>LPNX010093395.1:0-216797 GCA_001517045.1 Pseudotsuga menziesii
ACACACACATATATATATATATATATATATATATATATATGTATATGTATACATATATACATATATGTATATATATAGCACATAATTGTTAGTTTTCAAGCATACCATGTGCTCACATAATAGATTTGCAAATATGCTGGTGAGTGGGGGATTATAAACATTTTAGATTATGAGATAACACATCATTAGTAGTTTTTGAACATATCATGTGCTCATGTACCAAGTTTGCAGAAAGGTTGGTGAATGAGGGATTATGAACATTTGGGATTACGACGATGGCACAAAAATGGGAGGATCTAAGATTATTGAAAGAAGATTGAAAGGCTTTACATTTACATGATATGCAAATGTACAAGGATGCTAATCAAGGGATTCAAATGGACTATGAAAGACATATCCAAAGTTGTCAAAAGAATTTAGATGTGGATTATGGAGATGTTATTAGAAGACCCAACCAAAAAGTGGAGAGGATATAGAGGATGGGATGATTTCAAGGAATATCAATCTAAGTATTATGAGACTCAATGGATTGTAGCAAAACCTCTAAGGATCTAGGAACTGAAGCATATATATGTATCCATCTCATTCTCTCACCCCTTAATGAAATCATATAAGGAAAGTGTTTTTTAAGTTGGAAGCATGGCTTCAAAAGGTGGGTTATCACGACTTGAGCACCACATCAAGAATGCCATGCATAAGGACGTAAATTTGACCATTTATTGGGTATGAAGGATATGTGGTGGCATTCATGAGGACGAGAGATGGATGTGCCTTGTGTCTATGTACTCTAAAAACCACTACCAAAGGAAAACATTTCTTCATTTTGGACAAAGTTATAGTGGGGTGAGTTAGAACTACTTTATGCCAAGTAATCAAAGGCAATTGTTTGAGAGATAGAATGAGGAAGGTTCTCATCATATGATGCCATATGACCTAGTTTCAAGGTAATTTTCAATTTTGTAATTTCCCATAATTTTCATTGTAGTGATTGTGACCTTGATTGAAAGCCTAGAGAGTCCAAAAGTACCGTATTTAAAAACAAGTCTCGTTTAATGGTGGTTCTATAACCAAATTAGAACCAATTCCTACAACAAACTAAAATATAAAAATGATAATGTAAAATAAGCAAGAAGCAATGGGTCCACCTACATTCCCAAGGGTGGATCACACATGTAAATCGTATACAATGGAGGAATGTGTCTCCAATAAACATCAAGATCCAAACAATGAGGTACACAAAAGAGGTGGAAAACCCCCATTTGTAACAATAGAGGGAAAATAACCCTAACTTAATGCTCAAGTCAATAAAAAGAGTTCTTAGACCTATACCATAAAAGATCCTTTTATACATACACCATTACAACAAAATCTTGAGTGTCGACAAAAAATAGTTCTTGTACATATAATTTTATGCCCACTAAATGTGTTGTGGTTAGGTACATTGCATGTTGTTCATCTTAAAAAGAGGTTATCCCTCGAAGATCAAACTTAAAACAATAAGGACTAATGCAAAAAAAATGAAAAGATGCTTTCTCACCCCAAGAAAGGTCCAAAGTATGTGGTTTAGTGGCTAAAAAAACAAGAAAATTAGAATCATATTCACCGACAATGGTGGAAAAAACCCTCTTTTAACTTTTTAAGTGATATCTTATGAATATGTATGAAGAAAATAATATACACTTTATAACCTAAGCCTCTGTAAGAATAGAGAATGAAATTTGAATCTCAAATACATATTTCAAAATGTTCTACTCTAAACAAATGAATTGAAACATAATTTTACCTAAAGCATAAAAAGAGAAAGGGAATTTTTTTTTTTTTTTACTTCTTAGTCAATGGGTACCTTGGATCATACTGCATTATAACATCTATAATCTTGGTTGATCACCCAAAAAACCTTTAGACTCTTATGTTGTTCCTTCTTCTAGAAATACCTTTGACTTGGTATTAAACTCATAAATTTTACTTTTATGAGTTTTCTTACCCTTACCCCCGTAATAAATTAGGCCCTGAAATGAGTTTACATTCCTTGTTTATTAATGGAATATTTTCTTAAGCGATCATTCCATTGAAAATCCTCTACTTTAAACATAAGACTTGAAAAACATCATGGCTTGTTCGTCTTTTGTTGGGAGTGTCTAGAGTGTAGACAACCTCTGTAACCTTTTCTCACACCTCGCGTGGCTTATAGAACCTAGGCTAGAGCTTGTCCTTACTTTGTCATTGTAAATTAGTCTGATTGTATGGATGCAATAAAGAAAAGGACAAGTTATAAGTCCTTACTGTGTATTTTCATTCCGAGCGGTGTTGTTCAACTCATTACTTCATGTGGTTGGTTTCCATGGACGAGTTGTCGTTGAGAATTCTAAGGATGTTTTACATCTCTTGCAGAGTAACAACAATTGCAAGGAATCTAATAGTTTGAAAGACTAAGTCCTTAGGTGACACAGGCGTATATATCACTGTTATATTTGGGGTTAAATTTTGATATTTGAATCAACCTTTGAAGAAATTTTTTATTCTAACATTGATTTTTATTTAAATCTCATGAAATTACCTTCTTTTTTTTCAAACTTTTTGTTTTTGTTAAAATGTTAAATAGTCAATGACAATGGAAACACATTGATTAATTGATGTCATTGGAGGCATGTCGATTAATTGATGTCATTAGATTCTTTTTTTTCAAGAAGAAAAATACAATCCTTATATTATTTCAAAGGACCTGTTTACATTCAGAAATCCACTTTAAAAGCAGATAAACTCCATCACTCAATTAATGTCATTAGAGTCAATTGATTGACATCCCTTGTTCATGATTAATATTGACAAAGTCAAAATTGATAATAACGACCTAACACCAATTAAAAACACTTATGGTTTACATTTTAAAATCTTACGATGTATACCAACAAGTATTTCATAATTTTGACAATTGTAATAGATATATTTTTGTTGTGTCTTAAAAAGCAACCTTGAGAAAGCAACCATATTTATTTTTTCTCAAAAGTTGGGATTAAGTAACATTTAGGTGTGTAAATTTTGTTACTTTTACATTGTTCAACTTATTATGCTCCCCATAATCTATTTTTTTCTTCGTTCAATTTTATTTATTTATATTTTCAAGAATAATTTGTAAATATCACTTGAATTATCTATATGAGAAATTCTTTGATTGTATGATTGGGTTAAATTGGTTAAATAACAATATTAAATAACTCCAATAATATGCAATTCAGGCATTGGATGCCAAGGAACCAATGAAAGAATCCTTGGCTCTCTCTGTTGATATTAGTCTTAATGATTAATGTCATTATTATGTGCACAACAACAATCATAACAAATCATCATAGGGTGATCCCAAATTCCTTCCATTGTTATTTCCCTTGCAAGAAAAGCAAGTACTTACAAAGAAGAAGAATTAGGAAGTCAATAACTAAGTAACATTGCTTAAATTTTGGGAACCTATAAAGGGGAACCATATTTTGTAACTTGGTAAGACAGATGGGACATGTTTTTCTTGTTTCTTAAAAGGCTCCAAATGTTTTAATATTTATACTCTATTTATATTTCTTTATTTGTAGGTACAAATAGAAGTACACCTAGGCTTGGAATTCATGAAGTTGCAATTTGTTAGACTACTTATGCTTAGTCGATTTTGCATACTATAATGGAAATCACATATCCTTGATAATGAATCCATTTGAAGCTTTTCATGGAATAAATGAAATACTCCAATGAGTCAGGACAACATAATGGATAGAGTTATACTTGGGCTAAGAGTTAATGATATGGAAAATTAGGGCATCAAGATCAAACATACTTAAAAGTAGCACAAGGTAGGGAGAAAAGTTATGCAAACAAGTACCTAATGCACAAAAATTTATGTGTTAAGGATCATGTGTTCTTCAGAGTGAGACCAAAGAAGATCTCAATGAAGCTTAAAAGTTGTGCTAAGCTTGCAACCAAATATTATAGGCCATTTGAAGTATTATAAAGGATAGTCCATGTTGCATGTAAAATTGATTTGCATGCTAACACTAGAGCTCACAATGTTTTTCATAATAATAAAAATATGTGCATGGTCATAACCATGTAATTGATTGGGATTTGACCAAGTGGAACTTGAGGGAAAGTTTGAAACAAAACCGATGTGCATCCTCAATAGGAAGTAACATTTTTCCAAAGTTTATCCATCAAATAGGGAAGGTCCAAGGGCAATGACACAATGCAAATGAGGCTACTTAGAGTTGGAGAATGTAATGAGGGAAGCATGTCCATCATCCATAGTTGTAAGACTACATTGGGGTTAGTGCTAACCAAAGAGGAATGGGAATGTAATACCTCATATTGACCCCTAGATTACACAAGATCAATTGGAATATGCATAATGATAACTTTGATATATACCTATATAGATGTGATTTTATTCCAAAAGCATGGTACGAGACACTAACTACTCACCATGTGGTAACCATTCCCATGGTTCACTTTAGTTTTGTACGTAGAGACATTGTTTTTATAACACTAACAACACTAAAACATTGCAAGAGATCATAAAAAGGCCACATGTGGGGAAGGAAAGGAGCAAGAATAAACACAATATTTTATTACATCAATATCCTAACTAAGTGATCAACCACCTTTGGAATTCGTTATTTAAGTGAAGGAATGCATGGCCATGTCATGTGAAGTCACATGGTATATTGTCAAATTGGTGTATATTAATTAATTTAGTCATCTAGTGACACTCTCTTGTTCATTCTTGTCTTATCCATTATATTTGAGAGTTTATGCCATCCATATGCGGAAACGATTACTGCCCAAACTAGCATGCCTTTGTAAATCAAGGCCCTGTAAACCTAGTGCTAGTAATGGTAAGCTTGCGACAGAGTTAAACCCAATATCACCATAGACTAACCTCTCAACACTTTGGGAAACTCTAAAACCAAGGGGAGACCCTAATCAATGAAAGATACCTACAACCAACAACAAGCCACAAATACCTTCCACAAAACCTTAATAGTTATGATAAGTGCTTTATTGGAGTCAAACTATATTAAATCAAGACACCAGAATCATATATAAATGGAGTTATATCTTTATCACAAATTCCAAATAAAATCATGCCTTTTGAGGCAATTTCACATCTCCCAAGGCAATGTCACACTTCCCAAGGCAATCGCTCCAAAAAAGTGTGCCATTGAGGAAAAAAGAACAATTGGACTAGGGTGACGTTGTAGGACAAACCAAAAATACCACACACCCTACAATTCATCGATTACGAGGGTTTCACGTATCCTGGTGCACTTCCTCATAAGAGGATGTCCTCTAAGGTTTGTGGATAAAACCCTAGGGAGAAATTTTAGTGTGGACCAAAAATACCAAGTCATGTCTAATTTGCTAATTACAAGGTTTTCATGTATCCCAATGCACTTCCTCAGAAGGGGACACCCTCTAGGGTTTGTAAATAAAACCCTAAAGTGAAATTTTAGGGTGGACCGAAAAAACAAATTCATGGCTATTTTGGGAGTTTTTTAATTTATTTAGATTTTTAGGGATTTTTCTAGTGTAAAAATATTTCTATGCATAAAATAAAATAAAGACATGTAAAAAATGATGAAAAAGAAGAGAGTTAAAGGATAGGGTATCATATTTTTGTATCAAACCCTATGGATATGAGAGATTTATGTTAGTGTCCCTCCTCTTAAGATGGTTTCTAATACTTGCTACTCGGAAAAAGTTAGGAACCTCTAGGGTTAGGTAGTAAAACCCTAAATAGGGAAAATAGAAAATTCCAAGTATTAGTAGACTAATGGAGAGATCCTTGGTAGGAAGGTCTCCTCAAGCAAGTAGACAAAATGCTAGCAAACAAACCCTACCTTAGTCCAAATCACTTCAAGAATGACATTAAACTATGGTTAGGAGATAAACTTACCAACATTAATCAAGAATGAGAAAGGAGATGCACTTTAGGTTGAGCATGGATTATCACAACTATTCTTATAAACCACTTATCATGTGACTGTCAAACCCTAGAAATTCTTCCATTCATCCTTCGTGCAAGAGAGAAAGACAGCCAAAGAGATGTGTGCCTAGCTTCAAATCTCTCATAAACCAATAAGAAAAGAAAATAATACATAATTTGAACCCCTGTCCATGATTTACAAATGAGTTGAGGATGCATTATTTATATGAGACAAGCCTTAACCTTTTATAAATATGAGCCTACAAGTTAATCACAAAATGTTAAATTTTAGGTTAGTGCATGCACAAACTTGGGGACTAAACCACAGATTGACAAAATAAAAATAAAAATGTGCAATTAGGCTCCACCAAGTGCAAAGTGAGACAAAAGGAGGATGCCATGCCCCAAATAAACCCAACAGATACTTGTCCCTCAATTTCATCCTTTTTTAACAATGTAGGCTCATTCTTTAAAGAATGATGTCATGGGTATCGAGCCCAGGAGGAGGGGTTTTCTACCAAACCAATAGGTCCAGGTGGGAAAAATGAGGTATACTAAACTAGGTATGACAAACCTTACATGTGAAATCACCTATACAAAGAAAAACATGGGTGTGGTCATGTGTCCTATTGGACCCATCTCAAGAAGCACTGGACATCAACCCACAACCCAAATGGCCCAACAAGATGGGGAACTTTCGCCCATCAAGAGGTAGTCAACAATGCCACTAAGCAAACACTTACTAGAATTAAATCCAATGGGACGTTCCATGACGTTATAGGGGCTATTTAGCCCCAAAATCAACACTCTGCATAATATAGCCCCAAAAATTGTCCTTCACAGAAGAAAAAGAAACCCCCCTATATAATATATCTGGAAGGAAATGCTTTAGGCACTCAGAGGCACAATAGTTGGCTCCAACTGCAAGACATGCCCTCTTCTTAGGTGTATGAGAACCCCCTAGACTCTCTTGGGTACCTATATACCTACACACACATCTAACAACAAAGACATTAAATGCATCGAAGGAAAACACTTATGTCATGCCTTGTTCAAAATGAAATACAATATAAATCAAAATGAAATATTGACAAGTGCAATGCCTAGGTAACAATAAATGTTGAAATCAGATGAAATTATACCTAACTACCCTAATTAGGATTATGGGAAAGGTCAAGTGAAATCATACCACCAATGCAACCACCTAAGCATATTATTCATACTAAGGTTTCTTCCTTTGTCTTGGAAACAAAAACCATGACTTAAATTTCCTGTGAAGACCTATGTAATGACTAATAGTTCCCAACACTAGAAATGAATATGTGAATGGTTGTAAATAAGTGAATAGGTTGGGTAGAAAATCCAATTCCATGTAGCTTTGTGTTTTTTTATAGAGGCAACTAGCTAAAGATAAGTATATTTCTCAAGGGAATATAAAGAAACCAATATGATATATTTCCATGCCTGCACTAAAGCATTGAAGGGAAACAGAATTCCATTTGGGACTACATTGCAGAGAAGGGAATCTCTTTTATATTGTTATGAGGAGAGCACGGTTGGTTAATGGTGGACGATTGTGTTTGCTATATAGAAAACTAGATAAAGATAAGTCTATCTCTGAAAGCAATCGAAAAAAATCAATATAATAGATTTCCTTGCCTACATTGGAGCTTTGAAGGGCAATGGAATTGCATTTGGGACTACATTGCAAAGAAGGGAATCGATTTCCTTGTGTTATGTAAGACTAAGAGGGTTGAGTGTGGTCGGTTGATGGCAGACTGTTGCACTTAAGGAGTCTATAATGGGAGAATTTGAGATAGATCGTTGAAAATTCTCCATCTAAGCACTATAAGATACTCAACTTGTGAGAATTTAGGGCCATGTGGAATCATTTTCCCTGGTGGACTCATGGCCTTGGCTTGGATGTGGCATTTGCAACAGATTATCTATGATTGGGGAAAACAAATGCTCATTCACAGTTAGTTAATTCATAAATTCTAGAAAAGAAAAGTGTTTAATCTTGTAATTTGTTATTGCACTTTGTTATTAATTTGTGTTATGCATATTAATGTGTGGCAATATGAATCCATTTTAATTTGGAAAGAATGAACTTGGAATTGGGCATACTTCTAGTTTGAGTACTCATCTATTTCTCTGTTATTTATTCCCATGAATGAACTAATTAGTTATGTTGTGCATTTCGTTACTTATTCATATGAGTGTAGTAGGATTAGGGAATGATCAAAGGTTGAATTGGGCATACAATTTTATCATAGTTAAATGGATAAACGATATGGTTGTAACAACTGTTATTATTTTTGTTATATGTTTCCTTCCATTAATCTATTAAAATGCACAATATCTCCTTCATGGTCATAACCATATTATTGATTGGGATTTGACTGGGTGGAACTTGAGGGAAAGTTTAAAACAAAACAAATGTGCATCCTCTCAATAGGAAGTAACATTTTCCAAAGTCCAGCCATATAATAGGGAAGGTCTATTGGCAATAATAAAATGGAAATGATGCTACTTGGAGTTGGAGGATGCAATGAGGGAAGCATATCCATCTTCCATAGTTGTAAGACTGCACTGAGGCTAGTGCTAACCAAACAAGGATGGGAATGTAATACCTCATTTTGTACCCCCAAATCAGACAAGATCAGTTGGCATATGCGTAATGATAACTTGGATATATACCTATATAGATGTGGTTTTATTATAAAAGAAATGTATGAGACACTAACTACTCACCATGTGGTAACCATTCCCATGGTTCACTTTAGTTTTGTACAAAGAGACATTATTCATATAATGATAACAACATTAAAACACTACAAGAGATCATAAAAAGGGCCAGTAGTGGGGAAGAAAAGGAGCAAGAAGAAATACAATATTTTATTACATCCATATCCTAACTAGGTGATCAACCAACCATGGAAATTCGTTATTTAAGTGAAGGGATATGTGGTTGTGTCATGTGAAGGCACATGGTGTCTTGTCAAATTGGAGTATATTACTTAACTTTTAGTCATCTAATGACTCTCTCTTGTTCATTATCATCTTGTCCATTCTATTTGAGAGTTGATGCCATCCATGTGTGGAAACCATGACTAAACTTTCCTGTGAATACCAATGTAAAGACTAACAAATAATAACAATAGAAACAGATATGTGAATGGATTTAAATAAGTGAATAGGTTGGGTAAAAATCCAATGCCATGTAGCCTTGTGTTTGTTATAGAGACAACTAGCTAAAGATAAGTCTATTTCTCAAGGGAATCTAAAGAAACCAATATAATATATTTCCATATATGCATTAGAGCATTGAAGGGAAAGGGAATTGCATTTGGGACTACATTGCTGGGAAGGGAATCTTTTTTTTTAATTCTTACGAGGAGAGTGCGGTTGGTTTATGGTGGAAAGTTGTGTTTTTTATAGAGGAAACTAGATTAAGATAAGCCTATCTCTCAAAGGAGTATAAAGAAACCAATATAATATATTTCCTTGTTTGCATTGGAGCATTGAAGGGAAAGGAAATTGCATTTTGGACTACATTTCAGCATAGGGAATCTATATCCTTGTGTTATGTAAGACTTAGAGGGGAGAGTGTGGTTGGATGATGGGAGACTATTACACTTGAGGAGTATATAATGGGAGAAATTGAGATAGATTGATGACAATTCTCCATCTAAGTACAGTATGATGTTGGTTTGTGATAATTTAAGGCCATGGAGAATAATATTTTCCCTTTTGGACTCATGGCCTTGGCCTGGAGGTGGAATTTTCAATTGATTACCTACGATTGGGAGAAACAAATGCTCATTCACATTTAGTTGATTGAAAAATTATAGAAAAGAAAAGTGTGCAATCTTGTTGTTTGTTATCATTTGTGTTATGCATTTTAATGTGTGGCAATATGAATGCATTTGAATTTGGAAAGAATGAATATGGAATTGGACATACTTCCAGTTTGAGTACTCACCCATTTCTCTATTATTTATTCCGATCAATGAACCAATTAGTTATGTTGTGTATTTCATTACTTGTTCATATGAGTGTAGTAGGATTTGGGAATGATCAAAGGTTGAATTGGGCTTAAACTTTTATCATGAGATTGTTAAATGGTAAATGGTATAGTTGTAATAACTGATATTAATTTTGTTATATGCTTTCCTTCCATTAATATATTAAACAATAATATTTCCTTACTATTTTGTGTGGAATGGGAAAAAGAATGAATTCTACTAATTGAGGGAATTCTTAGATTGAACAATCTATACTGTTTCATTAATTCCACAATGGTACACATCAATGGTTGTTAATTATGATTCCTCTTTGTTCCTAACTCTAAACTAACGGAGTATTTAGGTGGAATTAAATGAATAGATTTTAAATTGGAGTCCCTTGACACAATGGGAGGATTTTGGGGATGTCACAGAAGCATATATGAATATTTTAGTTTGGTTTTTGCTAGCTAAATTCATCCAAAGCTTATCATCAAGAAATATTTATACATGGCATTCATTTAAATGTTTTATTTAGTTGATGATTCCCATATCTCAATGCTACAAAGATATTAATGGGAATTCCTCTTCCTCAAGGGAGGTTTCAACATAGATAGGATAAGAGAGGTGCCACCTTTTCAAGGCACATTAGATATCGATTCAACACTTCATTGTTGTATCATTTTACATGGCATATATAAAGTGATATATTGCATTGCATTGGAGATAAAGATCAACTTTGTTTTTCTCATAACTATAGCAACTTGTGCAACTCCATTTGCATGGAGAAAACCTTTCTTGAAGGTTTATCACAACTCTCATCTCCAGCATGGGCATCCATAACACCTACAACAATGCATTTCCAAGTGAGTTCCTTCCTTTTATTGATCCGGAGGGTTATTCATCTTTAATTTACACTGATCCAATATGGTACAATGGTATTTAATCTATGGTTCAAAGAACATAACACATGTTTTAACTCATAGACATAGCTGCGACAAACTTTTCACACTGCTGTGACACAGACTTAGCTGCGACAGACTTTTCACACTGTTGTGACAGACTTAGCTGTGACACAGATTTAGCTGCGACAGACTTAGCTGCGACAGACTTTTCACACTGTTGTGACAGACTTAGCTGTGACACAGATTTAGCTGCGACAGACTTAGCTGCGACAGACTTTTCACACTGTTGTGACAGACTTAGCTGTGACACAGATTTAGCTGCGACAGACTTAGCTGCGACAGACTTTTCACACTGTTGTGACAGACTTAGCTGTGACACAGATTTAGCTGCGACAGACTTAGCTGCGACAGACTTTTCACACTGTTGTGACAGACTTAGCTGTGACACAGATTTAGCTGCGACAGACTTAGCTGCGACAGACTTTTCACACTGTTGTGACAGACTTAGCTGTGACACAGATTTAGCTGCGACAGACTTAGCTGCGACAGACTTTTCACACTGTTGTGACAGACTTAGCTGTGACACAGATTTAGCTGCGACAGACTTAGCTGCGACAGACTTTTCACACTGTTGTGACAGACTTAGCTGTGACACAGATTTAGCTGCGACAGACTTAGCTGCGACAGACTTTTCACACTGTTGTGACAGACTTAGCTGTGACACAGATTTAGCTGCGACAGACTTAGCTGTGACACAGACTTAGCTGCGACAGACTTTTCACACTGCTGTGACACAGACTTAGCTGCGACAGACTTTTCACACTGCTGTGACAGACTTAGCTGTGACACAGATTTAGCTGCGACAAACTTTTCACACTGTTGTGACAGCTTTTCACATTGCTGTGACAAACTTAGCTATGACAGACTTTTTACACTTGCTGCAACATGGTGAAGTTAGTGGTGACATCAAACGGTTACGTTACGTGTGATGCTATGGTATGGCACAACATATGTGCGTAACGGTCATTGCAACGTGTTGTGAATCAACATGTGCGTGGAGTTAGTTGCCACGTTTCGGGGATATGGAACGTCGTGGTAACATAATGCTTGTGCAGTGACTTGGCCGAATTGCATGGTTTAGCTTAGCGTATGGTTGTAACAATAATAATAAAAAAGAGAAAAGATAACAGCTGAGATGATGGAATTGAATCGGTTACTTATCCCTCATGCTAAACTCTTAAATAGAGGAGGTTGGCCACTGAGAAGGGGGGCGGATTGTTTTGGAGCGCAGAGTATCATTTCTCTGTTATGAGAAGCTTAGAGATCATTTTTGCTGCGAAGTGTCCAGATGTTGTGCTGTAGAAGTTGACATTCTCTGTTATATTTTAGCTTTCTTTATCTTTGATTGCTGATTGTAATTTCGAGAGAAAGGTCTTAAAGATTTTGTACAGCATTCTGTTTACAGTTGCTGAAGTTGTTTCCAGAACCATTTTGTACCATTTTAAAAAGATTAATTGGATCGGTACCCATTGGAGAGGGACCCGGAGACGTAGCCCAGTGGAGGGGGTGAACTCTGTTATCAACTTCTATTTGTGACACTCTGATTCTGTGCTTCCTTATATTTGTTTATCAGTTTGTTTTCCATATGTTTTCAGTATTTAATTTATGTTAATGTTGTTCCATTAATTAACCTGTTGAACGCATTCTTTTAACACAAACTTTTAATGCACACAAGTTGAGGTCTGACGGATCATGTTATGGTATCAGAGCCAGGTTGACTGCTTGTGCAAGTTTGTGAATGCTTACCAGGTCCAGGTTAAAGCGTGGTAAAGGAGAATTAGTTGAAGAAGATCTTGAGATTGGCTCAAGGAGAACGTTCTCAAGAACCATGTCTTCTCCACGAAGGGAAGAAGAAGGACATACAGAACGGGAAAAACCTGTTATTTCTGAATCTGAGTTTTTAGAGGCTTTTATGAGCATGAAAGCCATGATGGAAATTCTACTCGATGAGCGAGCAGAAAGGAAGAACAAAGAAGAAGGATCTTCATCCAGAGATGTAGAAGTGAAGCCGGAAGAAAAGGGTAAAGGAGTAGGAGGTGATGGTGATCCTCCTGACACTAAACAGACTTTTTCTTCTTCTCATACTTCTCATTCAAATAATGCAAGTCCTAATATGCCTTATTTCAAATTGGATGTGAAATTTGAGTTACCAATTTATAATGGAGATTTAGATGCTGAAAAGTTAGACAATTGGATCAAGCAGCTTGAAGTCTATTGCAGGGTGCAGGGCATTAATGATGACCCTTCTAGAATTCAATTGGCCACTTTGAGAATGAGTGGAATGGCTCTTACTTGGTGGGAGAGCAAGATTCAGCAAGATCTTCGAAAGAATGGTAAAATCATTTCAGTTTGGAACGAATTCATTGAAGTATTAAGGAAGCAATTTTATCCTTTAGGCCATGTTCAACAATTAACCATGGGTTGGCAAATGTTTAGACAAGCTAAAGGACAAAGCATTCAAGATTATACTCATGAATTCAGAAAAAGGGCTATTGCATTAGATACACAGGAAACTCTTCTTAAGTACATTGGTGGCATGCATTCTTATTTGAAACATACTTTGTTGATGTTTAACCCCAGTAATTTGGATGATGTATGTGTTCAAGCTACCCATTTAGAAGCTAGGGGTAAGCATGCTAATGATACTTTTGGGAAGAAATCTTTTAAATTTGACAGCAAATCGAAAGGTCAAGATAAGGGGAAAAAGAAGATGGCTACTGTGAAGAAAGAGGGTGAAAAGCCTACATGTTCGCATTGTCAAAAGGGACATGATGTCTCTAAGTGTTGGAAACTTCATCCGGAGTTAAGGCCAAAGAAGTACGGAGGAAACAAAGACAAAGGAAAAGCAAAAGCTACTGCTGCAGTTATTCAAGACTTGGGATCCAACTCAGGTGATGAAACAAAGGTTACAGCTGTCGGAATCCAAGGTAAGGATAAAAGTATCTCACTTCCCATTGATGCACAACCAAGTTCTAGTGCAAGTACAAGTATGCCATCTACTTCTAAGCAAAATGATAAAGATAGAAGTGCACTGTTTCATGTTCGTGTCATTGCAAATCACACAAAGATTGATACATTGTTAGATAGTGGTTCACAAGTAAATCTGATATCGGAAGAAGTGGTTAAGAAATTGCATTTAGTTACTGTGCCTCATGAAAAGCCCTATCCTCTAGGTTGGGTTACTAATGATACACGATTGCAAGTTACAAAGAAATGTGTATTAAAATTTGCAATTACTGAAAAGTTTAGGGATGAGGTAGAATTGGATGTAGTACCACTTGACATTTGCGGGATTGTACTTGGGAGTCCATATTTGTATGACCGGAAAGCAGTCTTTTATAGAGAGCAGAATAAGTATCATCTTTTTAAAGAAGGTATGGAATATATTGTACGAGCACATAATATAAAAACCAATCTAGCAATAGTTTCTGCAGGACAAATGAAGAGGTTGGTAAATGCTAGTAAGAATTTTGTGTTGATGATGGTTAAGATGAAAAATGATGAAGTCTCTAAATCTTTTGAAGAATGTGACCCTAAGCATAAATCTGAACTGATTGACATCATTTCTAAGTATGATGATCTGTTTCAAGATCCGAAGGGGTTACCACTGAGGAGAGAGATTCAGCATGAGATACATTTGCAGCAGGATGTGCCACTCCCAAACATAGCCATGTACCGGATGTCTGTAATGCAGAACGAGGAAATCAAGAAGCAGGTTCAGGAGCTGATTAAGAAGGGGGTCATCTGGCCCAGTAATTCTCCTTGTGGCTCTCCTATAGTCTTGGTTCCAAAGAAGGATGGGTCATGGAGGATGTGTATCGACTACAGGGCCCTTAACAAAATCACCATTAAAAACAAGTATCCTCTTCCTCACATTGATGATTTCCTTGATCAGTTGAAACATGCAATTTATTTTACAAAATTGGATCTGCGTAGTGGGTATCATCAAATCCGTGTTGCTAAAAATGATGCCTGGAAAACAACGTTTAAAACAAAACAAGGTTTGTATGAATGGCTTGTAATTCCTTTTGGGCTATGTAATGCTCCTGCTACTTTCATGCGGGTCATGACTGATGTCTTTCGACCATTCATTGATGATTTTGTAATTGTATATTTGGATGATATCCTTGTGTTTAGCAAAACCTAGGAAGAGCATATTGTACATGTGAAGAAAGTTTTAGATGTACTGAAGAAGGAGAAGCTTTATGTAAAAATGTCTAAATGTGAGTTTGCTAAAACTTCTTTAGTATATTTGGGCCATATTATTGGTGGAGGCCACCTGCGAGTGGACCTAGCCAAGGTTGCTGTCATTGTAAACTGGCCACGGCCTAACACCGTTACTGAAATCAGAAGTTTTCTGGGTGCGGTTCAGTATTGGAGGAAATTCATTTCTGGGTTTTCTTCCATTACTGCTCCATTACATGCGTTAACAAGCATTAAAGAAATTTTCCAATGGGGAGGCAAGCATCAGAAAGCCTTCGACACTTTGAAGGAAAAGGTTAGCACAACACCAGTTCTGACATTGCCAAATTTGCAGTAGCCATTTGAGATCGAAACTGATGCCAGCGGGTTTGCCATGGGAGCGGTTTTGATGCAAGGAAGGAACCCAGTTTGTTACCATTCAGAAACGTTCTCTACTGCGGTAAGTAACTATCCGACTTATGACAAAGAGTTGTATGCTTTAGTACAGAGTGTGAAGAAGTGGAAACATTATATTATGGGAAAAGAAACAGTTATACATACTGATCATCAGCCACTTCAATATTTACAATCTCAAACTAAAGTACAACAAAGTAGGCATTTAAGATGGATGGGATTCTTACAATAGTTTCATCTCGTAATTAAGTACAAAAAGGGAATTCATAATAAGGTAGTAGACATGTTATCAAGGCCTCCTACAAATGCTTCAATCATTCTTCAAAACAGTTCATTAACACATGAAAGCTATATTGAACAGTATGTAGAAGATAAAGATTTTAAGAAAGTATATGCATCACTAATACATGGTAAACAGGAAGAAAACTATTATGTGCATAATCAACTCTTGTATCATCTTGGTAAACTCTATATTCCAGAGAAAGAAAGAGTGCATGTGATCCGAGAGGCACATAGTTCATTGATTGCAGGACATTTTGGAGTAAGTAAAACATTGTCTGTATTGCAGAATCATTGTTATTGGCCTCAAATGCAAGAAACTGTAGCTAAATACATAAGAGGTTGTGTTATGTGTGCAACGAGTAAGCCTAGCAATAGGAAATTGGGTTTGTACACACCTCTTTCAGTTTCTTCCCGTCCTTGGGAAAGCATTTCTATGGACTTTGTAGGAGGACTACCTATGTCTAGAAAAGGGCATGATTATCTATATGTTGTTGTGGATAGATTCAGCAAAATGTGTATCTTAATGCCATGTAACAAGAAGATCACTGCTGAACAAACAACTCATCTATTCTTTCAAAATGTTTGGGTACATTTTGGGCTACCCATGTCTATTGTATCTGATCAGGATTCCTAGTTCTTGGGAGTCTTCTGGTCGACTTTATGGGAGCTTATGGACACTAAACTGAAGAAAAGTACCGCTTTTCATCCACAGACTGATGGGAAAACAGAGGTAGTAAACATGATAGTGGTTTAGCTGCTCAAAGGATATTGTAGTAAACATCCTAAACTTTGGGATGAGTAGTTGCAGTATATACAGCATGCTCACAATCATGTAGTTCATTCTTCCACGAACAGATCTCCTTTTGAAACTTGTTTTGGTTATCTGTGAAAAACACCGATGGACTTCTCTTTTGGCAAAGATGCAGTGGATGGACATCATGATGCAGATAAAGTGCTAAGGTTCATTCATAGAATCCAAGCAGTGCAGCGGGCAGTTCAAGAACAGTTGGAGAAGAGCCAGGCAAAGTACAAAGCCAGGCATGACAAGCATCGAGTTGATCATCAATTTCAGGTTGGTGACAGAGTTTGGTTACATGTCACCAAAGAAAGAATGAAAGGTGAAGGTAAAAAGCTTAAACCTATCAGGTATGGTCCTTTTGAGATCTTGGAAAAGATCGGTACTAATGCTTTTCGCTTGAATTTACCTCCATACATGCAAATTTATTCAGTTGTCAATGTTGAGAATCTTAAATTGTATGAGCCTCCTATGATCATGGATGAGGACATTAACATACAGATTCCTTTAGTTGATGATATGGCACCTTAATATATGAATGAGTTGCAGGATGATGTTATTCTTGACAAAAATGTAAGAACTTCACGAAGGGGGAATGCTGAGTACCTTCGAGTGGGGCTTAAAGGCATGCATCCTAGCAAAGCAAGATGGATGGAGATTGGAAAAGTGAGGGAGCTATACCCTCACTTACTTGCCAAATAATTTAGGCTTTTGGTGGTCCAAAAGCTCTCCAATGGGGAGGAATGATCCGGAGGATTATTCATCTTTAATTTACACTGATCCAATATGGTACAATGGTATTTAATCTATGGTTCAAAGAACATAACACATGTTTTAACTCATAGACATAGCTGCGACAAACTTTTCACACTGCTGTGACAGACTTAGCTGTGACACAGACTTAGCTACGACAGAATTTTCACATTGCTGTGACAGACTTAGCTGTGACACAGATTTAGCTGTGACAGACTTAGTTGCGACAGACTTTTCACACTGCTGTGACAGACTTAGCTGTGACACAGATTTAGCTGCGACAGACTTAGCTATGACACAGACTTAGCTGCGACAAACTTTTCACACTGCTGTGATAAACTTAGCTATGACACAGATTTAGCTGCGACAGACTTTTCACACTGCTGTGACAGACTTTTCACACTACTGTGACAGAATTTTTACACTTGTTGCGACATGGTGAAGTTAGTGGTGACATCAAACGGTTATTTTACGTGTGATGCTATGGTATGGTGCAACATATGTGCGTAACGATCATTGCAACGTGTTGTGAATCAACATGTGCGTGGAGTTAGTTGCCACGTTTCGGGGATATGGAACATCGTGGTAACATAATGCTTGTGTAGTGACTTGGCTGAATTACATGGTTCAGCTTAGCGTATGGTTGTAACAATAATAATAATAAAAGAGAAAAGATAACAGCTGAGATGATGGAATCGAATCGGTTACTTATCCCTCACGCTAAACTCTTAAATAGAGGAGGTTGGCCACCGAGAAGGGGGGCGGATTGTTTTGGAGCGCAGAGTATCATTTCTCTGTTATGAGAAGCTTAGAGATCATTTTTGCTGCGAAGTGTCCAGATGTTGTGCTGTAGAAGTCGACATTCTCTGTTATATTTTAGCTTTCTTTATCTTTGAATGCTGATTGTAATTTCGAGAGAAAGGTCTTAAAGATTTTGTACAACATTCTATTTACAGTTGCTGAAGTTATTTCCAGAACCATTTTGTACCATTTAAAAAAGATTAATTGGATCGGTACCCATTGGAGAGGGACGCGGAGACGTAGCCCAGTGGAGGGGGTGAACTCCGTTATCAACTTCTGTTTGTGACGCTCTGATTCTGTGCTTTCTTATATCTGTTTATCAGTTTGTTTTCCATCTGTTTTCAGTATTTAATTTTTGTTAATGCTGTTCCATTAATTAACCTGCTAAACGCATTCTTTTAACACAAACTTTTAATGCACACAAGTTGAGGTCCGACGGATCATTTATCCTCTCTTTCATTTTCAACAATTTGGTTAATTAGGTTACTAAAAGAAGTTGAAAAACTTATATTTAGTTTATTGTCCTTTGTACATTTGTTGTTCTATTTATTTACTGCAAATACCTAATTGAATTACCATAATTGATATACAACCTTAAATTAGCAATCGACTATTAAATCCTTAACTAATATAGTGGCCTTATTTTAATATCCTTTCTTTCTTCTCTTCCTATGCTAAGGTTTATCAAAATTTCTTTATCATTGAGTGACGACTAATTTTTCCCTAAAACCAAGTGACAACTCCACTTCCTTATTCCTCCTTGTTAGTAGTGGGTTGCATCACCCTCACATCACACTACACCGGTCACCCACATATTTTAAAAGCATATTTTCTCTATCTATTTTTTAATGTTGATCACATATCAACGTCCTTTTATTGTTGCTTTAAAGGTATTGATTACATATTTTTGAGTTGAAGTGGTAGGACAACTATAGAGACACCCCCCTTGGACTAGCATTCACTAGCCCATAAGCAAGAGAGAAACACTTTCTCTAAATGATCATTGAACAAGTCCTTTCAAAGTTAGTGGCAAACTCCGAAAGGGGTAAATATATTAGGTGATAATAGTTTTTGCATCATTATTAAGGAATGAAGTCTAGTTCCTCGTGATCAAGGGATTGTCTACACAAGATTTGTGGTGGAGAACAATTTATGTGGATATTAGAGTTTTCACTTGCCAACTCCATCCAATGGGCTTAGATTATGTGAGTCACTAGAAAATACCACTGATTATAATTCTAAGATGCTTTTAAGATGGTTGAGGTATGTTACTAGATGATGGATCAATTTTGGCTTCTCAACTACAAATTTGCACAAATATAACAAAATTAACATGTATCTCTTCTTCAGGATTATGAGGATCTTATTGTGAATATGTGTTGATTTTGACTCTCATATGCAAATAAATAAGATGCTTACAAGAAATATTATAGCCCTCATGATTTGATGCTATGAATTGTGATGATCCCATCTATGTCACCTCATAAATCGATGGAGGACATAGTTTGATCTAATTATTGGATCCAGGGCCCACATTGGTTGAAAAATAAAAATAATGTTGGTGTTGAAGAAAGAGAACCTACCAATAACACCAATGTGATCCACACCCTAGAAAACATTATCAAGAAATGATCAAGGAAGTGGGAAATCAGTTACAAGTTCACCAACCACCTTATTATTTTTATGACTCCTGTGATACTTGTAGTTCTAAGAAAGTGAATAGATAGTAGTAGAAACTTGGAAGGTTTGATGGGAACATCCTTCAAATGGAAAGAGTTGCGAGCCAACCAAAGTCCACATAAAGTGAGATAAGGAACAACTTGAAAGTCATTTAAATATCTATGTTCAAACCTCTTCCATCATATCTCCATGTCAAATGTTAGCAATACCCATCCATCTTCTCATGTCCTTCCACACTTTAATTGAAAAGCTTCAATGCATAAAGAGATGGGTAACATCTTCTCCTGCATGACGAGATAGGTAACAAAAGCTGGGACCCACCTTTTGCTTATTTTTCAAATAATCCTAGGTAGGGATTTTATACATCAAGATCATGAGCCACATAAATACTTTAGTCTTTTTTTTAAATCACACCTTCTAGAGAGAATACCACCACCAACAAACATCCTGATCTTATTGAGCCAACAATACTTCAAATACAATCTTTGTTGAGTAGGAACCCCCTACTTTGTTACATTTCCAAATAAGATTGACAGGTTCTACCATCAATTGAACATGACCATTTCTTATCTCCAAGGTGAAAATAGTCCAATGTGCAACTAATGCTCCATTTAAACATAACTAACCAAAACTAAACCACCCCTAATGCTAAATATCCATCCCTCCATTCACAACCTAGTTTAAAGTAAGATTGCCATGCTATTGTTTCAAAGTCACCTCTTCGTAAAGAAAAGTATTTGTATTGCATATCATAATTGCAGCTTACCCAACTTTTACCCTAGTACCATTGCCCACCCTCCAAGTAAGATGTTTTCCTATGATCGAGAAATCAATGACAAGAGACTTCCAACGATTGGAAGCATTCTTATGGGACTTAACATGATTTTTTATCCAGTTAATAATCGAAGAGGAGGCATTATATTTCTAAACAAGGACCCACTTCCACATGCCCTCTTTAGATATCAAACTCCATAATCTTTTAGCAACAAGAGCGTTGCTAAAAATAGGAATTTGTCTTAAAACAAAACCTCCTTCATGTTTAGGTCTCGCTACAAGTTTCCAACAAGCCAAATGATATCCAAACTTATATCTCTTACTTTTCTAAAGAATGTCAAAGAAAAATTTTCGAACTTTCTTTGGCACAACTTTGGGATTATGGGGCAATAATATCCAATAGACAAGGAATATAGTCTCATGAACAAATTTGACCAATGTCAATTGCCTACCCCCTCTAGAAAGCCACCGGTAACACCATCAATTAATTATTTTTTCAATTTTTCCAATCAACTAGATCCAATCTATGACACCATAGTTATCAGGATTTTAAGTAGGATACCAAATACTTTAGCTCGTCTTTTGAATCGGTTGTTCTAAATTGGAAGAGCTAACAAATTACATATTTTACCACCTTAATAATACCATTAAAGTGATAGTATATTTGTTAAGTTTTATCTCCATACCAGATCTATAATATCTCATGAAAGGATTTGGCCTCCTTAATAATGCCATGAGCGAAAAGGAGGATATCGTTGAAAAATAAAAAATGGGTCAAAAACTCTAGTCCTCCTACGTCAATACCATTGACATTTCCTCCTCAACAAGCAAAAAATTATCGCTACTTAAGCCTTTGGCCACCAAAAGAAATAAATAAGGAGAGTGGGCATCCTTCATGTAATCCCTGGGATGGTTTGAAGAATGAAGAGGTTGGACCATTTATAATTTCCACAAAGGATACTAACTTAACACATCCCATGATCTAGTTAACCATTGGAACACTTAAACCAATGTGGATTAACAACAATTGTAAATAGAGGCAAATATAATGATTAAATGCTTTTGAGAGGTCGATTTCATCACCATCGTTGGCATATACCCTTGTTTCAACGTGGTATTAGAACTATGGTTGAAGAGCTAATGATGACAATTGTTATATTTACTATGGTTGTTAAGAATCTATAAATTCTAACCAATCCATTATTGTAATCATTGTTTGATGCTACTACAACATATGAACATTGTGAAGAGTTTTTCTCACCTATAAAGAAGTCATGTATTTGAAAAAAGGATCATCTTGTTATTGAACTTGTAGATGTTGGAAGATATGGTGATAGTTTTATCAAAGAAGGAACATGATGTGCTTTCTACACATAATTATGGTATTTAGGCATGACCCAATATTTATCATTATATATATTTCCTTCTATATTGGTACTTTTTGGGTGGAAAATTTTGGAGGGATTAGCTTGTAGGGCCCATTTTATGGGCAAGTCCCACTTTGGTGACAGGGTCCAGAGCCCACTTTAGGCCTTAAATGGTCATGTTTGGGGTCAAAATTTTATGAGCTTAACAACTACCCTCTCAATGTTGTTCTACACCTTAAGAGATTTCCAAAAGCATAAAAATCACATCAATAGGAGTTTGTATGTAGAAGTCATGCTTCTTGCAAGTTGGCCTATGTTGTTGACTACCATGGCACCAAATGGATGTCACATCAACTTATGTTAATCAACCATGTGGAGGTAGTCAGGTGTGGACATTCAAGAATATTATAGAGGATCCATTCCCTAATACTAATTGGGGGTTGAACCATGCAAAAAACACTAACTGTAACCTTAGATAGCTATGATTATATGCTAAATATAGGGTTGTTAGGAGAGGAAGGGGTTCCTTTCTTATTGCATTGTTTATTGTTCCATAAAAGAGAAGATGTTATAGCATATTTTGCCACATCTTTGCATAGATGCATATTTTGGCTTGAGTCATGTTCTTTTCTCTACTTGCAGATTATCTTTTCCCTACATGTGAACCATATTCACCTTTTACCTCGTGAAAATATTTTAAAATCCTTGTTTTTTAGTAGAGACACACTCTAACCTTGTCGAAACCACGTCTATGTGTGTTTACAATGTATAGTCTATGCCTCTATTTATTTGTGCTTAAAAAATAAAAATAGTTAAAAGTTGTGTGAGTTGTACGGGTTCCTTCAGTTCTTAACCTCCTACTACCAGTAAATAACTTCCCTAACTACTCTAACTGTTTCCCTAGAGTATATGAGTGCACATGAGCAAGAATGAGAGGAGGAGAAATGATTGATAACATCATAATGCTGGTATTTGTTTCCTGAAATCCACAATCCCCATTTCCCAAGTCTACAAAGTATTTCATTGTATCTAGAAAACCCTGTTTCCAACAACCTTTGCTTCATGTATCTTGTTAGAAAGACCCTTAATCTTTTTTTGGACTTATCTTATAAGAAAATCATTAGGATATCAACTTGTACCTTTGTGGTCCAGGTGGAAGAACTTAGACACCGATTTTAAAACAAAACCACAAAAGTTATAGGTTTTATCCATCTTTTTAGTTGTTATTGTATTGACAAAGATCTCTCTATTCCGACCAATTTAATGTATTAATTGGTTTACTTTTAGTTAATTTCTTTTTACATTTATAATTATTTGTCTCACATCTTGTATCCCTTTTCACATGCATGTGATTGAAGGAGTTGTTGGGCTAAGGAATTCAAGAAAATGATCTTCGCCAAACATTAGGTTCCAAGTTGGTCTTTATCTCTCATGTCTATCTATTTAATAGTTATGAATCTTATATTGACTATTATTTTTTGGAATTGAAAGTTGTCTTTAAAGTCATCCACTCTGTTATGGTTCTGACCAAAGACCATTAGGGGATTTTTCTGTGCAATAGTAGAGCATCTAGGAGTGGGATAGAGAATCATAATAGAGCATCTTGGAGCGGGATATTGAAGCATAACAAAGGAAGTGGAAGACCTTGCGACAACCATTCAGGCCATAGTGTTCATGGAAACTCCGTAGAGTGCACTTTCTTTTTTACAATGCATTTCGTGACAGAGAAGAAAAGAGCAAGAGCATAGAGCTAGATTTTTCCCAAGGTGCATCTTAGGTTTTATTTTTATTTTTCACGAAAATGGATAAAGAATTTTTATAAAAAAGAATTAGCCGTGGCTTAACGCAAAAAACCAACAATTTACACCATTCCTCAGTCTATGAGGATTCCAATAACCATGATACAAATCTAAATTGGACATCCTCCTTTGGTTCTATATCATCCGAAAGCAAAGCATCCTAGCTCTTTCAAGGCTCTACATAGGGAACCTTGGAACACCCATCTATCCTCCATTTACCTGCATTTTCACTGTATGTAAATTCTGTGTAGCCTTCAGCATCCTCAGTCTCCACTTACTACTCAACTTCCATCTTCCTCTCCTCTACGCAATTCTCTTCTCATCGCCAATTATCCATCCTGTTTTCCTATCTATCCACATCTGTCATCTCCTGTAGACCGTCCACTTTGATCAGTGTTGTGGACCATTGGCAGCTGTCAGCTCCTTTCAAAATTCTTTACCTATGATTTGCAACCCTTCGCAGCCTATGGAATATCATTCGCTAGCCCGTGGAGCAGCTCGATCCCACTCCATTGCTCCTCTACGGTTTCTTCAATTCCAATTTTAAGAAACTCGTCGTGTTTCCTCTCCCCACATCGTGGTGTTAAGTGATCCATTAGAGAGAGTTACGCCTTGGTTTGCAACATTGTCTGCCTCAGTGTTTAGGCTCCTTAAAACATGATAGAACTTTATGTAGCCAAATTTAGGTAGCAGAAATTGGATCCTCTCCAAACAGCAGTTTAACTTGGCATTGCGCAACTTGTGCCCATGAATTACAGCACTGATGAGAATCATAGAATCTCCAAAGATTAGAATTTCCATATAGCCTAAGAGTAGGGCTAGCTGAAATCCTTTTAGGAGAGCCAATGCTTATGCCCGGTTGTTTGATTTGATCCCCAACCCCCATATGTATCTGATATCGGTGTTTCCTTTGGGGGAGATCATACCGACCACTCCTACTGCTCTAGGGATGCCTCTGGAAGCTCCATCAAAGAACATGAAGTTTTGATTCTGATATTTCCTCCATATGTTGAATTCAGAGCTAGTCAATATTAATTTCCATTATTGCATGTTTTTTGGGCATCTATGTATGTTGGGAAAGTTTACTAAGGAGAGCTCCCCTACCAAGTTTCTTTCCATCTCAGATGCTGTGTTATCCATACTCTTTCTGGTGGCTTTCAAAGTTTCCAGCAAGAGTCTTTTTTCCTGCCCAGCTACTTGGACTGGTTTAGGAGGTATGTTCCTGAAGATTGCGCTATTCCTAGCTATCCAAATCTTCCAGCAGATGAACTTTGGGAGAGCCAGCTAGATTTTTTTCCAAACAGACTTGTGTCTCAAAAAGAAAGGATACCTCTTCTGCCATGAGATGAAGAGTCGAGGTATGTTGGTGGAGATGGGGGATGAGATCATGAGTTATTTTAGTAGTATTGTCCATACTTGCAAAGAGAATTTGCATTCCAAAAAGAGATGATCTATGGTTTACATTTCTTTGCAGCATAGCGGGCACCGGTGAGGACCAAGGATGCCTCTTTTGGCCAAGTTTTCCCTAGTTAAATTTTTTTGTGCCCAAGGATCCAGGTGAAGAAATTTATTTTTGGGATCCCGAAGGGGAGCCAAACCATTTTCCAAAGCTTATGATGAGAGTTGGAATCTTTCTCAGTTTGGAACATCTTATATCCCAACACAGCCATGTAATCCCCAGTCTTCCCCTACCCTCTTTTGTTAGGTAGTGAGGTCTGAATTGGGGCGCAGCATAAAAGGCAGTGGAAAAAGGACCTCTCGGCCATCGAGAGATTTGGGGGAACCTTGAGGATATCCCAATTCTCCCAAATTCCATCGGTTTACCAACTTGATATATCAAACAAGGTTTTAATGTTTTTTTTTTCTAGCAACCAATCTCGAATTCCATCTAGATTAGTGCAGCTATTGAGGGGGGGGGGTGTCCATGAATGTTGTCAGTCCAGAAGTGAATATTCTTCCCATTTCATGGGATCCAATGGAGTTGAGGTTGGAAGAATTCCATCCCTTGCTTGCACAAAATCCATACAAGAGTTCCTTTTTGAAGGGGTTGGGTATCCAGACATCTTCTTCCGGAGCTAGTGAGGTATTTTTTCCAAATTGTTTAACTGAACCAATAGTTTTTTCTGACAGAGTTTGCCACAGGATTTTACCTCCCATTTCCAGGTTTGAAAGATGGGTGTCTCGGATCTACAATCCTCCTTCTTTTTTGTATCTTTTAACCATGTTCCAGTTGACAAGATGGAACTTGTTTTGGTTCCCTTTTCCACCTCTCCATAGGAATCTTTTCAGATGCTTCGAGATTTTCTCGGTGAAGGATTTTGGAGCTAAAGCTACAGACAACAGATAAACTAGGAGGGAGGTAAGGACAGAGTTTATTAGCACAATCTTACCGGCTTGATTCAACCATCGTCCTCCCCAGTCACTAAGCTTGGATTTTATCTTGTTCTTAACATCTTGCCAGTGATTTTCTTTGTAAATGTCGGAAGAGATGGGGAGTCCTAGATATTTGAAGCTTCCCCATTTATCCCATCCTTTCATTCCCAACGTTCTTGTAATTATTAATAGAGTCATTTGATCCACGTTCCAACTGTGAATTGAGCTTTAGTTATAATTTATTTGCCCACCTGAGACAGCATAGTAAGAGTGGAGGACTCTTTTAAAGGATCTTGTGATGTTCCTGGAAGCTCCTCCTAAGAAAATGGAGTCGTTAGTGAAAAAGAGCATAGTTTATGGGTTCAACTCCCTGAGCTATTCTAATTCCTGGAAGGCTCCCAACCTCCTTTTCCATCTGCAACTTCTTGCTCAACGAATCAACGATTAGGATGTAGAGGAATGGGGATAGGGGGAAACCTGGCATGATCCCATAGGTAGCTTGAAAGAATTTGGCTGGCCTTTCGTTGATCAGTGGAGCTATCCACGGGCCCCAATGCACGCTTTTATTTGTTTGATAAACTGAGTGTTGAACCCGAATTTCTCCATCACTCTAAACAAAAAAGAAGTGTTTGACTATGTCGAATGCATTTGACATGTCCACTTTTACAATCATACCTTTCTCCTTATGCGCCTTGTTGGAGTGGATCGTTTCTTGGACGAGGATGACGTATCTAGTATATGTTGTCCTTTGATAAGTACTCTTTGGTTCTGGGAGACTACCTTATGCAGCAGTGTTCTTACACAGTTTTCCATCAGTTTGGAGCAAATATTATATGAGACATTACAAAGAGATATCGGCCTGAACCGAGTGAAAGAGCTTGGGTTGGTATCTTTTGGAATTAAAGCCAAGAACGTAGAGTTTGTTCCTCCCCTGATTTTGGCTTTTTGTTGAAATATTTTTATCATTCTTATTAGATCCTTCTTTATAATTCTCTAGTAGGCTCTGTAAAAGTGGATCGAGAACCCATCCAGCCTTGGTGCTTTATCTGGATCCATGCCCCATATTACATATGTGATATCTGCTTCAGATAAAGGTTTTAGGAGGCCCTCATTCTCTTGGGGAAGAATCAGAGCCAGTATGTTTTCGAGGAAATACTTAGTGATGTTCTCATCCTCATCTCCTCTCTCCAGGAAGAGGTTATTAAAGTGATTATACGGTTCTTCTTTTAACTGGTTCTCACCTTTTACTATCTACCCATTCTCCATAAATATTTGGTCGATGTGATTGTGAGTTTGTTGGGCCTTTGCTTGTTTGTAAAAGAAGGCGGTGTTCCTGTCCCCAGATTTTAGCCAAGTGCTGTGGGATTTGAGTCTCCAGTACTCTTCTTCCTTGCGAAAGGCTTGATAGGTGTTGGATTTTAATTTTACTTCTTGGTCTAGATTGTGTGTCTCTACGGTCTTTAAATCCATTCCCATTTGAGCTTCTAGGAGGGAGGAGACTGTTTCTTTTCTTTCCTTGGATGAGTTCCTGTTGTTTGTTTTTTCCCACTCTTTTAGTGCTACCTTGGTATTTTTGATATTTTCTTCCCATACGAAGCTTGGGGATCTGGTGACTGGTTGTCCCTAGGCATCTTCCATAGTCTCAAAGAATCCAGGAGAGGAGATCCATTGAGGGTTGTATATGAAGGGGATCTTCCCTAGGTTTTCAACATTTTGGATAGAGAGTAGGATGGGTTTGTGATCTGAAGCCAGGCTAGCCATGATTTGGGACTGCAACAACTTCCCTTCCAAGAAGAGAGAGCTTTGGTCTAGGAACCGATCCAACCTGGCCACAATATACCTTACCCCAACTCATTTGTTTATGCAGGTATAACATCCTTGGTTGGGTTTAATGTCCATGAGGTCCCATTGAAGTATTAGGTCTTCGAGCTGTTCTCTGAAGCAGTATCTCTCGAAGAAGCCCCCTTTTTTTCCTCTGGGAACCTCACCATATTTAAATCCTTGGTCATTATTATGTTGGGTGGCCCGAAATAGATCTCCAGGAAGTCTTCTAGAGTGTTCCAACATTATTTCTTTTCCCAATAGTGCACATGTACGTAAAGGTTGAATAGAGAAATACTTACCTTGGAAGGTATGTGTTATAGCTCCATGAAGATCCAATGCTGAGTTGAGAAGGAATTGAGGAGAGTGAAGTCCTTCTTGTTCCAAAGAGTGGCCAAGCCACCTGAAGCTCCTCTGGCGCTGACTGTGTGTCCTTGTTTTTGCCATGTTGTTTTGGAGAGGAGAGTTTCTTCCTCTGGTCTCTTAGACCATGATAATATCTATAGGATACATTCATGACAAATCTTTGACCGCTTTCACTTTGTTTGGACTGCCTAATTCTATGCAATTCTAAGAGACCAGATTAATTATTTATTATGGGTGTCATAGGAGGATCCTCCTTTGTTTCTTCTCGCCCTTGGGTTATTGGTGAAGGAGCTTTCAAGAGTAGTTTGGTTTCCTTGCATTTTTTGGCTTTCAGCTTATCCTTCCCTTAACTCTCTGTTGGATTTCCTCCCTTTCCTCTTGGAATATATTTCAAAAGGTTCTTCCTCTGAGGTGGAGATAAATTCATGTGTTCTTCTCTTGGACATTTGTGCATAAGATGGGGATGAGACCTGGCTTCTGGTGGGACTAGTCATGGGATTGAGAGATGGGGGTTTAGGTAGTATCTCTTGTTCTTTCTCAGCTGATTTGGATATTTCTCCCTCTTCCTGCTCTTCCTGGTTTTCCTCTCCTTGATTAGGTTCCTCGTCATTTTCCAAGAGGTTGAAGGGATTCAAAGCTCCTTCTGGTGGTCACTGCCCTATTTTTTTTGGACTCGAATTGGATTGAGACCCTAGTTCTAGAGGCTCATGTTGTCCTTCTTTTTCTTTGGTTCTGGGTTTAGTTTTTCGCTTGGTTTTCTTTTGTACTGTTTTCCAATGGCCTTCTTTCCTTGTATCTGTGGTTTCCTCTTCCTTCTTTTTGCAATGCCTTGCGAAGTGCCCATATTCTTAGTAGTGTCTTCATTTGAACGAGAGTTACTCGTAATCTAGCTCTTGGATATGGGACCAGTCTACTAAGGTGAGATTGATGGCATCCAACAATCCTACTTCTAGGTCTACCTCTACGCAGATCCAGGAACAGGAGTATTGATCCCATATTTCTGCTACATCAATGAACTTGCTTAGGGTATTTCCTATTGCTTCCAGGGAATCTTGATTCCATCAGTGCAGAGGAAGGTGTGGCAATCTCACCCAGAGAGGAACTGCAGAAGGGACATCTTGTGTCAGATCGAAGTCTAGGGTCCATTTGTTGAGGTACATTCCTTGCGGCCCCATGAAGTATGGTCTATTTCTAAAGATGAGTTCTTTGTCTTCTTTGGTATCGAAAACAAAGACAAAAAAACCTTTTCCAACAAAGTAGCTACTTGCATCCTCCTTGATTAATGGTTTCCAATTTCTTTTGATCTAGGCTTCAAGAGCTCTAAGAGACAACCACCGTCCTGTGAACTAGCCGATCAAACCTTTCTTTGCAAGGTTTAGGGATGTCTTGCAGGATCTAGCCACTCGGAGGTCTACAGAGGGGATTTTTGGTAGCTTCTTGACAAATTTTTGGTTCCTGGGGGATGATTTCTTTTCATGTGTCGCTACGAGCTTCCTGAAATCCTTGAATTTTTGGGGAGTGGTCCTGCAGAAGCTCCAGGGGGGATAACATCCTTCTCCCTCAGCCATTAGAGCTCATAGCTCATGCCTAGCGCCTGCTATCCTTTCCCAGCCTCCCTGTAGCTGCTCTGGGAGATCCACCTCGACTGTTGCGCCAAGTCTGTGTTTGCATGCCGGGTGCATCTTGTGTTCATTGTGTGGATGTTATTCTATTTTCTAGTCTTTTTAATTTTAGGTCCAATTTATTTCAAAATGTTGTATGCTACATTAGTAATATTAAATATGAGACCTAAAGTAATACATTGCATAATAAAGAGATTCAAAATATTTTAAGATATGTTGTGATAAACTATTCCAATTTGGAATATCCATGAAACTTTATAGATTAGGGAACAAGATATAGGGACTTTGTTCAAGTGAAAATCAATAACGTAGTTTACCAAGACTGTAGTACTTTCCTTGAAGGATAGTAAAGAAAAAATTATGGTCAATATGAAAAAGATGAGGGTGTAGGTGTGATTACGACCTACATTTCCAAAGAAATGAGATACCATACTAGTGAAATTAATTGTCCAAATAAACTTTGGAAGAAGAAAAAAAAAATAAACAGATTTTAGGTAAATCATGTTATGCAACTCGAGAAATAGTCAATGTCTTGTAACCTTATGTCATTCGACAAGATTTAAGATTATTTTCCTCAAATGAAGGAGATATAGTTGAAGGTTGGAGAACATGGGAAATCTTTTGTGAAGAATTAAGGTTAATTGATAACACTAATCCTTATGAATCTGAGAGAATCAACTCCGCATCAACGGAAAATTGGACATCAAGGAAGGGGAATGGTAGGAACTACATCATTGATTTTTTTGCAGTTTACTGATTAAAGGATAGGAAAATGTTTTTGATGAAGGAAAATTGTATGATAGTGGCAGATAGCTTTGCCAAGGGAAAGAACAATCAAGGGGATAGAGAATTGAGTCGAAATGGAAACCCAATTTCTTTGAAGACCTATGAAGGAAAGAATTTTGAAGATTAGAAGAAGCAATATGGTGATGATCTATCAAAATCAAGAAAGATGAGGAATAGGAAAACCCATCGTTAATGTGAGAGAATGAGACATTTTTTAAATGGATTTCCAGAAGAGCTTCAAGGACTTAGAAGAAAAGATTCAAAATATTGGATGTGAATCTCAACCTTAATAAGATATATGTATTAGTAATCATACTTTTTATGTTAGTTATTCTTATGCATTTTGTCCTTGTACTTCTCACAAGGAATGTATGGTGGACTTTGGATGTTCATGTTAAATGGCTAGAGATACTTCTCCCTTTACCTCATCGAGTAAATCCAAGAAAGAGACTATATTTGTTGTAGATCATTATCCACTAACCATTGAATGATGTGGCAAAGTCAACTTTAAGAAAGGTGTGATCATTGATGTGTATCATGCGCCTTGGATCAGTGCAAGTCTTCTTTCAAGTACCACAACTCACATAGATAGGGAAGAAGGTGGAATTTTGTTTTGGTGGGTTTGTTGTGAAGGACATAAACAATAAATTTGATGTTATTGTTGAAGGTTTTTTAGATCCTTAAGATTGAATTATTAATTATTTGAATTCACTAGCGGGGCCTTCGACTCGAGGTACATGCTAGGAATTATACACTGTGTATAAACAACATGTACATTACAAATCAAATACAATCCAAGGGTCAAAATGGGACATTGTAATCCCATCCCCCTTAAAACAACATCGTCCTCGATGTTCACAAAAATGAACAAAAATGGGTATGCCTCTCTCATGGCACCCTCAAACTCCTTTGTCGCCTCATTTGGTCCAAGGTGCCTCCATTGCACCTTTACTTAGTCGATGGATCTATTCCGGAGCAGTTTCACCTTCCTGTTGAGGATGAATATGGGTTCCACTTGGAACTCTCCTTCGAGTTCCACCTAAATCACATTCCAATCAATTATGTGAGTAGGATCATGTATATATTTATTGAGCAATGAAACATGAAAAACAATGTGCACTCTCATGCTAGTAGAAAATGTAATCCTATATGTAACTAGTCCTTTCCTATCAAGGACATTAAATGGTCCACAATATATTGGTGCCAACTTGGCACAATTACCCAACTTCAGGAACTTTTCCTTGGATTCATGCTTAAGTAAACATGATTCCCAACTTTAAATTCTTCGTGCACTCTGCTCAAATCTAAATAACTCTTCTTCTTGTCCTGTGTTGCCTTCAAATTTTGCCTTATCCTAACAATTTAATGTTCCATTTCTATTGGACCTTGGTATTCTCATTGATGTCAAACGAGAAACAAGAAACAAATATGATGTCAAACAAGAAAATGTTGATGAATGTCAAGAAGCATAAAGTCTTGCTTTTGTTTTCACAATCGATGATGTTGAGTAAAAGGCCAGTGTGAATAAATATATATAAAAGTATCTGCAAGCATCAACAAAATAAAAAAATACCTCTTTATATACACAAAGCCAGTTTGAAGAAGTATAGAGAAAAGAAGTGTAGAAGTTTATAAGTGCATAAATCCCACCAAGACAAGGGAATCATGTGCGCATATACCACCATATCAATGGACTCAAGTGCGCAAAACCCCACTAGGTTGAATTATCAATGGAGTTTACGCTGAAAAAATATGAATGAGGTGGTTAGCTTGACCAAGAAGTAAGAGAGTTAGGGCGTCATCGAGTGAAAGAAATCACAACTTGTGGACACATCTCTTGAGTAAGAAGAGTATAAATAAGCAAGAGATGGAAGTATTGATGCAAGTCGTAAGATGAGAAAGATGCGATATTTTGATTTGGCAAGCTTCTAATTCTGCGGTATCAATGGCTCGTTGATCTAGAAGAAGTTTATACAGTAGAGAGTTGATTGCACCGAATCAATAAAGAATAACAACAGATAGTGCACAAATCTGGAGGATACCCAGTATTGAGTTGTGCAAAGAATGTTTACAGCCGAAAACACAGATTGCATAGTTGTTAAAGTGCAAAGTGTTGTAAAGTGTGGAAAACGCAAATCACAGATTCATAGAAAGTTTAGGTATTGATATCGCATAAGACACAAATAGTCAATATTGAACAAGATGTAGATCACAGATTATCAGAATTGTAGTTTTGATTCAAGCATGTTTTTTTCAGGGTGGTTGGAAGGGGCAAGGAAAGGGAGTTGGTGCTTCCTTCCAATTGGTGTTGGAAAACACAATTTGTAGTTGGTGCTTCCATACAATTGGTGTTGGAGAACACATAAAAGGGATTTGGTGCTTCCATTCAATTAGTGCTAGAAAATACATAAGAGGGGGTCAGTGCTAAAAAATAGAGGAGATTACAGTCTTCAATCGGGTTGGTGCCTGACAAAAACAAATTGGAGCTTGCGCAATATGACTAATATCCATTTAATTCAGTGCCTAAAGTCAATAAGTTGGTTCTTGTGCAGATGTTTGAAGTCCTTACAGGTTGGTGCCTGTAATCAACAAGTTGATGCTTGCAATCAGGTTGGTTCCTGAGTGAATTGGTGCTCACATTTTGGAGATTTTTGTTTGTTGTTGTAAATAAAATATATATGTGTATTTATAGATTCGCTATACATATTATTTGTGCATTGGTGTCTCTTATTGTGTTAATTGAAATAAAAATGGGTGAATATTTGTTTGAAGTTAAAATTTTGTATAATATGCGCCTTACACTAATTCCCTGCCCACCCCCCCCCTCTCAGTATAAATAAGAATTTCATCAATTGGTATTAGAGAGGGCGTCTTCAGTAACAGTTTAACCATTGGAAGATAAATCCTTCTGCAGATATGGACAAATAGGAAATGCTCGTTATGGCAGTTGAGGAAGTCCTTAAAAAGGAAGACTCAAGAAATGAAGAGATGGTTTAAGTAGTTTTCAAAGGTGAACTGATCAACGCTTTGGAAGAAATAGAGAAATCAAGAAAAAAAAATATTTGAAGGAACACCTGTTAATATATGGAGAATGAGTCAAGGAGACAAGGAAATCAAAGTTGAATACAATTGAACAATTGAAACAAAAGGAAGAAAAGTGTGAGAAGTTGGAGACTAGAGTCACACTCTTAAAAGGAGAATTACATAGAGCCAATGATCGATTGATTCTCCAACAAAAGTTCAGCAATAACAATAGGGCTCTAGATGAAATTATTAAAATAAAAGACTACCATATGAAAAGACAGGAATAGGTTATGAAGGGTCAATGTCGCCAAGGTCAATCTTTAATACAGGAGCAAGAAATTTTGCAGATGTGATCAAAGGATCCACCCAAATGAAAGGTCAGAATTGCAAAGAAAGGATGTCATCCCATTGGAGGACTAATACCACGCCATCTGGAAATACTCACTGTATAAGGTATCAAACTCTTTTCTTAGGAAACTTCTATTTTTGTAACAACTTTGGTCATATAACATTAGATTGTAAAGCACATGTGAAATATAGCGTTAAGAAAGATAACTCTTGCTCTAAGGGTAACTACATGAAGAAGGATATCGAAAGGTCGTTTAAAACATTTAAAGAAAACTTCAATACCTTTAACCCCTTAAAATCATTTAGTGAATGTCGAAATTGTTGTAATCATTTCCATAAGACATATGACTGGACAAGTCAGCTATCCCATGCTAAACCTGTTGAAACTATACTTAGTGAAAGATATTCTACAAAGTTATCGCAAAAGGAGCCTGATTAACAGAATCAAGAAGGATGCAACATGACCATACATGCCCAAAATAAAAGAGGGAAATGGTATATTGAAAACGGATGCTCCAAACACATGACAAGAAATAAAGAAAACTTCTTGAAGTTTAGAGAAGAAAAAGGAGGCAATGTTTATTTTGGAGACAGTGGATCTGCCAAGATTCTTGGAAAGGGCATGGTAACTCTTGGAGACAAGAGAACCAAAGCAAAGAATGTCCTACTGGTTGAAAACATGAAACACAATCTTCTCAGCGTAAATTAAATGTGTGATCAAGGACATACGCTCACCTTTGATTCAAAGAAATGTAAAATAAGAAACAAGAATATAGGAAAATTAGTGGCAACTACAACCAGAACATGAACAACGTCTACATAAAGGACGACAAAGAAGAAAAGTGTTGCATGTGGAAAATTGATGAAAGTTTGCTCTGGCACAGAAGGATGGGACATATAAATTTTGATATCCTCATTAAAATCAACAACGAACAAGTTGTCAGAGATAATACAAGAATCACAAGGCCCATAAATTATGTTTGCAAACATTGCCTACATGACAAGCAAACAAGAGTAAGTTTTAAAACAAAAGAATATTCCATGATGAAACCATTGGAATCAGTCCATACTAATCTCTGTGGTCCCATGAGAACCAAAGAACTAAAGGGTGAATCGTACTTTCTTCTCTTCATAGACAATCATACTCGAATGACATGGGTCTTCTTTCTCGAGAAAAATTCAAAATGATTTGAATGTTTCAAAATATTAGGACTTAGGCTATTCACACTGCCATTCATATTTTAAATAGAGGAAAAATCAGAAATGGTAGCAACATGACCCCATATGAACTTTGGAAAGGGAGGCCAACAACTGCTAAACATTTCCGAATATTTGGAAGCAATTATTATATCAAGAGGAATGCCTAGAACCTGGAATTTTTTTATTCCAGATTTGATGAAGGAATATTTCTTGGATATTCCACTAGAATCAAGGCATACAAGTGCTACGACCTAAGACTAAACAAGACGGTGGAAATTCAAGATATAAAGGTGGATGAAGAATTCAAGTACAGAAGAATAGATTAGATGACAATCAACTAGTAGTTGAACAACCATCAAAAGATTCGCAAGAAGAATAAGAGATGGAAGAACAACAAGAAAATTGTATCAAGAAGAACCAAAAGAGGAAACAAGACCTGATACGAAGGATCCCTCCAGGTATGTTCAAAAGAATCATTATGAGAATTTGATTATTGGAGATAAAATGGTTGGTGTAGGAACAAGAAAACGGTACTTAAAAACACTGTAGAAGAAGTGCATTTCTCTATATTGTCCCAAATAGAACCGAATTGCTTTGATGAAGCCATAACTAATGAACATTGGATTAAGGCCGCGGGAGAATAATTAAACCAGATTGAGAAAAATAAAAGCTGGGAACTTGTCCGAAGACCCAAAGACAAAAATGTCATTGGGACCAATGGGTCTTCAGGAACAAATTAAATGAGGAAGGACAAATAGTTAGAAACAAGGCTAGGCCAGTGTGCAAGGGATATGCGTAGGCTGAAGGAATATATTTTGAAGAAACCTTTTCCCTGGTAGCACGAATGGAAGCAATCAATATTTTCTTGGCATATACCTTCTCCAAAAACATCATTGTATATCAAGTGGATGTAAAATTTACATTCTTAAATGGACAACTAGAAGAAGAAGTATACATAGAACAATCAGAATCTTTCTCTCTCTCAGATAATAAGGATTATGTTTGCAAATTAAAGAAGGCTCTCTATGGATTGAAGCAAGCACCAAGAGCTTGGTATTCAAGACTAGACAAATATTTGCAACAAAAAGGCTTCAGAAAGGGTCATGTAGACAGTAAACAATACATAAAGGTTGAGCATGGGAATATGATTTTGGTCAAGGTATATGTGCATGATATTATATTTGGAAGCAATGACAACAGTCTAAGTTAAAAGTTTGCTTTAAACATGCAGAAGAAATTTGAAATATTCATGCCCAGAGAACTATCCTTCTTCTTATGGCTACAAATCTCTCAACTGAAAAAATGGTATTTTCATCTCTCAAACCAAGTATGTGAAAGAAATGTTGAAAATATTTAACATGGAATATTGCAAACCAATGCGTACACCCATGATTACAAGCTACAAATTGAGCAAAGAGATGAAGCAAATGAAGTAGATAAAAGATACTCTATAGGTCAAGGATTAGAATTTTGTTGTATGTAATTGCCTCAAGACCATATATAATGCATGTAGTAGGTCTAGTTGCAAGATTTCAAGCAACACCTAAAGAAATTCATGTCGAGGCTGTAAAAATAATTTTTAGATATTTGAAAGGAACCTTGGACTTTGGTTTATGGTACCCATGTAGTGATAATTTGACTTTGGTAGCATATATAGATGTAGTCTAGGCGGGAAGTGTTGATGACAAAAAGAGTACAAGTGGAGCAACATTCTTCTTAAGAAGTTTCTTAGTATTCTAGTTGAGCAAGAAACAATCATCAATATCTCTATCTATAGCATATGCAAAATATATAGTTGCAACATCTTGTTGTGTGCAAGTCATGTGGATGAAGCAAACGTTAAAGGATATCCAAGTGGAATTTGATTAGCCTTTATCAAATTTTTTGTGACAATACTAGCGCAATTAACATTTCAAAAAATCAAGTAGTGCATTCTATAAAGTACCATTTTGTAAGAGAACAAGTTGTTGAAAATGTCCTTAAGTTGTATTATGTAGACACAATGGAACAAATCACTGTTATATTTACAAATCCACTTCCAAGAGATACTTTTGAGTATCTTAGATGGAAACTGGGTGTATTTTATGCTTCACAATAATTAAAATAATCTGCGACATGACATGAACAACCAATACAGTAGTAGTAATAGGAAAATGAATTAAGAATCATGAAGCGCGAGGATTCAAATACTTGGGGTATCCCTTTGCCATTGATGCCAAAGGGGGAGAATGAAGAATGGAGAATAGAGAAAGGAGACTTGAAACTGAATGCTAAGGAGGAAAGATCTGCACAAATGAAAAATGAAGAATTAAATGGCATGAACACAGGGGGGTATTTTGTGCACATAAGAAGATCTCATATTCATGGGGAGCTCAATGTTAGTTGGGGTTGACATCAATGCCAAAGGGTGAGATTGTTGGACCTTGGTGTTGTCATTGATGACAAACAAGAAACAAGCTTGATGTCAAATAAGAAACAAGCTTGATATCAAATGTCAACAAGAAACAAGTATGATGTCAAACAAGAAAATGTTGATGAATGTCAACAAGCATAAATTCTTGAAGTTTGTTGTCATAATTGATGATGCTGAGTAAAAATTGAGTTTGAAGAAATATCTATAAAAGTATATGCAAGACTCAACAATATTAAACAATACCTCTCTATATACGCAAAGACACTTTGAAGAAGTATATCCCACCAAGACAAGGGACTCATGTGTGCATATACCACCAATTCAATGGAATCAAGTGCACAAAATCCCATGAGGATGAATTATCAATAGAGTTTATGTCGACAAAAGATGAAATGTGGTGGTTAGCTTGACCAAGAAGTAAGAGAGTTGGGGCGTCATCAAGTGAAAGAAATCCCAACTTGTGGACACATCTCTTGAGCAAGAAGAGTATAAATAAGCAAGATATGGAAGTATTAATGCAAGCTTGAAGATGCGAAAGACGTGAGATTTGATTTGGCAAGCTTCTAATTTTGGGGTATCAATGGATTGTTGATCTCGAATAGGTTTATACAACAGAGATCCGATTGCGTTGTATCAATATAGAAGATAAACAAAAAGTGCACGAATTAGGAGGATACCTAGTATTGAGTTGTGCGAAGAATGTTTACAGTTGAAAACACAAATAACATAATTGTTGAAGCGCAAAGTGTTGTAGAGTGCAGAAAATGGAGATCGCAGATTCATACAAATTTTAAGTATTGATATTGCAGAAGACGCAAATAACTGATATTGCATAAGACACATATCACCTATAAGACAGACATAGATCACAGATTATCAGAATTGCAGTTTTGATTCAAACATATTCTTTTAGCATGGCAGGAAGGGGCAAGGAAAGGGAGTCGGTTCTTCCTTCCAGTTGGTGCTAGAAAACACAATTGGGAGTTGGTGCTTCCATCCAGTTGGTGTTGGAGAACACATAAAAGGGAGTCGGTGCTTCCATTCAATTGGTGCTAGAAAACACATAAGAGGGAGTCAGTGCCTCCATTCAGTCGGTTCAGAAAAACAAAAAGGATATTGCAATCTTCAATCACTTGGGCCCTGACAACAACAAGTTGGAGCTTGCACAATAGGAATGATATCCATTCAGTTCAATGCAGTGAAGTCAACAAGTTGGTGCTTGCGCAAATTATTGAATTCCTTACAGGTTGGTGCATGTAATCAAGGAGTTGATGCTTGTAATCAGGTTGGTGCCTGAGTGAGTTGGTTCTCACATTTTGGAGATTGGTGTCTCTTATTGTGTATATATATATATATATATTTACTGTACAATTTGTTTGTGCACTGGTGTCTCTTATTGTGTTAACTGAAATAGAAATTGGTGCATATTTGTTTGAAGTAAAGTATAATATGTGCTTTACACTGATTCACCCCCCTCTCAGTATAAATAAGAATTCCATCAATGTCTTGAAGCATCTCTGGTCCAAGCACTACCCTACTCACTGGGTTGTCCCAACTCACTGGGGTTCTCCATCCTTTGCCATACAATTCCTCAAATGGGCTAGTTCCCAATCTTACTTGATGACCATTTTTGTATGTGAATTCTACCAAGTGTAGGTAATTCTCCCACTTTGATGGATTGTCCATTACATACATCCTAGCATGACTTTAAGGACTTAATTCACTCTTTTAGTCTGACCATCTGTTTGAGGATGGTATGCTATACTAAAGTTCAGTTGAATCCTCAATTCCTAAAAAAAACCTTTGAAAATTTGGATGTGAATTTGGAGTCTCGATCTAAAACTATTTCCTTGGGTAACCCATGCAATATAAATATCTCCTTCATGAAGATACTTGCTATGTCACTTGCTTTATGAGTGGACTTGACTGGGATAAAATGAGTTTCCTTGGATAAATTTTCCACCACAACAATGATTGAGTTATGTGCCTTAATCATCATTGGTAGTCCTGTTATGAAATCTATAGAAATCACCTCCCACTTCCATTCTGTAATGGGAAAATGTTGTAACAAACCCACTAGATGTTGATGCACAACGTTAACCTGATGGCACTTTTGACACTGAGATATATACTGTCCTTCTTCATTCCATGCCAAAAATATTGCTTTCCTTTTGTTGTTATGGTATTTTGATAGCCTGGATGTCCAACATATTGCTTTTGGTGAATTTCATCCATTGCCGTTTTCTTTAATTATGTACAATTTGGAATGTACAACCTATTTTTATATACGAGCATATCAACTTCCTATAGATGGTAATATGCATACTTGTCATCGGGCTTCCCTTGCTACAATTTTTCTTTGACCTGTAGGTAAATCACATCTTCCTTCTAGGCATGAAGGATTCTTGGCACCAAATCAGACTTGCACACACTTAGGGAAGTAAGGTTAAATTTGTTGTCGAGGGCATCAACAAACATGTTCTCCTTCCCTTTTACATGTTTGATTTTGAAGTCAAACTCAGATAGATATTCTAGCCATTCGACTTTCCTGGCATTTAATTTAGTTGGTCAAATAAGTATTTTAAGCTCATGTGATCTATCCTGAGTTCAAATATCCTTCCCAACAAGTAATGTCACCACATTTTGAGAGCATGTACAATGGTGGCTAACTCTAGGTCATGAGTCACATAACTTCTCTCATGATTCTTCTCTGAGTACCTGCAACACTATTCTCAGGTGCTCCTCATGCTCTTCTTCACTTCCGGAGTACACAATAATATCATCCAAAAATACCAGCATAAATTTGTCCAAGTAATTACTGAAGACACTGCTCATGAGGGAGTCTTCAACAAGACCCTGTTGACTTTCTGACTCCGATCGAGAGTCAGGAGTCGAAATTCGACATTCCCACACAACAACTCCATCAATTGGAGTGTCGATTTCAATAAAAAAAAATTGACGCTTAGTTCCAACACACAGGCCCCTTCACAACTAACCCGCTGACCCAACATTGACATGTCGACATTGGTATCATTCCAACACCCACTCTGCTAACCTGCGAGATGATTCCAATTTTGTCCCACTGACATCAGCACTTCGATACATCGACAATCACCGCCTGTTCAACACTTAGTCAAAATTTCATTCTAGCCTTATGCACTGGCTCGGTTGTTCGACCAAGGAAGTTTCACAATAATCTCATTTACTAAAACTATTTTGGCCACCAAAACTTAGCCATGTTGCCTCTGATTCAATAGCTGGGCCTCTAAACTATGCCAACACGTAAATATGGTAGCACACAAGCCTCCTCCACCAATGTTATGACTCTACATGACTCATAAAACTTATGCAATGCAACTAATTGTGCTCAACATGCGTGCCATATAGGATCATAGAGCATGTAAGATTATTCAACAATCGAGAGGAGGGTTTCGGTAGGCGGCGATGATTAGGGTTTAGCTTCCTTGTTGTTCGCAGGCATGGCCTACAGCCTGTGGCGGTCAGGTTAGCTGTTAGTGGATCCTATGAGGCGAATGCATGGACGGTGTTGTTGGGCGGTTCAAGGCGGGTTATCTTTGACTGGGTGAATTTTTTTGTGGTGGCAAGTCTCATTTCTTTTTACTATTACTGTGGTTTTATTGAACCCTGTGGCAATATGACGGAGGAGGACCTCGTGAACTACTCTCTTGATCCTCTGGAGGAGGGTATTTTTAGGCTTTCACCGGAGGGTGGATTGGCTACTGAGGTGGAGGCCATTGGGCATCTTTGGCCGGAAGGTTTTGCTATAGCCAAACCCTCTCCGATTGTGGGAGACGGTTTCTCACTGTCAGAATTTATGCTGTGATCTCCTAGGTCGCTCCAGCTGCCGGACGACCCTTTTCTTCAGGAGGATGGTGTGTTTGCAGGCGGGAAGGTGCAGGAATTTGTGGTTGTTGGGAGCACAAAGACAGTTGTTGTCACCCAGGGAATCCAGGCGATGCGGACTGAGGGTTCATGGAGCGAAGATGAAGGAGCCAGTGGGGGATTGGGGGATGTTGCAGAGGTAGATGCGCATTTGGATTTTGTGGGCGGTGCTATTGGGGCAAGAAAACAGAGGGGCTGTCCGAGCCCTATGGTGAAGTATCCCTCTGATTTCAGTGGAGAGGTGGACGACCGTCCAGGATTGAAAGGGCATTGTAAACACCTAAAAAAATGGCCAAAGATGACCCCAGTTGTTAACTATGTTGTGGGGGAGGATATCAATTGGGAGAGGATGGAAATGATGGATAAACACACTTTGGTCACACGCTTCATCGAAAAATTGCTCTCAATCAGGTCTATGAATGAGTGGGTGGAGGACTGCTGGTTGGGGGATTTGGGGGTTGCTCCTGAGGTGGAGGGTCTGGCATGGGGATGGTACGCCTTCAATTTTCAGTTTGAAGATCACTTACTGTGGGTGCTGAATAATAACGGACTATTTAAACAAGCTTCGGTGCTCCTAAAGAAATGGAACCCCCTATTCAATGCGAGCTGTGAAAGGGTGGACATTGTACCTACATGGGTCAGGCTCTCGGGTCTTCCATTGCCTTTCTGGTATGAGGAGCATTTTGTGCACATTGGGAAACTATTGGGTTCATTTCTGGAGGCTGATTATTCCTTCAAGGTCACCAAGATGAAAAGGGTGGCTCAGATACTTGTCAATATTAACATTAGGAACGAGCTTCCTAATGTTATGAATATTACTTGGAAGCAGTACTCCCACAACCCGACGTAGGATTATGAAAACATCCCCTTTAACTATAGAAGATGCCATGTGTATGGTCACCCGACGGTTGATTGTCCCTTGGTGGCAAGGGCTTTGAAAGGGCGATGCAAGGATTGTAGTAGCTCTCAGTCTGGTGGCGAGGGGGAAAACACTGAACCTTCATCTTTGCCCTTTTCTCCTGTGGATCAGGAGATAGCTTCTGTGGAGGGCAGTGGGGCTGAAGTGGAACCACTTGGAAGGCTGCCGGTAGCAGAGATGGACGGACAAGTTGGAGAACCCTTTCTGGTCGGAGATCCTGGTACCTCTTCTTACACTCTTCCTTCATCCATTAATTTATTTGCAAAACATTTAAATGTGATGGTCTTGCCTGGGTGGATGGGATTAAGAAGTTAACTCTGAATCCTATTGAGCTTCGGTCACCTAAATCTGCTACTTTAGTTGAGGAACCTCCTCCTAGGCTAGTCATGGAACCGGTCTTGTTAGATTTTGACACTTTATTTCCCTTGCTGAATCTAATGACTCAGGTTATTTTCTTTGCTCCTGTAAAAAGGGTAGATCAGGAGGACTGGGTAAAAACCTTGCTGTTAATGCTAGGGGGAGGGGCATAGTTTCACATTTAAAGAAGGCACGGTCTCGTGCTAAGTAGGATGTATTGGAAGGAAAACATATTTCAATTGATAGGGCACTTAGAGCGGTGAATGCCCGTAAGAAGGGTAGGAGATGAAGATTCTATCCTTTAACTATTGTGGTCTTGCTGGTCCCCATAAAAGATCAGCATTGCGGAGGGTGGTCGAGGTAGACCGTCCTGAGATTATGTTTCTTCAGGAAACGATGGGGGCAAGTGTAGAGGTAAAAGATAAGTTATAAAATTGGTTTGGTGGATGGTGTTTTGAGACTCTGGATGTTAGAGGATGCTCGGGTGGACTGGAAGTAGGCTGGAACACTAAGATTGTCATGGTTTTGAATGTGTGGGGCATGGAATCGGTTCTGGGCATGACCTTCAGAGCCCTGGAACATGTGGACATTTTCAATGTAATTAATATTTATGGCCTATACCTAAATAGAATTCCTTTATGGGATAATATTTTTAACAATTCTCTTTTGAGGGGTGATATGATGATTATTGAAGGAGATCTAAATTTCTCCTTGGGGCAGGATGAGGTTTGGGGACCTCATGCGCGCTCTGATTTTCTGGCTGATTACTTTACTAGAAATTTGGTGGAGAGAAACTGGTTGGATGTTGAGCCCTGTGTGCTCAACCTACCTAGAAAAAAAATAGACGTGGGGAGGGGAGGGTGGCAAAAAGACTGCATCATTCTTGTAACAGAGAATATTGTGGACAATCATCATTTTGTTAGGCAGTGGGTGGGGAAAGGGGGTCTCTCAGACCATTTCCCCATTTTCCTGGAATTCAAGAATGGACCGGTCAAACCACCAAGTTCTATAAAATTTAATAAGACTTGGCTCAAAGATGGAAGTTTTCTAGACTTGATTGCCAATGGCTGGGCTACTTATAACCCTGGGAATAGAAAGTCTACTGCATTTCAATTTGTAGAGAATTTCAGGAATTTGAAGGATGTGATTAAGACCTGGGCGATGGAAAAACGAAAGAGGGAAGTGAGGGAACTTCAATAGATTGAATTGGAGCTATATGTGATTTACGATCAGGATGGTGGCGGTTTGTTGAACCAGGTGGATAAGGAAGCTTTAATAAGGCTGGAAGGACAGAGGATCACTCTTCTACTAGAAAGGGAGGAAACATGGAGACTGAAGAGCAGAGTTACTTGGTTGGAGTGTGGAGATGACAACACTAAATTTTTCCATGCATATGCCAGAGGGAGAAAGGCTACCCATACTGTGTGGAGTCTTGAAGACGAGCATGGTATTGTTCATGATACTTTTGAAGGCATGGCCACCACTGGGGTGGAACATTTCAAGAAATTTTATAAAGCCCCTTCCCATGCTACCCTTGCCGAAGTTATCCGAATTGCTTAGGTCTTCCCTAGATTTGTGGAGGAGGAAGATAACTAGCCTTTGATGGATGAAGTGACGAAGGAAGAACTTAAGGTTGTTCTGTAGATTTTCTAAAAGGACAAAATCCCAGGTCTTGATGGTTGGACGATTGAATTTTTTCTGGAACTTTTCGAATTACTGGGAAGTGATGTTTTAAGAGTAGTGGAGGATACCAGAACCTCTGGGAGGATCCCGGCTAGCTTCAACTCCACTTTCATTGCCTTGATTCCTAAGGTGGACAATCCTGCATCATTGAATGAGTTCAGACCTATCTCACTTTGTAACTACATCTATAAGGTGGTTACTAAAGTGATTGCTGGCAGATTGAAGAGGGTCCTATCAGAACATATTACAGATGAACAGTTTGGCTTTCTGGAGGGGAAAATGATTCATGAGGCTATTAGAGTTGCTCAAGAGGGTTTGCACAACATGAAAACTAAAAATATTAAGGGTGCGGTTCTAAAAATTGATCTTGCTAAAGCTTATGACAAGGTAAGTTGGCTTTATATTCGTTTGTTGCTAACTCATTTAGGGTTTGATATAGCCTTTATCATATGGGTGATGAGTTGCATCACTAATGTGTCCTTTTCGGTTCTGATCAATGGGGTTGCATCCCCTTTTTTCCATGCGGAGAGAGGGTTGAGGCAGGGTTGCCCTTTGTCTCCCCTTCTTTTTTTGTTGGTGGCTGAGGGTCTAAGTAGATCCATTAAGGAGGCTAACCAAACTGGAACTTTCTCTGGTATCCAGCTTTCACAAAATCTGCAGCTTACCCATTTGTTGTTTTTGGAGGATGTTTTGATTTTCTGCTATAGTTCTGTTAGGGATTTTAGTACACTTAATGATATACTGAAGCTTTTCTCAAAAGCTACAAGCATGCATATAAACTTTGGGAAATCTACGGTGACCACTCACTTGTTAAGTGAAGATGAGGAACATGAGCTTTTGACTTTATTTCCCTTCAACATTGAAAGATTGGAGGAAGGGATGAAATATCTTGGGTTTTTTTTAAAACCCAACGATTACTGGAAGCAGGATTGGGTTTGGTTACTTGAGAAACTGGAGAAGCGGCTGAAGGTGTGGAGTCACAAATGGTTATCCAAGGCTGGAAGACTGGTTCTCGTCAAAGCTGTGTTGGAGGCCATTCATGTTTATTGGATGTCATTGGCATGGATTCCAAAAGGCATTTTAGAAAAGGCTCACGAAATTTGTTTTCGTTTCCTTTGGAGTGGAAAACAGGAAGCACATGTGACCCCATGGGTAAGGTGGGAGAGGATTGCTATTCCTAAAGGGTTGGGAGGGTGGGGACTCAAAAATATCTTCCTTTTTGCTAAATCCTTGGTGGCTAAAGGGGGTTGGAGAATACTGAAGACAAAGAACTTGTGGTCACATGTGATGATCCAGAAATATATCAGCCCTAATTCAACTGAGGAATGGCTTCGACGTCTAATAAAATCTCATGCTAGGAGTTCAATTTTTTGGAAAGCAGTTGTCAAATCATTTGATGTCATTGAAAATAGTCTGGCTTGGATGATTGGGAATGGAAGGAAACTAAGGGTTGGAGAAGACCCATGGATTGGGTGTATACAATAGCATAAACTTTTGGATGATGCGGTGATGGCTTTAAGACAGATTGGAATTATTTTTCTCCATCAGCTTGTGTATCCAATTCAGCTAGTCAGGTGGGAACAAACATGGATTCGGGCTAAGGACCCGGGGCTTGATGAACCGGAAACTAGTGATCTAGAAAGGGTATATTGGGGCACTAACACGGGATCAGATTATCCTTCGGGATAGGGAAGATGTCCTAATTTGGGATGTTGAACATAATGGGAAGTATACACCAAAGGCAGGTTATATTAAACTGAGTACACAGGGGGTGGATAGAGATGAATTCTGGTGGTGGAAGACTCTCTGGAAAATCAAATGTCCACCAAAACCCAGGCTATTTATGTGGTGTGTTTTGGAGAATAAGGCTCCATGCTGGGATAATTACAGAAAATAAGCTTTCAGGGACCGGGCTGGTGCACACTGTGCAAATGTGCGGAGGAATCGGTTCATCATCTATTTTTTATTTGTCCGTATATCATAGCTATGTGGAGAGAATGCACTAAGATATATGACACCATGTGTAACTGGGCTGGCATAAACATTTTGCAGGCTTGGGAAAACTGGAGAAGATCTACTACTTTGGATTCTATGAAAGCACTCCCCCTACTTGTTATTTGGGGAGTGTGGAATGCCCGAAATAATTTGATTTTCTCTGAGAAATGTTGTACTCCAGAGATCACGACCACTCTTTCCAATGGTATTCTCATGGATTACCCACAACATATCAGAGTGAAAAATCAGAGGGAAATTTTAGATGTGGAGATTGAAAAGTCCGTTCCTTGGGCTTTTTTCGATGGAGAGGCACAAGAAAACAGATGTGGGGGTGGTGCTATACTTTTCCTTAGGGAGGGACATTTCTACAAAATCATGATGGGATTAGGAGAAGCCAACAATAACTATGTTGAAATTTTTAGTTTGAAACTATTACTCATCTTTGAAGCAGAGAAAGGGTGTCGTTCTATTAATGTTTTTGGTGATTCAGTGAATGTGATCAACTGGATCAAGAAAACTCAAGTGTGCAGAAATCTGAGACTGGACAACATACTTTCTTCTATTTCAGATATTTTAGATGCTTTTGATTCATTTTCATGCAGTCATGTTTACAGGGAGAATAACCAGGAGGCAGACAAGGCCTTGAAGGAGGGTCTACTACTGACTTTAGCACAATGGGGGATCTGTGAGTAGATTGATGGCACTGTTCACAATTATTACCACCAATAGTTCATAGAGGGGACGGCCCCTTTGTGAACACAGTCTGGAGATCCTATACTTACCGATGATCTTGATACAGTTATTGCTAGTTTTTTTGGGTCTATCTTAAAGACCATGGAATATGTTATATTTGGTACTATTTTTATTATGTACTTTTGTTATATAGCTCAGTCTATTACTATTATTTTGGTAGGACTTTTGTGACATTATGTAATTCTATAAACTGGGATTGAACACTCATCCTATTTTGATGTTTTTACATTACTAGACCTATTCAGGTTTTTATAGAATACACAGTGATGTGTATCTGCAAAATGTAATTTTGTTACTCGAAAGATGAAATAAAATTATGCTTTTTTTCCTAGGGAAAAAAAACACTCATGCCATATATCTATCAGTGCAGTTCATGCATAAACAATTTATTCAATACAATCACAACCATAGGAAAACCCTACACAACGGTAAACTCTTTTCCAGCTATGAGCTCATTTCATTGAACAATTCAAGCTATTTCCCTAAATTCATTCATGATGCATGGTTAATCATTCATCACACAAATAAATTAAACATGCATAACAATATATTAGACAATTTGAACACAACATAGATACTTATCTTTTAGATGAATTTTTCAATCAACTAGTTACGTGAGTGCAACATTCCACCCAATCATAGGTCTCTGTCCAGCTTGTATTATTTTAGCTAAGAGACCACCCCCGGGCTGGGCTATAATATCCAGTATGAAGGAACTATACAGGTTCGTTCACTCATAGCCACAAACACATATATTCATGCTAATCCAGTGTCCTACAGGGTTTATCAAACATAAAGGGAGGCAAGGGGAGGTGAATGCTAAGCCAGTGAGCTCAGCCACAGAGCTACAAGGATCTCAAATAGTTCAACTAGCCCTCGCACCCACAATACCTACTACACCCAACACAAGGAAGGTTCCCTTCACTGCTGCACAATTCCTCAGGCACCCCTTCCCTCTAGTGCTATTCAGGATGGGATTAGAAAGGTCTAGGATACCAACTCCAAAGATTTTTTCCCTCACTAGGTTTATCAAGCCATTTAGTCCCGGACTGTCCCTAACTTCTAATTCCCTTTGCTTTGCAATTCTAGGCTATGTTAGGCTCAACTACACGACTCAATTCTCAGGTTCTCACCCATTAGTACCAGTTCGGCTAGTCTTACTACTGCAAAAATAGTGCACACTGATATTACCTGCTGAGGAGCACCCTGAGAATGCACACTAAGAATGCTAACTATGTTGGGCATACTATGTTTTATTCTCCCTTACACATAGAGTTCGAATGGGTTCCCCCCCATGAATGATATTTTTTCGCGCAATACCCCTTTGATCAAATTCCCATGCATGGGGTTGACTTCTTGGCTAGTCAACGATACCCACTTGTGGTACTTTCTCCTGCACTCATTAAACTTGGGAACTTCCTTCTTAGTTGTTGTTTCTCTGCATGGTTAAATGCCAATTAAGGGATTTTAATGAGGTGGTTCATGCCATTTATGGAATACGGATTCACAATATAACACTTGGAAGTAATGGTCACATCCCACAACCCCCTCACCTCTCCATAGTGGATAACATAACCCCTTGTTCATGTTGCCTCCATAGCCATCCTTGAACATTTTATTTGTATTATGAATATTTACATGTTTTTACATCTCCCATGGCTTACTAACACATGGTATACAAAATGAAACAAAATACAACGCTTGTCTTTACAAACCAACCATTCACTAGCGGGACCTTAACCTTGAGCTCCACAGTAGGAATTATACAATGCATATACACAACATTTACATAACAAACCAAATACATTCCAGGGGTCAATATGGGACATTACACAATACGTACCCCATAAAAATATAACAAAGGTTATATAGGTTGGGTTATATATATCGTTAGATTTAAAATACTTCAAATGCAATAGTGTATATCCTAGCCTATACAACATTTATTGCTCGATAGTGAGGTGCATATTATTTTCCCTCTAAAACACATTTTTCTTGATCGAGAATAGTTCCCTTCTTCCTCAAGATTCTACCAACATAATATTTTTTCCAATTGTCTACACAACATCCTAGGAGCCTCCTCCAACACCATGTGCACCCATCAATGAATAAACAAGGTGTAAAAGGAAACCCAATAGTGTCACAATAACCATTTTTAACAAGTCAAGGGAAGCAGGTGCGAGGGAGATTATCTTTGATCCCGAAGGAAACATAGTAAATACCTATGCTTTGGGACTTGGAAATCATACCAATAATGAAGCGGAATGAAAGCTAGAAGAAGAGGTTTATATTGAACAACCTGAAGGTTTTCTCTTATAAAAAAATAAAGACTGTGTTTATAAGTTGAAAAAGTCGCTCTATGGTCTCAAACAAGCTCCAAGAGCGTGGTTTTCAAGGCTGGACAACTACTTAAAGCAACAAGGGTTTAAGAGAGGGGCCACTGAAAGTAATATCTATTTAAAAATCAAAGATGAAAATATGATCATTGTTGTTCTTTATGTAGATGACATCATATTTGGAATCAATTTACAAATACTAAGTGTAAACTTTGCTTCTGAAATGAAGAAGGAATTCAAAATGTCAATGTTGGGTGAACTAACATTCTCTTGGGGTTACAAGTTTACCAAATAGAAAAAGGAATCTTTATCTCTCAAACTAAGTACATCAAATACATGCTTAAAAGATTTAATATGGAAGACTCCAAACCTGTTAGTACTCCTATGATCACAGGTTGTAAATTAAGTAAGGACGATGAGTCTCTGGAAGTGGATCATACCATGTATAGATCCATGATAGGCAGCCTGCTATATGTGACAACTACAAGACCAGATGTGATGCAAGATGTAGGTTTGGTTGCTAGGTTCCATTCAAGCCCCAAAGAAACACATGTAACAACATCAAAAATAATTTTCAAATATTTGAAAGGTACTATGGAGTATGGGTTATGGTACCCAAAAAGTCAATATTTCATCTTAAAATCATTTACTGATGTAGATTGGGCAGGAAGTGTTGATGATTGAAAAAGTACCAATGGAGCAGTATTCTTCTTAGGAAATTGTTTGGTTTCATGGTTAAGTAAAAACTAATCTTCCATTTCACTCTCCACAGCAGAGGCCAAATATATTGATGTTGCATCATGTTGCACCTAGGTCATTTGGATGAAGCAGACACTAGAAGACTTACTTGTGAAGTATGAGCACCCATAAATAATAAATTGTGATAATATCAGTGCCATAAATATGTCAAAAAACCCTGTCATGCACTCCAAGACAAAACACATACCAATAAAGTATCACTTCCTAAGTGAACAAGTATCCCAGAAGGTTATCAAACTAGAGTATGTTGACACAAAAGAACAGATTGCTAATATCTTTACCAAACCACTACCCAAGGAAGTATTTGAGCATCTTAGATAGAAGTTGGGAGTAATCTCCTTACAACACTTGTAGAAAAGGAAACATAATCTCCAGGGGAGATATGATGACAGGGGGAGTTGTCAGAAGGAATCTTTTTTCATTGTTGTCAAAGGGGGAGAAAATTGACTAAAAGAAAATGTTGCCATCAATGCCAAAGGGGGAGAATGTTGAAAATAGTTGTCAATTGATGTCAAAGGAGTTCAAGGATGACAAAACCAGTGAACATGATGCAAGAGGCAGAGGATCGATGCAAGAGGTATAGGATCGACGCAAGAGACATAGGATCAACAACAGAGCGCTTACGAAGACTCAACAACTGTCTGATGACCATACAAAGACTCAACAACCATCCGATCAAAGGCAATCAACGATGTAAATTGATTTTCACGTTTGGGATTTTTCCCACATTGGCAACACAATTGAGTTTGTAGGTGCTTATATACACTGCTCTCGCTAGACTTATTCAATGCATAGAGCAAAGGTAGTGTGGGGGCTCTAGGTGCTTGGACTCCACGAGAAGTCACTAGCTTAGAGCCCGGGTTGACTTGTCAGGCCCCCTACCTTTTGGAAGGATCGATAATGTACAAATCAACGACTATATTTGAATCCACAAAAGGATCGACGGTTAAGATTGAATTCGCATTCGATCATGGATCAACGATTAGGATTGAACCCACAAGATCGACGATTGTAGAGCGATCCACAATACTATAGTGCAAATCCTCATTTGATTGTAAATCAATGGCTAGGAGTGAACTCGCAAGATCAATGGTCAGGAGATCAACCGCAAACGATCGACGGTTGTGAAGAAAAATTGCGTAAAGGGAATTCCGGAAGCAATGTTTGAGATTTTATGAATCCGTAGTCCGAAACCCATAATCCAAAAGATCGATGGTCAAGAAAGACTCCGCAAGAGATTGATGATGTGGAAGAAAGATTGTGGAAAGGAAATTGTGGAAGTGTTTCAAGAAATTTGGAAAACCCGCGATCCACAATCTGCATATGATCTAAGATCGATGATCAGGAAAAACTTCGAATGAGATCGACAACGCAGAAGAAATCTTGCGGAAGGCAAATAACAGAATCACTTTTAAGGATTTTGGAAAACCTGCAATCCACAATCCGCATGTGATCTTGGATCAACGGTTTAGGAAGAGTCCGCAAGAAATAAACGGTGCGAAAAGACCGTTACGAAAAGTACCTTGTGAAAAGGTTGTTGACGAAAAGAAGGTTGCGGAAGGACCTTTTTGAGAAAAATTCAAATCGTGCATCCGCAATCCATAATCCACATCAGATCAACGGTCTAGAAAGAGTCTGAAGAAATCAATGGTTCGGAAAGGTTGTTGTGGAAAGAAAATTACAGAAAGCTAAGAAAATTGCAGAAATATGATTATGGAGGGAAATCTGTGTGTTGGATTGATGGACATGAAAGAGTCTGCAATGGATCAATGGCTCAGGATGGTTGAGGAAAGGATCTGTTGCACAAAGGCAAATTCAAAAGAATTTCTGGTGAAGAATTATCATTGCGGAGAGGCAATTCTGGTAAGATTTTGTTGCGGAAAGGTATGACTGATAAACTTAAATAGAGTTAAAGAATTTTTTAGAATTAAGAATTGAAGTCTTGACGAAGAGGCACAATCTAAGAATGAAAAGGCACAATGGTGAATAGATGCATTCACATAAAACATGTTAGAAGGTATTTATAGACAAAATGATGAGTGATATAAATGATCTATGTGATCTAGATCAATGCAGCAGTAGCAATAGACAGAGACCAAAGAAATCTAGTGACAGATGACATAAAGTAGATATGGAAAGCAAATAAAATATAAACAGGGTGGTAGGGTGGCACTAGGGCAAGCCACAAGCTTGCTAGGGGGTTGTATCCCCCTTCAAGTAGTAGCTGGTAAATAGGGTGTAGTAGCATCATTTCAGTAGCGGCTGATAAAACCAGGGGGTCATAGCCTCCTTCTAGCAGTTGTTGGTAAATAGGGTGTAATACCATCCTTGTCTATAGTAGCAGGAAAAAACTATTTGTAAATACAATTTTGTAGTAATAGGAAGTATTGGTGGTTTACCTAATTGGGATTCCACGATAAAATATGTGTTCTATGTTTCTTGTTGATTCTGTGTGTTAATGATTGGTGTTAAAAGTGGTTTTAATTTTTGAAAAATTATCAATACTGATTCACCTCCCCTCTCAGTATTGTCCAATATTTCAACACTACACAACCTGTAACCTGGCATCGACAAAACATCATAAGTACATCATTATGGCCATGGATGACTTTACCAAGTGGGTCGAAGCCATGCCTACTTTTACATGCGATGGTAAGATAGTCGCACATTTCATATTCAATCAAGTCATTGCTAGATTTGGTATCCCTAGAGAGATTGTTACCGATAATCGCAATCATTTTCAAAATAAAATGATGATGGAACTAGCGACGAAGCTTCGATTTCAATGGTATTTTCCCTCACCATACTACCCACAAACAAATGGACAAGTAGAGGCTATCAACAAGTCCTTGAAAACCATTTTGCAATAGATGGTTAGCAAGAACAAGAACAACTGGCATATTATGCTATATCTGACACTTTGGGCATATCGGACTTCAATCAAGACTACTATGGGTTTACCCCATTCCATCTTGTATATGGGGTTGAATTTGTGTTATCGTTTAAGTGTAAGATCCCATCTCTCAAGCCAACTATCAAGATCCTACCTAACGCTAGCCAGTTAGAAGAATGCTTAATTTAACTCGAACAATTAGATGAACATAGAAGAGATGTGGCTACTACAAATGATGCACACAAAAATTGTATCAAGGCTCAGTATGATGAGTTAGTTTGTCCTTGTGTCTTCTTTCTCATTTATGACCAAGACAAAGATGAACCCATGTCAAATAAATTTAACATATTGTGGCTCAATCCTTACATTGTGAGACGCATTTTGAGTAAGGGATCATATGAGTTATAATATTTCAAAGGGATTGTGCTAAACATGCCTAAAAATGGGATCTCTATTTGAAGAGGTATTACACCTGGGAAGCAATGCCTAGGAAATGCCTTGAACTTGTTGTATTATAAGTAGATAGATTGTTTTTCCTTTATCATTTTTTTTCTTTTTCTTCAGTTGTTGTTAATCATGCTTTGCACTTGATTAACATATGATGTCATGACTACCTGTATTTATAGCCCATGCAGATGGTGCTAGCCGCCACACTCGAAACTTCGCGTCTACTGCTCAAATGGTTTACTCACCAACAGGTCAATTAGTGAGTTCAGGAGTATGCCTTGGTTGTCCTAGATCAATCAGTGAGTTCAGGAGGAGCACGCCTTGGATTGAAAACCAACAATATTGTTGAATACAATGCAGTTATCAAACTTTTGTCAGATGCACTCTCACTTGGCAATGTCACAGCTGAATAGCTTATATCATGTTTGTGACCCTAGTCTTTTAACTAGATTTCTATGGGTGAAACTTCTCACACGATATTTTAAATTTATTTCATATAGAAATGTTTTGAGAAGATCTAATTTATTATTTGATGAATTACCTAACTATGTGTTAGATTGACATTTGTCACATCAATAATCAAGCATATATATTATACAACCGGGAAAACAATTGTATATAAAAGAGTGGTTGATAGTATAGGGTGTACATCAAGTTCAAAATACAAAAGATGAGAAGCCACCTAGCTGTGGAGTCATATACAAAAATAGGGAACTAAGGTATTTAATAATACAAAATACATCATCAAGCTAGAACTATGCCCTTGTATAAGCATGCACACTACGGTATTTGACCACTAGTGAGGCCACTCGGCATATAATACAGACCCAAACACCCAGGACTCCCACCACTTGCCTTTGCATCCACGCTGGAAAATCCTCCACAGAAGACATAAGAACTTGATTGATCAAACCTTCTAGGTTCCTCTAGAGGTTCTCAAGGAATTTAAATGCCTTGTTTTATGCCAGCTTCTCTTCCCCCTCACAAGGTCTCCTCCTATGTCATGGACTTATAGGTCAAACTAGACCACAATCTAGATCATGAAAATATTTTTGTTAGACAACTTCTCAAAAAAATTATATATATTAAAAATACATAAAAATCATACACCTCTTCATAAACATTTAAAATTGGGTAACATTAAAAAATAAAAAACATTTACCTATGTTTCCCTAGCACACATATGGAGGGAGTGGTAGCTTAGGATTATTGCGATAATCCATGTGCTCATATGGGTAGTTTTCAATAGCAATAACTTGGGATCACCAACAATCAAAGAACTCATCATGGAAGGCATGGAGCACTCATCCTCCGCCAAGCCTTCTCATCAGGTCCCCCCACACACTCATGCATGGCTCCTAAGGATCATATGGAGGCATGATGGCACGATGGTGCATAACAAGAACTCTCTGCATGAAAAAGGAGACTAAGAGAGTCCCATACCCAACCAATTTCAGGCCACATGTGTTACACCTTGTCAACTATGATTTCATATTGCTTAATAGATTTGAGCACCAATCATATATTTTAGGTTGGAGACACTCAACAACATAGTACATGGATGCCCATGAAGAAATGTGAGGTGGAGCAGAGCATACCACCTTTTCTATGGTGAGAACAATGATCTTTAGGCCAAGATCAACAATCCTCTCAATTGGCACTTGGGAGTTAATCTTTTGTGCATTGACACTACAAAAGGTGTCAATATAATCATGTATCGATTAACCTCCTTGAGAACCTCCTTTGAGGTTAGAAACCTCACCACAACGAGGAAAACAAGTAAGAAAGTATATATCCTCTACCTTTATGATGAGAACAACTCCATGAATGACAAAAGCTTCTCTATTGTGTTACCAATAATGTATCAACATGTTGAGCAATTGCGTTTTAGCTAGCAAGTCCTCACACCGATTTTTTTTAACAATCTACATTGACGAAAGACCCCTAATGGGGCTTGATCATCTATATCCACCATTTTAAGGTCCCTCTCCCTCCATTAAACAACCATGAGGAACCCTGCAAATACCACATTTTGAAAAATTAGTGATCAATTTGAAATTTTTGGACGTTCCGAACAATGTACACGCTTTATATGGGGAATAGTAGCATATATGGCCTAATGTACACTAGTATTGGTCCAATAAGGCGCATATATACACGACTTGTAGGACCACTAAGAGTGTACGTGCATAACTGATATTTATAAAAGGAAAGTGCACCCAACAACCCATAAAAATTTGAATTAAAAGCATGAAAAAGAAAGTAGAGGGAATGATGGAGTATCAAGTGGCGACGGTTGTCAATTCCAACCAATGATGCTCCCGTAATTCTAGATTGAAACTTTGAGGTAAATTGATAAGTTTTTGGCAATTTTTCTGGAGTTTAAAATGATTTTGGTAATATGATCCATTTTTCGTTCTTTTGAACTTTTTAATACAAATAATTGATCAAAAAGTGCCTAAAAAATTTTAGAGTTCATTTTTGCGAGATCTTTGATTAATGGTGCCTTTTTAAAATCCCTTTTTGACTATGTATAGAGTGTTGATATGCAAAGAATTTTGTAGGACAACATAATTATGTAGATATTGAGGTATGTCTCAAACTGGTATGTTGTTTAGGTCCATTTTATTGTTGCATGTGCATTATCAACTTTTGACACATCATCAACCTTAGGATCCATATTCATTGAATTACGACATTAACTCCATAATAAAATTTTGTAATTCGTGAGTTAGAGCCTACTTGAAACATGGGTACCATAGATAGAACCCATTTTATTCATCAAATGCCCATGTCAAAAATTTCTAGTAGGCTCGGGAGTCCTTTTTATCTTTTCCATGACTATGTGTTGAAGTCGCAAAGTTATCTTCTCCATCTTTTTATGGCCATTCTTTATAGGGGTTCCCACCATTTTGTTTCAGTTGTGTTGTTGCATCACATACCGCTGCTTGCGTTAATTGAGTCTAATGCACACTATTGTTTTCCATTCACTGCTCACCACTCACACATTCTCATTGGTTGCTAGCCTCTGCATTTATTGTAGCCACTCCTTGAAACCATCAATGAAGGAGACTTGCCTTATGAGTGTCCACATCTTTCACATCCATTTTTTGTATTTTGTTTTGCATAGGTATGTTTTATGTGTTTGGAACTTAGTTGCACACCATTCTTTTATCTCTTTTCAAGCTTTATAATATGAAAAAGTCACAAAAATCAAACATTTATAATAATAAAAGAGAGGGGGAAAGGATTTGGATCTCATATAAAAATTTTGAGCAGCACAATCATGTCACCTTTTAACAAAGCACTTGTGTCATGTCTATCTTCGCAAATTGGATTGTAGTATATTGAACTTAGTAGTTGAACCATGATTTGAGTCCAAGAACTCCTTCGGTTGGTTACTGTTCCAACCACTATGGAGTAGTCTTCATTCCGTCATGCATTGTTGAATTTATATCATTGTTATATTTATGTGTTAGCATTGTTGTTAAAGTCACATAATGTGTCATGTTTTACCCCAAAGGAATTTTTTAGTTGAGTTGACCATTCCTTAGATTCCCTGATTTTGCATGTCACCCTTCCCTATTGTCAAATTGTTCTCAATATCATCTCATCCAATGTTTGGACTCGTGCTAATGTAGAAGGCCACCATTGACTTCTCATTGGAAGGTGACTTCTCATGGACTACAATACATTGCTCGGAGGAGATGGCCATTGCTCGGAGGAGATGGCCAGGAGTCGATAACACCTTCACCCTACGAACATCATCGATAAGATACCCTACGCTTGGTAGATGACACCTCATCATTGGTCTCTAACTAAACAGTTTCCCATTATGTTCGATTACAAGACCTTTATTCACATTTTGGGATTTGTGTTGTACCACAAGATTCCATTTTTATCATTGGTGGAAGTCCTCGTTTTTTTCAATAACTTTCATCATTCATTGTTGTTCAAAGTGTCTTTTTTGTGTGTTGTTCACATTTGGTGCATGCGAGAGATGTACTTTGTGGTATGCTCCTACAAAACCTTATCTGAGACCTTTCTATAAACAAATCATATCATGGTAGTTTCTCGTGTTGGTTGATGGAGGATGCCTTGACGCCTCCCTGCCAACGGATCTCTTCTCATCGACATCAACACATCTTGCTCTGGGAATGAGATTTAGAGACTTTTAGTACCTTGGGACTTGCAGTCGTCATTGGCAAGTTTCCTCGTTATTGACAGTGAGGATTCGTAAGTGTCCCATGATTGATGATTCTACAAGTGTTCGATGACAACTCCTTTATTTAAACTTGTTGGATGTACTAGGAACCTTGAATCCCATTATCATTATTAGTGGGTTGTCTCGCATTTGTTAACGGTATACATCAATTATTGGTAATCAAACGATCGTCAATATTCCCCATGTTCAACTTCAAAATCATTTATTCACAGGGTAAGAACATGTACGTATCGACAATTTAGAGAGAATACCTTGGTCTCCAGTAGCATCCTCACATTTTCTATTGCTTGAGTTTTGCAAGACCGTACCATGCCTCATATATTATTGGTACTACATGGAGAACCAATCTACACTCAATTCTAGTTGTCCTATTATATATTGAGACATACATCCATTATTTATATGTTTGTGGCTATGATATACTTATGACATGGACCCATTGCGTATCCTTTTTGTGGCCATGATTCAACCGTTTCCATTTATATTGCATGGATCCGCAATGTATTTGATTTGGAAACCATGTTCATTTCCACCTAAGCATGTGTATGCTCACCTCAGGAAGAGAGTGTTCTAATCCTTGTTTTTTATTTGCGGGTAAATTTCATGAATCCTACTTAGGTCCATTGACAAAGATCCCAATACATTTATAATGCATTTCAACCATCTAATTTTCCTCTAGCCTCATACATTAAGGGGCATATATTATAGCATTTTCTAACACACTGGTGCTAAAAGCTCATACGTCCCTCTTACACATCAAAATGCAGAAAAAATATTCAAAAACCCCATTCTTGGCTTGCATACGCTTGTTGTCCGTTAGCAACATGTGTACATGCTTGTTTCCCTCAAGAAACAAGCTTACAACTTTGGTTGTGTTGTTTGTAGGCACAAACAAGTTCTAGTTTGATCGAAAGACAAGACTTGGAGAAATACACTTGTGAAGCATTCAACCATTAGGGTTCATGTAAGTCTATTCTTCTCCCTATTTGAATCCAGATTTGGTTGACTAAGTAGGAATTTAGAGTAGAATCTTCCCTTGATCTGTTAGTAGCCTTAACCCTAGCTACTATGTGAGTTTTTCTCGCAACAATAAGTGGATCATGGTTTGTGCGGTGGTGACTCTGGCTAATGCATGGAGAGATATCTCTGGTTGTTCGTCTTGAGTAGGAAGGTCAATAGGAAGTTGTTGAATGTCACCCTCAACATCTACTGGATCCTGAGCATCATAAAAAATTCCAGGTGCAAGCGAAGAATCCACATCCAAGAGATAGATATTTTGCTTAGCACATTGATGTCCCTAGGTGAATTTCTTGTCACAATTAGAACAAAGCCCTTTTCCCCTACGTTCCCACATCTCAGCTTCAGACAAATGCTTGATAGGAGCGGTTCTAGGAGTTGGCAGAATTTGGGGTCTTTGGGGAACCCGATTTCTAAATGGAACAAAAGTAGATTTGTAGAGTTGTTTATCCCTTATATTGTCCTCTGCTAACTTATCCAACCCTAGGGATTCCATCATTGTGTTGGGACATGACATTTTAACCTCAGATTGGATTGCATCCTTCAGACCACTGATAAAACAACTCAGGTAGAATGCATCAGCAAATCCTTTGGTGTGATTGGCCAGTTTCTTAAATTATGTCCGATACTCCCTCACAGTGCTAGTTTGGTGAAGTTTGGTGAGTGCTCCTATGAAGTCATCCAAAGTACTAGGGCCAAATCATTGCAAAAGTAGTTGGAAAAAAACTATCCAGTTTGGCTCTACATGAGCCTGTATGTACCAACGAAACCATTGAAGGGCTTCATGTTCTAAATGAAAGGATGCAAGTGGGACTTTATTGACATCAAAAGTGTTATGCATACTAAAATATTGTTATGCTGTGTAAATCCATCCAGTCAGATCATCACCATGGAAGCGAGGAAAATCCAGCTTGGGCACACGAAAGTTGCTAGAGGAAGAGAACCCAGTGTCTGCAGAAGACTCAAGCCATCGACGGTTGTTCATGGGTGAATGCTGAAGATGGAGGCCGAGAAATTTTTTATCCAGATATTCGAGTTTGGAATTGATGGCGACAAGTTCTTCTTCCATTTGTTTATTTGCTCCGGCACAGGTGACAACCATAAGCAAACTTTTTTTTTTGGCAATGGGTAGAAAAAACAAAACGGAAAGGGTTTTAGAAAAGGAAAATTTTGAGTTGGGAAAAACTTGGGGGTGGGCGGGGGTAAGCGGGGTTTTACTGGGTTTTGGGGTAAGGGAAAAGAACCAGAAAATGTGAATTTTAGAGGCGAGAAGAAGGAATTGGAAATTTTTTCAAAGAGGGACAAGGAAGCAAAAATGGGAAATGAACACCGTTGCAAAATTTGAAGGCGATTGGGTGAGAATCGGAAAAGTTATGGCAAACCCTAAAAATAGACAAATGTGGAATTTTAGGCTTCAGGCAGTGGAATTTGGGATACAGTCCTCAAGGAAGGAATATGCAAAATGGGATTACGAGGGTTATAGGGAATTTTCAAGGTAAATGGAGCTGAATCACAGAAGATATGGACAAAAATCAGGAAAAATATATATATATATCTAGCTGGAAATGGAGAAAATGATCTGTGGCGGTTCTGGAAAGTTGCGCTTTATCAATTGGAAATGGAGAAAATGATCTGTGGCGGTTGTAGAAATATGCACTTTATCAACTGTAAATGGATATGGACCCCATGTATGTGCGAATTCATAAAGGTTCAAGGGATTCACTCAGCCTCCGATGCTATCTAACGACTTGCATATTGGGGAAGTACCCCTCACTCCACGGCTCAGGTAAAATTGATAACCACTTTGCCGCAAACGATAGCTCTTGGTTTACCTCATAGGTGGGACCTAGTAAATCAGGGAGGGGTCATTGCCCTTTTTGCTTGGAAGGTCCTCTCAATGGCCAGCTACTTTGGGGTTCCTGTGGTACTCCTCACAATGAATTTTAGGGCTATGCCCAAGTACTTCCCACAATTAAGTGAATAGGGTTTATTCCTTGATCTGAATGAATAATACCACTGCAAAAAGAATAACTACTGCAATAGTCACAGCGCGAGGAAGCACTGCAAAACAAAGAATTTTTTTTTTGCAGAAATTCCACCCAACAAGCCCAAGAAAGTGCTTTGATACCATATGTGGAGAACCTATTGCAATAAACAATCAGAATGCACGATATAACTGAAATAATGGAGCACAAAAGATATTTTATTGATCGTAGGCCACTTCGAGGGGGCAACCTCCTTTGAGCAAGCTCAATACAAAATAACTCTTCGATGCCTTCATTAGCCTCAACACATACTTATATACTAAGTCTAATCTGAACAACTATTACTCCCCATGAATGTGGGATACAACATACTAATGGGATGACTTACAAAGCATATGTGTATGACAAATATACTAACAAACTAAAGAGGAGTGTTGACACAGGTTCTTAACATAAGAAAGGACATTGTGCGAGAGATTACCATGTGAAAAAATAGAATCTTGGAAAGTTTCATGCATCCATGGTAGCAGAAGAAGAAAATAATGCACCTGAGTAGAAATAGACGAGTGAGTATTACCTTGTCTCAACACTTTTCAGATCTCTCATCACAACTAAAGATATGTGACTGATTGACATTGGTGCATCCAAGCACATGTCAGAGTACAAGTATGCAATCTCTAACCTAATAGAGAAGAAATTCACATGCATGGTTGACTTGGGGGAAAACTCAACATATTTGATCCAAGGAGTTGGATTTGCCTCATTCTATCACGTCCCCATACCCCATAATGCGGATAATTTAAAATTTATGCTTAAAGAACATCGTTGTTCTTCTGATAAACACTGGGTATGGACATTAACCTCTTCTCCAACCTTCATCTCAGGCATAGAACAACTATACTAGTCGTTATGACCTTTAATTACCCATTCAGTGTCCATAATTGTCATTTTCGAGCTAAACTGACCTTTCGGACTTTCGACTTTTGACCTCAAGAATAGGAAATCCAACAATGCAAGGTGTTCGTATATCACCCTTCCGATTTCTGACTTTCAACTTCCCGACTTCCGCTTTTCGGTTTCATGAATCGGAATTCCGGCTTTCCTTAGCAATTTAACTACATTTATGATTCCTTACTAGGCTTTTAGCCTCCATGGACTTAGGAAAATGCATCATAAAACACAAGGCATAAGCAAGAGAATGTAGGGACATTCATGCACAAGTAACCTCTACTTGATCATCAACAATCATTCCACATGAACATAACAATTCATCATACTCACAAGAATTCTAAATAACCAGTACAATCATTCATAAGCAAATACATTGCATAAACATAATGATAGAGATACTTATCTTAATGGATGAAGTTGCCCCTCAACTAGCTATGTAGCTGCAATGTTCCACCCAACCATAGGCCAGTGTGTTCTTTAATCTCTCAACACCACTGCCACCCTCGAGCTAGGCGTGATTCCACATGGAACTAGAGAACATGCATACTCACACACTGCCAGATCTTTAACACACAGTCAAGCCAACACCTAGTTGGACTTATCATACTTTCCAGCCAAGACAACACCTAGTTGGGTTAATAGGCTGCATCCTTATCAAGCCAAACATTGCTGGTTTTATCAAACTGCCCACAGCCAAGGCAACAACCAGTTTATCAAGCCATCATTCAAGTTGGGTTTTCCAGGCTATCCAGCCAAGGGTTATACACAAGGCCAAACACAACAAGGCACAACCAAGCCAACACATGGGTTTATCAGGCACTCGGCCAAGCCATCCTTCAAGTTGGGTTTATTCGGCTGCTAAGGTAGTGGACAAGAAGAACTGCTAAGCTAGTGAGCTCATCCACAGAGCTAAGGACACCTTCACAATAGCTATCCGTCATGGCATCCAGGTTTCCTACACACCCAACACAAGGAATTGTCCCTTTCTCTACTCCATAGTCCCTCAGGCTACACCTTCCCTTCCAGTGCTCTTCGGGATGTGCATAGAATATTTACCAGCCACTCTTATCTTATTATGAGGTTCCACACAAGGTTTATCAAGCACATTCTACGTCTCTCCCACTCTTGTGTCTTGCATATAGTTCATACCCAACCAGGGTACAAAACTCAACAAAATGCACTGTAACCAAGTAATATAGGCTCTTCCTAGAGGATTTCCACTGAGGGAAAAACACCCAACACTGGGGAAAACATCGTTAACCACCCTATCTTACAAATGAGGGATCTCCTCTGCCCTTGCTTGGTAAAGGAAAAGGATTGCAAAAAACACCGTTCACAGCTCCAGACAGTAACCCAACACAATGACGAGATCGAGGATGGTGATCCAGATCAAAACGATGAATGCAGAACAACAGATTGCCAATCCCAGACAACACCACGGTTCTGCAAATAGGGTAAATGCACAACATGCAGGATCAGACTAGAGAGCTCGAATGGATGGAATGGATCCTCTTTCACGGAATGACAAAAGAGGAGAGAAAAAAACCCAAATGCAACTTCCTCCCTGAGGTTCTGGGCACGCATAACGTGCTTTATTCTTGCAGAAGCAAACGTGTGGCTTCCCCCAGGATGCAGGCTTGCATAGACTGCAGCCTACCATGCCCTGCACTGCCCCAGGAATTAACGGTCTCAACCACTTTCTGGAAAGAATAATGATCGAGGACATAGGACAAAAAGGTAGTTGAGGTTTCCATGGGTTCTCCCATTGACATATGGATTAACCCTATAGGCTCAAAGGTATGACCAACTCCCCCATCCTGTTCCTTTGTGATATCAAGCCCCCATCTCTTTACATTGCAGTTCCATAGCTAGTTGTGGAATTTTTATTAATTCGTACATTTACATGATATATCAAAACGTGCTTGTGCATAACCAGCACCAATACCATAAGCATCGACCTTGATCGCCTATATACAACATACCAGATCGATTCCAAGGCCTTGGACTTGAGCTCCATGGCATGATCTCAATACAATACAGACATCATGTACAATCAAAATGTCATGGGGTCAAACTTGGGGTGTTACATTGCACGTCTGGGGACTCACTCAGTACTTCCTTCTGGCCTTGTGTGGTGCTTGGTACTGTTTGAGTTTCAGGATTAGTTACCCTGCCCATGTGCATAAGTTAAACTGGCAATTGTTCCGTCGGACTTTCTTTGTGATTTTGGTAGCCTTAGCATCTTGACCTCTAAGACTCTACACGGGTGACGGTGGAAGGATATTTCCACTATTCCCAGGGAAGACGTGGGAGGAAACCCCATGCATCTCTTTGGAAAAGCGGTTGTTGATTCAAATGCTTGCCCCAAAGTGATTGTATCAAGACCCTGGGTAACTGTCCTTCTCCCTTCATTGGTTAGTTATGGCCCCTCATAATCCCAGACTCTCCTTTGGAAGGTATCATTGTGTGCTTGGCCTAAATACTTAGGTTTTTATTCTAGTGGTGTGCTCTTTGTGCTACTGGTTGCTAGTCGACCTCAGAATTTTCATTCTTGTTGAGTCAGAAACTATGGCTAGTACCCCTATGAACACCAACCAAGATACCCCCATGCAAGGGGATTCTTGTGCTTTCCCTTTTACCGAGAATGTTGGTGTTCCCTTGATGGCCACTTTGAATTTGCTTGGATTCACTCTTGGGCCATCAGTTTAGTTTTTTTCCACTTTGACTGTCCTGAATTCTCTTGATGCTTCTCAAGCAAGCACCTTATATAAAGGGCATACAAATAATGTCTTCCCTTCACCGGCAGCAACCTCTCCTCCTCCTTCTACCTCATGCGGTGAAAGTTTTGATACTAGTAACCTGCAGTCTAAAAGGAATATAAGAAGTAATATTAGTAAGAAGACATGAAATCAAGGGGGCAGTCACCCAACCTCTGCAATTCATGTTTAACCTAGTCACCTACCCTCTACAAGTCATGCTGGGGGCACCCATCCAACCTCTGCAATTCATGTTCGACATAACCAACCAACCTCTATAGGTCATGCTGGGGGCATAAACTCAACCTTTTCAAGTCTTGTTGACCTTAACCACCCATCCTCTAGAAGTCATGCTGGGGGAAAACACCCAGCCTCTAGAGGTCATAATGGGGGAAAACAGTCGGCCTCTCCAAGTCATGTTGAAACCATTGAGAAAAATAACCGTTCAAGACACAAACCTAAATTCCATTGTAAGGTTTGTGAGGGAGACCACCTTAATCATCAGTGCCCTGTTAATGTGGAGGTACGAAGAGTGTGGTCCGAGTCTCAAGGATGTCTTATTCCTGAACAACCTGTAATTTCCCAACAACTAATTCAACCTTTGGTTGATAAAGTTGTTGAATCGATGCAATATTTGGTCAATCCCACTCTTCCTTTGGAGAGTGACCTACATCAAGTGGTTGAGTCGATGCAATTTTTGATAAATCCCACTCTTCCCCTGGAGAGTGAATTGTCTGCTAGTCATGTTTTCTTCATTACCAGTTCTGAAACTTCTAGACAAGGGGGCACTGACTTCACTTCAAATGAACCCCCTCAAAGCCCTTGGATTTCTTCCTTTGATTGGGATAGTCTAGATGAGCTGCTCCTTCCTTCATATGCACCTTTTCATATAAACGTCCAAGTTTAACACTACACGTTTGCTCGTTGTATTGCAGATGAAGGAGCCTCCATTATTATTGTATCTACATGTGCTTGGAGAGGCATGGGATCTCCCAGCCTCATGTTGACTGATAATCAGTTGCTGTATTTTGATAGAAGAACTAGTCAAACTTTGGGAATTCTTACTCAAACACCTATTACTTTAGGTGGGAAGATCGTCTTAGTTGATTTCATGGTGATAGATACCCCTTGGAATTCAACATACTCCTCGAGGGTGATTATGTATATGTTATGAAAGATGTGGTGTCTATGCTTTTTCATGTGATGTACTTTCCTCATAACGAAATAATTGGAATTATCGATCAACTGGAATTTGTTGATCACTCTTCTTACTCGACTGTAGACCAAGTCTTTCCTTTGCTAATTCCTAGTGTTTCGGTAGACACTGCCCTACCATGGGTGACTTATGTGGCCTCATATACCTCATGTCCAATTTCTACTGAGAAGAATCCTTTGGATTCATGATTTCCTTCTTGGGACTTGGTCCCAATAGTTGACCAGGTGATCTATCCAATGGGAACTTTGGAACCTGCTCTCCACCATATTGATCCAACTGAATGTTTAGACATGTGTCCTATATGGGATAGTCTCCTTCCTTCAGATGAAGTCTTCCTAGAGTCTACGATACAATCTAACCTTATTATGGATGTTGACTGAGTTGTGGTTAAATCTCCCTAAATTTCTTATTGAGTCTGATCTGTCTGATGATCGGTCCTCCTATGTTTTCATTGTTGAGTCTTTGGACTCTCCCATTGAACAACGAGTCAGTGATCCTGATGAATTTGAACCTTCTTGTAGAATTTTCAACTCCTATGATGTTGAGTCTGTCCTTGTAGACCCTTTCAGCTATGTTGACTTTAGCTTTCCTTTTGGCACTATAGAGTCTTCTTTGGTTGACTCTGTCTTGACTATGCCTTTTGTGGAAGATAGCAAAGTTGCAACTATTTCTACCAAAGTGACTTGTATCAAGTCTCTTCTTCTGAACATGATCTTGATACTGTTGTTTCTTGGAGACAGGATTCTTAGTTGGATTCACAACTATTTACTAGCCTCACCTTTTTGTTTAAGTTGTAACTGCATTTCTACACCCTTACTGCACTTATGAGCCTGATGTCGGCTTCCACGCTTCTAGCTTGTTATGTAAGCCCTCATCTCTGCTCTCATCATCGCTTGGCCTTGTATCTTTCCGTCATTGAAACTTGACACCTTTTACTTGGAGGAGACGTTCCTCGAGTGTCCATATCTTGCTTATGTTCCTTGCATTATGCTTAGGTATGTTCCTCACGCTTGGAACTAGTTTTGCATGCCTCTAACACTTGTCTCCTGTCATTTAGAGCATTCTTCCAACTTTACTTCGAGCACATTAAAAACAGTAAGGAGGCCATGATTTGACTTTTATGGGATGGTTAAAACTTTAGAGGTAAGGTATGGAGTTATCTTCAAGCCGTGGTTTGACTTCTTAAAAATGACTAGATTGTCGAGTTTGCTTGTCCCTTCAAACTCATTAAAGTTTGTGAAGGAATATCCACATTGGTATAAGTTTAACCCTTTTCTGGACCATGTGGATTACTTACGAAAAAGGAATACTCTAGTTGACTATGGCGAGAAGAGTATTCCCAAGTATAGTTTTATCTCTTTTTCGGGCCTGGGATACTAAACTTACAAAAAAGGAACCTGGTTCAGTTTACTTTTTCTTTTTCATGCTCTGGTTTAAACTATGAAAAATATTCTCAACGTTATTTGTGCCATTGTCATGCTTGCTAAAACTTTAGGACAAAAGCATCAAGTGATCTTTCTTTCCTTCACACTCATTAAAACTAAAGTGTTCTTCTTGTTTTTTGAAGGAGCATCGGTATGGTGATAGTTTAACCCTTTTTCGGACCTTGTCGACTAACTATGAAAAAGGCATACCTTGGTTCGTTTGAACTAAGAGAATTCTCCTTTGGATTGTTTTACTTTTTCGGAATTTGGAGACTAGCCTTATGAAAAATTTCCCCCCTAGAGTCATCTTTGGTGTTTTAGACTCTCAAATTGTGAAACCTACGTCGAGCATCCACTAATTCAAGCTCGTAAAATCCACGAATCATTGCTTTATCAAGCATTATTCTATCTCTTCTTTGAGCTTTCCAACAATGAAGAAGGTCCCAAGTTTGCTTTCTTGGACTCGTTAAATATTTACAAGAAAGAAGGAAAGGGAAGTTCATTCAAATGTCTTTTATACCATGACATCAAGTCTTGTCTCCTTGAACAAAGCACAATTTTGAGTCTATCAACAGTTTGGTTCTAGTTTTTGGCCTTCGAATTAAGCCTGATCTCAGAGTTTTTACTCCTCTAGTTGGTTACTTGTCCAATTATATGGTGAATTTGTTAGTGTCTCTTACATTGGATATTTGTATCGTTTGTCCCTTGGTGTCAAAAAGCTTCCTAAGTCAGTTTTGAATCGTGCTCATTATTCAAGGATAAAACCTTTGATGACCATTCTGTAGTTTCCTTGACCTCTTGTGTCGGCCATTCCCTGGTATCAGTTCATTACATCAATTCTTTCGACAGTCCTTGATGCAAAACTTTGTACCAGTCTCAAATCCAATCAGTCTTTGACTTACCTCATGTTGGATGATAGAGGATGCTTTAATGCCTTCCTTCCAATGGATCTCTTCCTATTGACTTCAACACATCTTTCTCTGGCAATAATATTTAGAGTTTATGATAGTACCTTAGGGATTGCAGTCATCAGTGAAAATTTCCCCCATTATTGGTTAGCGAGAATAGCTTAATGTCTCCTACTCGATGGATTCTTCAGGTGTTCGACTTCAAGACCATTTATTCAAGCTTGTTAGAATGTACTAGGTACCTTGGGGACCATTTTAATTAATGGTGTTTTCCCTCAAGTTTGTTAATGGTTCTCATCAATGATTGATAATCAAATGATTTCCTCCATGTTCGACGTCAAATCCTTTATTCACATGGTTATGATTCGTACCTTTGGGAGGTTTGGATTGAATACCTTTTGTCAATAGTAACATCATCATCTTTTTGCTATTACTTGAGTTGCACAAGACTTTTTCACACTTCATATGAAATTCGCTAAGACGTAGATCCACCTTATATTCTTGTGGCTATGATCGATTATTGAGCATGGATCCACGTTGTTCATTTGTGGCCATGACTCCTCTATATTTCACATGGAGACTTTTAGCATTTTGTGCAGCCATGATAGTTACATCAGTTATACACATGTTGGATCCACCTTGTATATTTATGGTGATCATTTGTACATGGACATGGATTTCTCAGAGATCATTTTTGTCTGACATTTATCTCTCTTTCAGGTACCTATGTTTGAGCCTACGAATCCATGAATCCATGACTCAAATGTCCCTATTTATAATGTATTTTGGCTATCATCTTACCCTCTAACCTCATACATTAGGGGGCATCTATTACAGCCCAAAATGGCACTTCTCCGTCTGTGATGACATTTACATGTTTTGTTGCATGATGACACTTCATGAAAGTTATTGTCAGTCACTCAAAGGACTCCTATGGATGGAAGGGACATATTTGGAGTGTTGTCACTCCATTTAACCTCTTTTCTATACCATTATAAAGGTATCATACCAAGGAACAACTTTACAGAAAACACAAACTCTTGAAAACCCTTGAAAATACCCCGAAAATGGATTTTTCGACCCATACACGAGTTGGCATAAGGAAACCTGTGTTTTATATGCGACTTGGTAGAAGGAAAAGCGCGTATATCCCTTGAAGTGGTCAAAATATATAAAATTCTCTAGGTTTGGTGGTTTTGGAAGTACCCCTTTGATTGTAATTGATACATCCTCGACTCCAACTCTTTAGATTACTATATAAGAGAGAGAGAGGGCTCCATGAATGGGGACAACCTTTGATATTGTTATGCTGGTGACATTGGGACTCTCATCCCCCATATCTTTTCCTTGGTATCATCTCCCTTTGCTACAAATATTGGAGGATGAGATTCTTGGAGGAGAGAAGCAGGAGATCCAGATCAAAGGTTTCACGAGGTATCTTGCATGAGGATAAGGTATATCTTATACTTCTTCCATTGATTAATAAAGATGTGATGTTTTTCCCTTTCCAAATCATTGTATGATAGATGGTGCATCTCTGTTTATGATCACATGTTGATGTTTATTAGATTAGGGTTTCAAATTGTATTGAATACCATCTCCTTACATGTGGTCAAATTGGTTTGAGGAATGTTTGAAGTTTGTTTTGCAGGTCTCTTGGATTGGAGAGAAATAGGAGAAATAAGGAGAAAGTTTGGATCAACCTTTAGTATATGAGGTATGAACCCTCTTAACCCTTGAAATATTGTTTAATTTATGCTTGCAAAGCTTTATATATCAATCTTTCTACCCCTAATACATTGGTGGCCTCGACCCCAACCATAGGAACATTTCTTTAACAACAAATCTACATTCAAAGTGATAAAAAGGAAATGACCAACATCTTATTTGTAATATACAATGGTTTGATTTGGATCTAGAAAATCCCAAACCCAACACAAAATAATCAACTTTTTGTACCGCATTTTGGGAGACCATTTGAGACCATATAAAGACCTTTTTTTTTTAATTTGCAAATCATTGACTCTTTACCTTTTTCAACATAGTGCTTTGGTTGTGTCATATTGGTCTCCTTCAGGTCACCATGTAGGAATGGTGTTTGTTGGTTGTGGAGCCTGATATTCCGAAGATTTGGAGATGTTATTATTCAGCCGTGTTTGTACCCAAGTTTTACTGTACACTCGTCCCAACAGGGGGGTGCGGGGGGGGCATCGTCCCCCCATAGGGATCTGGGGGCCAGCAAGCCCCCAAAAGAAATTTTTGGGATGTTTACGGGCCCATGGTATTGGGTCACTCATGGCATTTTCCCATGGTAATTCCCCTTTAAAAGGAAATCATTGTAATTCGGTTATGTATTATATTGTAGCATTGTAAAAGTGATCTCTGTGATTGTGGGAGAGCACAGAGGAAGTGAAGCGGGGTTGCTACAGGTTGTATCCATTCATTTTGTTGGACGATATAATAATAAATGATTGGTAATTTCTGTGTGAACGTATCCCATATTGGGTGAACCACGTTATATCCGTGTCTCTCTTGTAACGTGTTTAATATTTGCATCTTGTTTAATTGTTTAATTTTTATTCCTCTGGGATCCTAATTTTATAACAATTGTATCGGATCCAAAAGGCCTATTTGGATGGTAAACTCGTAGGAAAGAAGGGTTCCTGGTTCGATTGGGAGCAATGGCAAAAGAAAGAAAGTATAGGGTCAAGAAATTTTAACAGCCAAAACTACTAGTTATGGAAGATTCAAATGTACGACTATTTGTACTAGAAGGATCTATACCTACCGTTGGGTGGAAAAACAAAATAGTTGACGACTATGAAGGACAAAGAGTGGGAGGTTCTTGACAGAAAGGCACCAGGAACAATACATATGTGTCTAGATTTGTCGGTGGATTTCAATATTTTGAAAGAGAAGGTAATGGAGGGTGTGATCAGCGCATTGGCCAAGCTATATGAAAAACCATTGACTTCCAACAAGGTATTTTTAATGAAGTGTTTATTTAATATGAAGATGTCAGAAGGTGGATATGTTGTTGACTATTTAAATGAATTTAATACGATTACTAGTCAGCTAAGTTCTTTAAAACTGAACTTTGATGATGAGGTTAGGGCTCTTTAATATTGTGCTCATTGCTAGAAAGTTGGAATGGCTTGGTCACGGTTGTAAGTAATTTTGTCCCTAGTTCAAACACTCTTAAATTTGATGATGTTGTTGGTGTTATTCTTAGTGAGGAAATGCAAAGAAAAATAATAGGTGATACATCAGGTAATGTGTTAACCATGGAGAGAAGGGGAACACAAAGAGAGAGAGAGGAAGGAGCCTAGGTAATCGCAACAAGTATATAAAGAGAAGATTTATGTCTAGTATAGGAAATATAGAAGGTTGGAACTGTGATAAGAGAGGACATCTGAAGAAAGACTGCAGATCTCTAAAGAAGAAAGGAGATGAGCAGCATGAGACTACTCATGAAGCAAATGTAACATGTGATGTGTTATAAGATGCTTTGATTCTTGCATTAGACAATACTGGTGATTACTCAGTAGTAGATTCAAGGGCTTCATGTCATGCTATGCCCCATAGGAAATTATTTCATGATTATGTTCTAGGTGATTTTGGACATGTTTTATTGGGGGGTGATGAACCATATAAAATTGTTGGAATGGGTAAGGTAAATATTAAGTTAAATAATGGAAATGAATGGATGCTAAAATATGTAAGGTATATTCCTGCTATGAAAAGAAATATCATCTTAACATGGAAGTTGGAAGATAGTGGTTTTTGGTTATGTTTGGAAAAACATGGTGGAATATCACTAAAGGAGCACTAGTAATAGAAAAAGGAGACATGATAGGTACATTGTATTTATGTCCTCATAATATTCATTATTCCATCTCTGTAGCTTCCACAGAAATAGGTGCATCATTTTGGCATCATAGGCTTGGCCACATGAGTGAGAAGGGGATGCAAATTCTTCACTCAAGGAAATTGCTTCCAGATCTGAAGCAGGTAAGTTTGGAATTCTGTGAGAACTGTGTTTATGGAAAACAGAAGAGAGTCATATTTCTCAGGGTTGGGAAACAGAAGAAGAGTGAAAATTTAGAGCTTGTGCATATGTATATATGGGGATCGGATCAGGTACAATATCTTGGTGGATCTTGTTATTATGTTACTTTTATTGATGATGCAACTAGAAAAAATTGGGTTTATTGCATTAGACAAAAATTTGATGTGTTTGCTACTTTTAAGAAAAGGAAATTTTGGTTGAGAATGAGACAGGGAAAATATTGAAGTGTCGCGGATCTGATAATGGAGGTCAATACTGCAACAACGAGTTTGATAGTTACTGTCCATACAATGGGATTTGCATAGAGAAGACAGTTCCAGGAACAACAAAAGAAAATGGTGTGTCAAAAAAGATGAATAAAACCATTATGGAGCATGCAAGGTGTATGAGATTGCATGTAGGGTTGTCCTTACAGTTTTTGGTTGATGTTGTAGATATTGTTGCTTATTTAATAAACAAAGGGCCTTCAAGTGCTCTAGATGGTGGAATTTCGAAGGAGGCATGGACAGGTAAAAAGGTAAACTACTAATTTCTTAGAACTTTTGGTTGTGAATCATTTGTCCATATTAATAAAGAAAATAGAACAAAGCTTGAGGCTAAATCCAAGAGATGTTCCTTTATTGGATACGGGGTTTATGATTTTGGTTATCGTTTATGGGATTACGAAAAATCACAAAATCATTAGGAATAGAGATTTAGTATTCAATGAAAAGGTATGTACAAAGATTAGTTGTAGGGAAAGAAAGAGGAAAATGAAAACTCAGAGTACACAGTGCTTGATCAAATAAAAGAAATTGAAGTTCCAAAGGTACCAGAGAATAAAGAACAACATGCAGTACCTCAAAATCCTACATGTGTAAGAAGATCTACCAGGTTAAGTATACCCCCTAAACGATCCTCTCCTTGACTGTATTATTTATTGATGATTAGTTCTGGTGAACCAGAATGTTAGGAAGAAGCAATGCAGGTGCAAACTAAAAAGAAGTGGGAGCAAGGCATGGATGAGGAGATGGACTCATTGGTAAGAAACCAGACATGGGGTTTGGTTTAGTTTCCTGCACGTAGAAGAGCATTGCATAATAAATGGGTTTACTAGTTGAAGGAAGAATATGGAGGAAAGAAGCGGCACAATGCTAGTATAAAATTGAGCACATATATTTGTGGACCAACACACAACTCACAAGATAGATCAGACATTTTTACTTAGAAATTGAAGAATGAAACAGTGCAAAAATGGCTTGCAGTTGTGAATGCTTTCATTAATCAAAAGTAATTAGATAATTAATTACAATGTAATACACTGGTATTAATAACCAGTCAATTCGAATGCATGAGAGAGGAATTCAAATTGATTGACTCTACTTAATTGTATGGATAACTAGACATGTCTAAATCACTTGTTGGAGTTCAACAACCCAACTCAAGTGTCTAACTCAGTCTTAATTATCAGCTAACTAGCTAACTGACTGTGGTAGGTGAGTAAATGCGCCTCACCCACATGCAACCATGCATTGCTAGTGCTAAATGAGTAGAACTGAATGTAACAGAGTAGAACTGAATGTAACTAACTCCTCACTGAACTTGACTAATCACCAATTGAACTCAACTGAAGGAGGTTGGTGTCAGAACTCCGAGTGGCTCCTACAATGTAGGTATTGGTCTAGAAGGATCCTAAAATGATGCATGCAGGTGCAGTCAGTGGAAGTTAGCCTCAATTACTGTTCCCCACACTTTAGTAATTGGTACATGTGACCAAATTAGGCAAAGTAGACCCAATGGTGCTACTGACAAAATATAGACTGAAAGTACTCTTGATTTAGACATAATTGACCAAATTGGACAAGGGAGGATTATAATCCTAACACCCCCCCTGAATGCTAACTTGGACAATTTGTGGGCCCTGTTAACTAAGACCATAGGTCACCCATTACAACTAAAGCAAAGTAACTGCTAAATATAAGGAGTCGGGGAAAAAACCACATGGGAAAAAATCCCCCCCTCTAACTAAGCAGGTAGAATCAGGATTCAAGTTGAAAAAACTTGAAAAAATGTTGTTGCAACCTTCATCTCTGTGATGTAGCGAAGCAACATGCATGATGTTCTATGCAGAGGTATCCTGGGGCCTGGCATGTAGACTTCTCCATATTCTCCCCAAATGATGATGGAAGGAAGGAGGAATGTAACCTTTGCCTCTTTTTGGATGAAGAGGTGTATGATCCACTCTATTCTTTTGGGAGCAGTGTAGCTGATCAGGCCTTTCCATGAAACATCTCAGAGGGAGTTTGTTGCATCTCTCTGCATGACATAGCGTAAGGTTCTCTTTCTGAAACTTATGTGTGTCAGATAGATTTTCAGTCATCTTCCTAACTTCCCGTTTGGGAGTACGGACTGGATCTGGATCTGACTCACCGTGAATATCAATCTCATAGACTGATACAACTGGTTCTGCTACTAATTCTGAAATACTAGTGGAAACTGCAATAGGAGTAGATAGAATATTTTTACCTCCCCTTTCAAGTGGTAGCTGAGAGTGCACTGGATCTGAAAATGGTAGGAAGTATGAGAATTCATATGCCTCGGAGGCATGATTTGAAACATCCTTCATTATGATGTTCCCAGTAGAGATATATGTTATCTCCACTGATTCAGGACCAAATGTCACTTGCTTTGGAGGGCTAGTGTGAGTCATCTGATATACAAATAACAGATTTGCAGCCAAGGAGGGCACATACAACACATCTTTGAACTTTCCATGTTCAATATTGATAGAACCCTTCCCTTTGGATTGAATTTGACTGTCATTACCCATGAGAATGAAAGGGCCATCAGTAGACTGTAAAGAAGAGAATGATTCTCTGTATGCAACCATATGATTGGAAGCTCCTAAATCAATGAGGAAGGCATGTTTTCTTGAACAACTAGCCTTTAGTGCATGGCATGTCTCTTCATGTTCTTCAGTTTCATCTCTATGGTTAGCCTTCCTTGCGCCAGCAAGTACAGTAATGTTATGTTTCTTCAGAAGAAGAGCCATTTCATCAATTGTTCTTCTCATACAGGATCTTTCTAGATGAAAGCCCATTACACGGTAAGATCAAAGGATCTTTCCTTTTCCATTCTTCTTGCTTCTCTTCAAACCTGAAGGATCATCTGACTTCTCTTTCTCCATAGGAGACTCATTCTTTTCCTTCCCCTTACCATTTGTAACTTTAGGTCCTCCAGCAACCAATTCTTTATCTTTGGAAGATCTAATGATCCCCATTTGGACCAGCTTACCATGCTCATGGGTGAGAGACTCAATGAAGGAATTAAGAGTTGGAATCTTCCAATTAGGTGTTGTGAGCTTCCCAGAATGAAAGGTTGATACAAATACCGAGTAATCTATACCAATTTTAGAGAGGATGGAAAGGATGAGTTGATCATCCTCCTTGAAAACTTTGCACAGTTTCAACTGGAACACCAAGTACTTGAATTTGGTGAAGAAATCATTTAGAGTTTCAAAGTTACCTGGATGAAGAGAAATCAACTCATTCTCTCGCTGATAGATCCTCAGGTCATCGTGCTTATAAAACAAGGTAGAAAGTCTATCCCAAATCTCCTTGGGAGTCTTCAATCGATTGATGTGTAAGAGAAGATATTTAGAGATTAAGAGGCACACACATCCATATGCTTCATCAAGCCTATTCCAGTATTTTTCTTTGTCAACATAATGAACCGACTCTGCCTATGTCTCCATTGTGAGTCTGAAGAGTCTCTTGGAGCGAAGCTACATCTCCATGCCCTCCTTCCACTATTTTTAGATGAAGGAAGTAAGAAGCTCCATTGGAGGGGCCATTGTGCTGCTATAGCAAATGCAATGAAGGAGACTGAGTTGCTTGTAGCGAATGCAGTGAAGGAGACTGAGCTGCTTGTAGCGAATGCAGTGAAGGAGACTGAAAAACCTGTAAATCACAAATCAAACATACAAAGTAAGGTCGACAGCCTGCACTTTTGAAATTTTCCTCACACCCAGCTTAGTTAATCAAGAAATCTTGATCAACAATTCCTTTGCTTAGGATTTATGTCGTAAATTCTCCGCTTTTGGTGCAGTGCTGGAAGGAGCAATTTTGCTCAAATTTTTTATTATCTAGTAGGATATCTATAGGAGGAGAAGTGCCTTGTCCTGCTGAGGCTCTGATACCATATAAATTTGAGCACATAGATATGTGGACCAACACACAACTCACAAGATAGATCAGACAATTTTACTAAGAAATTGAAGAATGAAACAGTGCAAAAAATGGCTTGCAGCTGTGAATGCTTTCATTAATCAAAAGTAATTGGATAATTAATTACAATGTAATACATTGGTATTAATAACCAGTCAATTCGAATGCATGAGAGAGGAATTCGAATTGATTGAATCTACTTAATTGTATGGATAACTAGACATGTCTAAATCACTTATTGGAGTTCAACAACCCAACTCAAGTGTCTAACTCAGTCTTAAGTATCAGTTAACTAGCTAACTGACTGTGGTATGTGAGTAAATGCACCTCACCCACATGCATCCATGCATTGCTAGCACTAACTGAGTAGAACTGAATGTAACAAACTAGAACTGAATGTAACTAACTCCTAATTGAGCTTGACTAGTCACCAACTGAACTCAACTGAAGTAGGTTGGTGTCGTCACTCCAAGTGGATCCTAAATTGTAGGGATTGGTCTAGGAGGCTCCTAAACTAATCCATGCAGGTGCAGTTAGTGGAAGTTAGCCTCAGTTAGTGTTCCCCACACTCTAATAATTGGTACATGTGACCCAATTAGGCCAAGTGGACCCAATGGTGTTAGTGACTAAATATAGACTAAAAGGACTCCCGATTTAGACATAATTGATGAAATTGGATAAGGGAGGATTATAATCCTAACAGCTAGACTTGTTGTAGAAGGGTTTGCACAAAAGAAAGGTATAGCAGTTGATGAAATATTTTCTCTTTTTGTTAGAATGACTTCAATTAGGACTATTTTAAGTCTAGTAGCGGTAGAAGATTTGCATCTTGAACATCTAGATATAAAAACAATCTTTCTCCATGGGGATTTGGAGGAAGATATTTATATGCAACAAACACAGGGGTATGAGATCAAAGAGGAGGAGAATTTGGTTTGCATGTTGAAGAAGAGATTGTATGGACTGAAGCAAGCTCCAAGGAAGTGGTATTTAAAATTGGTAAGTTTGTGAAAAAATAGGGTTATAGTAGATGCCATTCTGACCACTGTGTTTATTTCAAGAGGCTAGATAATGGAAGATATATTATCTTGTTATTATATGTGGATGACATGCTTGTTACAGGGTCTAACATGCAGGATATAAATGTGCTTAAAAGGAAACTATCTAAATCATTTGTGATGAAGGATTTGGGTGCTGCAAAGAAAATCCTTAGTATGAGAATAACAAGAGATAGGAAAAATTGCAAATTGACATTGTTTCAAGTCGAGTACATAGAAAATGTGTTGGAGAGGTTTAAAATGCAGAATGAAAAACTAGTTAGTACACTTTTGGCCAGCCATTTCAAACTAAGTAAGGAGATGTGTCCCAAGACACGGGAATAGATAAAATACATGTCCAAGGTTCCCTATTCATTAGCAGTTGGAAGCTTGATGTATGCCATGGTGTATATAATACCAGATATCGGACATGCACTGGGAGTTGTGAGCAGGTATATGAACAATCTAGGTAAAGAGAATTGGAGGGAAGTACAATGGATTCTCAGGTATTTGAGAGGTACCACTTCTCATGCATTATGTTTTGGAGGTTCAGACATTTTTCTACAGGGATATGTTGACGCAAATATGGCTGGTGATAAAGACAGCAGGAGGAGCACCATAGGATATGTTTTTACTGTAGGTGGAACAATAGTAAGTTGGATTTTGAATATGCAAAAGGTTGTTGCATTATCAACAACAAAAGCAGCGTATATTGCTGATACAGAGGCTAGTAAAGAGATGATTTGCTTGTAGAGGTTCATGGAGGAATTGGGAAAGAAGTAGGAGAATAGCATGTTGTACAGTGATATTCAGAGTATCATTCATCTTGAAAAGAACTTAGATTTTTCATTTGAAGACTAAACATATATAGCTCAAGTAGCATTTCATAGGATTTATTTTGGAATATGAACTGTTAAAGTTGGAAAAGATACATACTAGCTAGAATCCTGCAGACATGTTGACAAAGGTAGTAACCAAAGAGAAACTGAGTTCCTGCTCTGTTTCTGTTGGCTTTCAAGCGTGAGGGTGAAGATGACAAATTTTCCATGTCCAAGGTTCAGAGCATAGTCCAACAAGTGCAACAACGATGGAGGTTTTGTGATCAGTATCCAAGTGGGAGATTGTTGGTTGTGAGCCTGATCTTCTTGATTTAGAGATGTTATTGTTCAACCATGTTTGTACCCTGGTTTTATTATACACTCATCCCAGTAGAGTGGTGCGGGTAGACATCATCCCCTCGCGAGGGTCTGGGGGCAACACCCCTGAAAGAAATTTTTGGGATGTTTCTTGGCCAACAGTTTATGGCACCATGGAATTGGGTGACTTGTGGTATTTTCCCATGGTAATTCACCTATAAAAGGAAAGCATTGCAATACAGATATGTATTGTATTGTAGCATTGTAAAATCAATCTCTATGATAGTGAGAGAGACACTATGAGAGAGTGAAGAGGAAGTGCAGCGAGGTTGCTACAGTTTGTATCCCTTCATTTTGCTGGACAATATAATAATAAAGGAATGGCAATTTATTTGTCGACGTATCCCATCTTGGGTGAACCACGTTATATCTATGTCTATCTTGTAATGTGTTTAATATTTTCATCTTATTGAATTGTTTGATTGTTATTGCTCTGCGATTTTGTTTTTCTAACAATTGTTTTCACATTCATTTGTTTTATCTCTAAATTAAAACTTGTTGCTACAAATAAGCAAAAGATTATAGATGCTAACTTAGAAACTGGATAAAAATATCACTAAACTCCATCCCTTCAACCTAGGAATATCTTTTGCAAACAACCATTCCTTTTACTTTTCAACACTACCATATAAACTAATATTATTTTTAAACATCCATTTACATCTCATGATCTTCCATCCATCAAGAAATGATACCATGTCCCATGTATATTTCTTTCTAAGTGCAACCATCTCCTCATCCATGGCCAATCTTTAAGACACCTTATCTTCCACCTCCATTTCCTCTTTCACTATTATAGGCTCATCGATGTTAGCATATTAATAAAATATACATATGAAATCATACAAACTATAACTATACATGTTTGGTTTCCTTCTTTTCCCAGTGGACCTCCTCATAGTTTAAGGTGGTGTTTATTCCTCCACTTTTAAACTCTTTGAACCCTCCTCCTCATTAGGCTCATCATCAACTTCTTGTTCATTTTCTTACTCAAGTTTCTCAGTATTGGGTGGTATCCAAACAACTAAATTATTCTCATCCTCTTCTAGCAGCATCATTATGGGAGAAGACTTAAATTCTTCAAAACTAACATTTTTTTCATTTGAAACCTTTCTAGCCACAAGATCCCAAATCTTGTACCCTTTCATACCAATACATAATTGATGAAGATACATTTCACTACTTTAGTATTGAACTCCAACTGCGTATCATTAGGCACGTGAGCATATCCTCCACAACCAAAAACATGGAGATTCTCTAGGCTGGCTCCACAAAGCATTCCCCTAGCTCTCTCTTCCAACGTCATGTTCACTTATTATGCAACTCTATTCTATTGAGGGGTATATGGATTTATATTATGTATTTTGATTCCCTTCTCCTTACAAAACTTATCAAACTCTACAGAACAAGATGTATTTCCTTGATTAGTCCTCAATACCTTAATCTTCCTAACAGCCATTGATTTTTTAAGAGAGATTTAAACTACTACTCAACATTCATTGAGATAATTGCTTTACTACAAAACTACAATGTGCATGACACACATGTCCCAACAAAAATTTCAAACAGGCAAAGAAGTGGAAAAGGGTTGTAAGAAATAGTATGCACATGTATGAGTGTGAAGTTGCATAGAGAGGTGGCTTTGGATAGATTGTAAATTCAGTATACACCAATAATCCATAGTTTCGTTGGCACCAATAGACTACATGTTGAGAGAAGAGATTAGGGAATTAAAGAAATGTTGAAGTAGAGGTATGTATTGCAAATCATACCCTAATTGCTGATGCAAAATAAATAGTGGATTACTCCAGAAGATTTCCCACATGGATAAACTCAATATCAATATACCTATGAATTCTTGATGTGGTATAAGAAATCTTGTGAGTCTTTGTGGCGACTGTGTGGAAAAATGATAAAGAAGTTGTTGAGAGGATGTCTAACGGACATATAAAATTCACTAATAAAGAATATATTGGAAGTGTTGATGTGTAGCACTTGCATCCCAATTTTTGAAATTTGTTAGGGGAAGAAAATAGGATGGAAGGAACATTCCTTTGATTTGAGAAAGAAATTGCCCATTTGCTACAACATGTTTATGTTAAGGCTAGAGGAATGTTGAACTCTCGGTCAAAAAGTTGTGTTGGACCATAAGTGTTGTTGATGTGTATAGAGTAGGGCCTTCATGTGGGAGTGATCAACCCAAAAATAAAATGAAAATATGAAGTGTGTTGTGTGGGAAAGAAAGAAGGCTACCGGTATGTACAAGTGAAGAAGACTACATCACCCCTATGTGAAATCATAGGTTGTGCCTCCCATGGAGTGTCATTGATATCTATAATGTCTTCTGAATTAGGAGAAACCACGTGTAATGGGAAATGTGAGCTCATTTTGAACAATGTAACTTACCTATCTTGTGATGATAAGTCTCAATGTTGTATTTGGGAAATAGAAAGAATGGTAGTATTGTTGTTGAAATGTATGAAGTGATGAAATGTTGGAAGACATGGATTGTAAAGAGATTCAATTTGTAGTTGACAAGAAACAGTGGTTGAAGTAGCCATTGTCTGCAAAAGTGTATTTGGATTTTTACAATACTAGCAATAAGGAAGTAGAAGGATGACTAGGCCAAGAGCCACCTTCCCCCATGTGAGGTTATTGTTAACTTTATCAATTGCTTCTTGCAAGCGACGCACCTTAGATAAATTATGTAAACAATTAGTGTAATGATCTAGTTTTTGCAAATGATATAATGGTTATTAGTGTTAAGATACATATTCTTGTATTCTTGGGTGGATTGTTGGGATGTTGGTTTTGATTTGTAGGATTGGGGTTGCCCCAAACATTAGTAGGTTGATTGGGTGGGTTACCCCTACCCATAACCCCTAGATTTTGGTTTGATGCCCTATTCTAAGAATTTTGGATACTTGCCACATTTTGTTAGGAAAAAACTTGGCCTTGTTGGGAAGAAGTAAGTTAAACTAGCTTGATGTAAGGTTGAGTAAATGTAGCTTGTGGAGCCAACGGTCCTAACAATGATCAAATAAAAGGATAATATGGGTTTTGATGGGGGGGGGGATGTCATATAGCATGGATGCATCATACATGAAAGGGAATGGACAAAAGGATGACATAAGACCCAGAATAGCATGTGACCACACTTGATTGAGATGACTATTGGACATTGATGGGAATCCATAAGAATTGTTTCCATAGGAGTTACTGAATCCACCATAATGATTACTATACATGTTAGTACCAATGGAGAAATTTGACCAAAATGATTGAGGCTTGGGAAATAGAGCCTATAACACTATCCACTACATGGGACACTCCCAGTGTATTATGTTCAATGGAAAAAGTATGGAGAGCATTAGTTACAAGTATGGGGAGCATTAAGGATAACAATGTAAAAATACTATACTAGAAAAAAATAAGGTCAAACTATTGTTTCATAAAAATGGCTTCTTATTTTCACTTAGTCATGGTATTACCCACATTTTTGGCAATGCAAATAAGAAGGATCTAAGAACCAATACCATGAGGATCAGATCTTGGAGACCAATCTTACATAAGAAATATCTCCTATGCCACTCGTAACTTTGGGAAGCGATATGGGTAGTTATAGTTTGACAATAATAAGTGAGGATCTTGACTCCTACATTATGACATATTAGTAATTGGAAAAAACAAGGAATTCCTTAGCTATAAACTCAAAACGAGGTCTAAAATCAATTGTCTTATAAATTGATCATTTTGCGATGACTCCAAGGAGGTTGCATTGAAATAACCTAAGCCTAATAGAATAATTTGTAATATTATTGGATGAAAACCATAGATGAAAATACATAATTGGTTAGATGGATCTTCTCTTGTATGTCCATTAAACTTGGGGATATCATAAGGAATCTAGGTTGGTATAGCAATCAAAGTGAGATCATGCTTGATAGGATCATCAATGTGCTTAGTCAAAACTAGGAGATTTAAACTAGCCATATATTTAAGAGGTGGGTTTTGGTTGGTTCTAACCATTGAACGGTGGAATAGTGAATGATATTGACACGGTCAAGTTTGATGAGGACACGTTAATTGAAGGTGATATTGATGAAAATGAGTTTGATGTGGATGGATCAAAGGAAAGCACTAGAACATGATGTGTTAGAAAGAGAGAAAGACTAAAAATCCCTCTTGATAATGGGGGGAGGCCTCGAATCTTAAGAAAATGCCTAGGGAATGAATGGTTCTCTATGATTCCTAACTATAGAAATCTACCTGTTTGTGCCAGAAATTGTTCTCAGAATACGAAAGAACAAGCCAACACAATCTCAATAAATACAATTAAGTAAAATAGGTTTTTCTAGGGTTTTGGTTGTATAGTTTGTAGACAAGAGGGCAGACAATTTATAAGACCAAAGCAAACACTAAATCATGAGCATTTGAAGGACTGAGATGCATAATATATAAACTATAATCCAAACACAATAATCACGGTATTGAGTTCCACCCACATTTAACAAGCATTTCATGCATAAAAACTTTAAACAGGAAATGAGTATACCAACTGAGTGATTAACACAAATCAGAAATGAAACCAGTCAATAGTCTAAAAGGGGCTTATAGTTGCATATATTTCATAATTCAATCATCAAAAACACATAAGATTTTTTACACTTAGCTCATAAACCACAGCCTGATAGCCTCCCCTTGCAACAAAAATCGAACCCTTGGTCCTTTCCCAGACTTACATGTATCTTATTCCTTCAAAAACAGTTACATAACTGAACCAAAACTACTTTTGGGTCATTTGTTGAATTGTTCAATATAAACTATCATTATACAAAAATGAAATAACTTTTTCAAACTAACTAATAATTGCTCTTCTTAAAGTACTTTTACAAGTCTTTTGCTGCCTCTGCTAAAAGAGCAATTCACTCTAAAGCCTGGGCTTTCCTTCTAGCCTTCTGGTTATCTGCAACTCTTTTTGTTAGCTCCTCCTTTTGTTGTGTCAACTCTTGAATATTTTTTTTTAATTCTGTAAATAGGCTCTCTGTCTGTCTCTTTATTTTTAAAGCCTCTTTAGAAACTGAAATCAATTCCTGATAGTGACTATTTACTTCTTCCAAATCTTCTCTCAGTCTTTTATTTGCAGCCACTAATCCTTCATTGCTTTCATGCAGGTACTCAATTTGATGCTTGTATTGCTTGATACTCCTCTACAAATTTTCATTTTCAGAATCAATGCATTTTCCTTCTAACACTGGTTGCATTCCTTCAGGTATCCAAGGGATTTTTAGCTTCCTAAACATTTCTTCATCTTCTTCCATATGCTCTGTCAAGGTCATTGGAATTTCTGAATACTGTTCAGCTTCAATACTGCACTTAACTGATTTCTCAGCCACCTCTTCTTTCTCTATACAAGGGCTCTTTAAATCATTTTGATGTTGTTCTAGAATCATCTTCTCTCGAACCTCCATGAATATTTCTAAGATCTTGGTATCAGTGAAAACTGGTTTATCTTCTGAAACTATTTGTTTTTTACCCTTCATAACCTTTTTGTTTTCATCTTAACTGTCTTCTAATTTCTCCTGAGATGATGAATCTTCAATTACTGTAATCTTCTTTTCAACCAGTTTAGGGTTTAACAGCTTCTTCATATTTAATTTGAGTTTGTTCTTTGCCGTTGTCTTGGGCCTCCAAACTGCTCCAACCTCTCCTAACATTTTCAAAAATTTCCCTTGATGTGTAATTGAAGCTAGTTCAACAACTTTCATTTTCTTTCTTCGTGAAATTACCTCTTCTTCAACATGAGTATGTATATCTTGTTTGATATGAACCCTAGTTTCATTAGATAATGACATTTCCTCTTCTTCAGAGAGTACTGTAATAGGAATCTGCTTCTGCTCTTTTACATCTTCCTCTACACCTTGATTCAATTGTACAGGTAAAGCATCTTCTTCGGGCTCAACTTCCTTCACCTCTGAATTTGAAACTTTGTTTTCTTCTGCATTAATTTGCTGTTCAATTTCAATGTTTTCATCTTCTTGATTCAAAGATTTTCCTGGTTCACCACCTTCTTCATGCTTGACTATGACTTTCTTTTTAAGTTTCTTGATCAAATTCTAACCATTATCTAATTGTCTCTTATGAGACTGCTCTTCCTTCTCTGTTTGGAAACCAGACCAAAATAGGAAATATTCCCATGTCTTCTCTCTTTTCTGAAGTGCAGTGCTTATGACTAGTTTTGTAAGCCCATGATGAAATACTGATTGTCTGGTGTGATCCTAATGTTCTTTCACCCTACTAGACATCTTCTATAAACTTTTTAAGAATAAGAATGGGAGATTCATTTTGGATTCATGACTGAGATGTTGAAGGAATCTAAAATGATACTTAAAAACAAAAGCAAATCTCCCTTTACAAGTGATATAGCTTTGTAGGATTTTGATAGGCTCTATCCATTCTGGTTTAAATTTTTGAATATGTACTCCCTTTCCCCAATCTGCTACTACATCTGGAAGTAGATACCTCTGAGCATCAAAAGTGAAAGGCACTTTTTTAAACCAGTATTCACCCTCATCTAAAATCCCTGTAGCTTCTGCTAACAATTCCCTGGTCAGTTTAAACTTCAAAGTATCAAAAGTCGCCATATCCTTATCTAAACATTGAGCAAATTTATAAGAGACTTCTAAATGATATCCCTCAATTCTTTCAAAAAACCCTAACCTTCCTGCCTCTGAAAATAGTTTGGCACATTCTGGAAAAGTCTGAACCCAACTCATGTCTGTAGGTTCAGCTCTATTGGTTTTACCACTTCTCTTCATTTTGAACGATGGTCAAATTGCTTATGTCAGTAAAACAAACTCCAAACCTATTCAAGTCTTGACAAACTGACAGGCAATATTCTATTGAGAAACCTAAAACCCCAAACTGAATTGTGTCGTTTAAACTGATAAATGCTTTAATTCCATTGACAGAGAATTCGTCATTTAGTATGAATTAGGTTTATAAACTAATAATCTTCATTCAATTCTGTCATTATTCCTCTGCTTAGAAAAAACCCAAATTCATGAACTTTGGTAACGATTCGCAGCCTACCTGTCAAAGTGATGAATCCAGGTGCTGGAATCGTGTTTTCTTGACTGTCGGGTGTTCGATTGCATTCCTCAATCTTCTCTAACCACTTCGATAACTCCAAATGATTGCTCCTCAAAGCCCTAGTTTTTTGCCCTGTTTCAAAATTTGATTACACACTGCTGATTCTTCGCCACGAACTTCATCTGCTCTTCGTGCACTTCATGGGATACAAAATTCAAGGCGCATTTGTCTCATTATGTTTAACCATCATTATTCCATCACTCTACAACAAACCACCGTGACTCGCCCTCATGATGATTTGCTTGATGTATTCACACCTGTCATAATGATCATTCTAGAGGAAACACGTATCAAATCCATCAACCCAGTATGAATGACGTCTCATGTGTCAGAATTTCAAAAAAATTGTACCAAAAATGATGATTTTTGAATTGCGCGATTTTCTTGTAGCGCATATGTGTAATTTTTCCAGGCTTGCACTACAAGAAATTTTGCTTTAATGATTTTCAAAAATATAACTCATGATAATGGTTTAACCTTGGTTAAAGAACCTTAATCAAGATTTTATGCTTTTTTTTAAGACCTTTTAATCCATATAAACATTCTATAAGCCCTCTAACTATGAATTCTAATAAATCAAACCAAAATTTGAAAAATAAAACTAGGAAATCATATAAACATGAAAATTAAAGGAAAAAGATTCAAACTATCCTAAGAAACAGAATTTTCTAGGAGAAATGAATAAAACCAAGTTTCAAAACATAAACAAATGTATTAAAAAATGGAAAACAAAAACAGGCTCTAACACTACCTAAATGGGAGATGATAGGTTACAATATAAGTGTAATGAAAAAACAATATACTTCAATCTAAATGTGTCCAAATTGAAACTATGTGCTTAGTTGGTGCAACAAATGTTTTACATGTGAGTTTCAAAAAATCACAAAAAATGTAAATCTCTAGTCTCTGTCCTATGAAAAGAAAAAGGAATTATCTTAAGGATTTAATGATATAATATAATCCTATATAAATATAGGGCCTTCCAATCACCCTCAATGAATGGTATTGAAATCAAATAAAGGTGTGAGTGAAGGTATGAAATAAATAGTTTTAGTGAAGGGAACTAAATCCAACTCCCAATAGCCAACCATTATCCATCTCAGATGCCCCCTCATGTATGAGAGCCACCTTAGGTGGGAACCTAAGAAATCATCACTGAGCTACATATTCATAGACATGTCCAAGGGGTTTGTAGAGTTGAATGATGAAGGGTCTATGTGACTTTGTCAAACTTCGAGTTCCAATCTAAGCATTTACACTCAAAAGAGAGTTTTCCATTTGACTAGTGGATTGTGAGCACATTTATCAGAAGGATTTCAAAGTACTATAAAAGATAATAGTTATGCCTAAAATGTTAGTGAGTGTGGTGAATTGTTTGGATGCCTATTCCCGCACTCTTAACATAACTATAATGTATTTTTGGCCTTCAAATGAAAAACTTCGTTAGTAACTAAGTTGTAACTTTTAAAGGTTGAGCTTGGAATCATGAACTAAATATATAATTTAGGTGTGAAGTATGCGCATAAATGATGTGACTTACTTATAAATAAAGTGATGGAAATCATAGACTGGTAATTTTTCTTCTGAAAAAAAAAAAAGTGATGGAAATGAACGTAAATGGCTGAAAATCAAATGCCAAATAAATTACAATAAAGAAAGTAAAAAACACTTGACAAGTACTAGAATTAGTGAATTTTTTCTTTATCAAAATTTCTTTAACTTTGAAAGAAATCAAAATATAATAATCAAAATTTATTTTACTTGGGAATGACACTTTTCAATGAACGGAACTTTTATCTCTTCTTATGTGACAAGTTTCTTATGTGAATGGACAATGATAGGATCTAACTATATGGAAAGAAACTCTCAATAGAGAATAATAAATAATGGTTCAAATCTCTCCAATGAAATTTTTACATTATAACCTTGTTCTTTTTTTCTCAATATAAAATGCAACCCGATGAGCCATTATAACCTTGTTCTTTTTGTTAAATAATGAAACCCATTGGTCTTGTTTGACTAATTTAAGTGAAGTACCATAAAGTCATATGATGATAGAATGTGGTGTATAACATGGATAATAATTGCAATAATGATGTATCTGATCAAAACTATTCAAATTGTACAAGTAAGCAAAATAGACTAATAACATTCAGCATAAACATGATTGAAAAACAAAGGAAAAATTAAAATACTTTTCTCATTAATAGTAACACATAGCCTTTATAAAATATTAGAAAAGTTATTTTAATTGGGTAAAATATGATGAAATAAACTTTTATGTTCGAAGTGTAACTTCTAGTGCATTAATTTTGTTTTGAACAAGATATGATTAAGTCCTAAAAATATTAGGGGAATGGTGAATATACAACAAAATTGGGCCATAAAAAAATAGGGGAATTCCACTAATCCTAGTAGTGGTTAGTTTTATTGAAATTAGAAATTCTATTGAATGTTAAAATATTTGTGTGGTTAGTCCTGGACAATAAAATCTTAACCTAGGATAATTGCCAAAAAGAAAATATGCAGGGCCTTGAAGATGCATTGTGTGAAAAAAATAATGAGGAATCTATGGACCACCTATTTGTCAATTGTCTTTTTATTAGAGAAGCGTGGAAAGAGATTTGCAAATTACTAGTAAAAAAATAGATTGGACCAGTGGTCCTCAAAATACTATTTTCATTTGTGGATAATAGACAAAGTTGTGAAATCTCAAAGGGATATTCCTTGTTTTTTATTTGTTGGATGTGTCTATCTCAAAACAAAATGGTTTTTCAAGGCATATAATTAAATCCTTCTTAACTTTTCCCATAAAATAAGGAGTGCTAGTTTTGGAAACTAGACATTCTAAAGATAAACCAACAAGAAATTTAAAAGAGCCCGAGGTCGATTTTGAATAGGATTGGGGTTTCTTTGATGGTGCTTGTTAGAGAGTCCTCGATCTATGTGTCACTAGTGATATTTTATTGTTGAATCAACAACATTACCTTCAGGTAAAATTTGTTGTGTACCTAGGTACAAATAACAAAGTTGAACCCTTTTCTATGTGACTTCTATTAAATATAACAACAAATAAATGAGTAAAAGATTACATGTGTTTGGTGACTTAAAATTGTTGGTGGATAGTTTTAATTTGAAATGTAGCATTAATAATATACTACTTGAGCCTCTTATGTTGCAGTTCCTACATGTCAAGGAGAGTTATTAAACTATTTCTTTCTCTCATATCTCTAGGGAGTTCAATACAATGGATGATTGATTTTCAAAGGAGGCTTTGTTTTTGTAGGAAGGAACCCATAATAAACAAGAGTTTAGAGAAGGGAATCACGTTGTTGCCATGGTAAATATCTTACTCTAATGTAGTTTTTCTCTCTTTTTTGGACATTTGATGCAATGAAGTAAATCACTATAGCCCAAGGATTGTATGAAGACAATTTGTTTTCGTAAAGGTCGGAAGGAAAGAATCTATATTGTCAAGGAAGTCATAGTTTAGATAAGTAGACAATCTAAGGGATTTGTTTTTTAATCTATTTTTTTTTACTAAAAATATAGTAAAACGTATATATGATTTTACCTTGAAATATTAAATATAGTTTAAATTTCTTCTTCTTCTGTTTGGGAAAAAAATAGTAGAAAAGTTGAAGGAAGAAATATACCAAAACAAGGAATGTAGGATTTTAAGAACCATAAATAAGGTTTAAAAAGGGATTTAATTTATGCCTTATCAAAATGGAGAATATAACACTTTATTCCATATTTTTAATATAACTTTTAAAAAATGTATATCTTAACTTGTGGCTCATATGTGTCGCTTTCAAAAGATGTGGTTTGCAATCTTCCCCTTTACGAAGTCAGTTCCACCATAACATAAAATCAGTGTTGCATGATAGCAAATACATGCCAAGGTTTATAAGTATGCATTTAAATAAGCATCTGGTGCATCCACGGAAAGCAAATGCAATAATTGAATTTGTCCCGATATATGTGTGTGTGTGTGTGTGTGTGTGTGTGTGTGTGTGTGTGTCTGTGTGCATAAGAAAACTTGCTAATCTTATCCTCCACTTTCAGGAACAATGTCGTTGCACATTAAACATGCTTTCATCCAAAACTAAAGTCTTCAGAAAAGGGTGGTCGAGGGCGCGTAGACATCTTTGTAGTAGTCTCAGTATAACCAAAAAAATAAAAACATATAAACATTAGGCAAGCTAATATAATTTTTTAAAACATATAAACAAAGTATTAATTGTCAGACAAGACCATTAACAATGTATTATGTTCACATTACAAATTTGCTCACAAATGCTCCAATTGTATGTGTTTATGAACGAGTGCATGTATGAAAAGATGATGATACTTTGAGAGAGATGACTGTGATGTCTGAAGAGTTAGGTTCATATTACAAGTTATGTCAGTAGATTAATTTTAAATATTTTATTTAACATGCAAATGACAATTGAACGAAGCACCCATTACAAGAGACTTGTGTGTTTCCTAGCCTTAAACACTTTCTGCAAACAAGGACACGATGACCTTTAACCACCACATTGCATGGATTGAAGTATCGACTCTTCCGGTCAAAGAAATTATCGGCCTGCAAATTTATTGTAGTGTAATGATTCTATTCTAGATTTATCGATTAATAAGGTGACACTAAAATATTAAAAAAATTGGTCCACCCTACGAGTATGAACCTTCGGGCACCATCATTGCCACATACATAGGGAACCACTTGCGCCAATTTTAAGCCATGCACCCTTAGAGTATGAAACTTTAAGAGCCATCACTGCCGCGTTGAAGCCATGTTCTCATCCTGAGCAAATGCAAGCAAATGTAAGCCCAATTGGAGGATTTGGAAAAACGCTTTGAGAGTCTATCTGAGAGAGAGTGCTACATATGAAAGTCTCGAAGGTCTTATGGAGATTTCCAAAGAGGATTTCGAGGAACTCAATGAGGTTCGCATTAAATTTGGGAGTTGTAAAGTAAATGTCAAGATGAGATGGCGAGAGAGAGAGAGAGAGTGCTACATATAAAAGACTGGAAGGTCTTATGGAGATTTCCAAAGAGAATTTCGAGGAACTCAATGAGGCTCGGATTAAAATTTGGGAGTTGGAAAGTAAATGTCAAGATGAGATGGTTGGGACCACGGAGGATATGATGGAGAAAATGAATGATAATGAAGTATTCAACAAGCAAATATGGTTGGAGCATGTGAAATCCGCAAGGCCAGGAATATTGAGCCTATAGAAAATACACTTTGCATCAATAGCAATATTCCTAAAACATTAGACATAAGCATTGAAGAAATAGAGGAGTGTGGTAGCAGAGCAAAGAGAGTATTGTTTAGTTCTAAAGAAAACAACATTGTTTAGGGCAGTATGGACAACATATCAACAGGGCACACTGATCAACTCAGTGAAAAGCAGGTCGATATAGGGTCAAGGATTTGTCCTACACATGTATTGAATTTCATAGGCCATGACTTAGGGAAACTTGCAGCCGATGAAACCCCATATTTGGGGACTCCAATGTTGGAGTCATTTACCCAACATGCACACTTATTTGGTCAATTTTGGCCTATTTACCCACTATCCTAAGTTTAATTGACTTACTTGGCATCAGATGAGCAGACTATGACATCAACATGAGCACACCCACACCCTCCTTCAGTCAAGGAGGCCAACTAAGCCTTCTCCTTCATTCGGGGAGGCTAACTGGGCTTCCTCCTTCAAACAAGGAGCAATTTTGGGGTGATCTGAGTGTCATAAATGCACCTAATTGCTAACTGATTGTTGTTTCACCTAACAATCAGTTAAGCTGAGTTGTAAAGGTGCCTCCATTCATTATTTGATTTTTTTTTCCAATCTTTATGAACCAAAGACAACTAGGGCGCCTCCAATTACTTTTGATGACAAGTGGCACTTCAGCTAACTCCATCAGAGCTACTTGGAGCTATGGATGCACTATCTCCTTGAGTTGGACATGTAGTTACATGTGATGAGTCACTTTCAGTTAGACTCAGTCATCTATTGCACTTCGATTCAGTTAGGACTTAGTGTGAGAGTCAGTTATGGATTAGATCAGTGGTTAACTATGTGCGCTGATTGTGACTGACATTCAGTTAAACTACACCCATCCATGCACTTCGAATGACCTCCTTGAGTATTCGAATTGTCTTGGAATTCATGCATTCTACATGACATGGTATTGTACTATCATTCATTATTGATTACACAGGGTCTGCAAATTCTTATTGCAGTACCGTTACACCATTTTCATGTGCAATTTGTCTTGAATCACTTGTAGACTGTGTTTAGTCCCTAGATTACTGTGACAGAATCAATATGGTATCAGAGCTCATGGTAGGACGAAGCTCATTCTCTTCAAAAACAAGGCTTTTGATAGATCTTGCACAAAAATTTGAGCAAAAGCTCAAATTCTAGCACTGCACCAGAAGCAGAAGGTTTACCACTCAATACCCCAAGTTAAGGAATTGTTGATCAAGCTTGCTTAGTCAATTATGCTGAGTGTGATGAAAACCTGAAATGTGCAGGCTGTTTGACCTTACGGTGACTTTATTGTTTTGATTTGCAGGTTTTACAAGTTCACTGCATTCGCTACAACAGTTTGATATGGTTTCTTCCCTAGATCTTTTGACCCTGTTCAATTTCCATCAATGGAAGGGAGACATGGAGATCCAGCTATGTGCCAGAGGACTCTACCGGGTCACTATGGACACAGAAGAAGAGCCTACTCATGCTATAGACAAGGATAGATTTTTGAATAAGAAAGATGAAGCTTTCAGTTTCTTGTGTCTCTCTATCTCCAAGTATCTTCTATTCCACCTCTCAGGATTGAAGACTCCAAAAGAGATTTGGGACCACCTTGCCTCCCTGTATGGAAAACAGGATGACTTGAGGGTTTATCATCTTGAAAACTAGTTGATGTCTCTTCAACCTGGAAATTTTGAGACCCTTAATGAGTTTTTCTCAAAATTCAAGCATATAGTCCTTCTACTGAAGCAATGTGAGGTGAAGAAGGAGGATGATCAGCTCATCCTCGCCATTCTCTCAAAACTTGGAGCTGACTATTCGGTGTTTTTTTCTACATTCCGTGCGTGAAGCTCACAACCCATGGATGGAAGATTCCTTCACTCAATGCCTTCATTGAGTCCCTAACAAGCGAGCATGATAAGCTTGTCCAAATGGGGATCATCATATCCTCCCATGATCAAGCCCTCTTTTCTTCGGGACCCAAGGATCATAAGGGAAAAGTAAAGAAACAGAAGAACCCCAAAACCAAATTCGAAGCTCCTAAGCCTAAAGTTCAAAACCAGCAGCAAGAAAAGCCTTCTGGCTCGAAGAAGAACAAAAACAAAGGCCACCATGGGAATGAAAAAGTCAAGTGTTCATACTATGGGAAGTGCTTCCACCTTGAACATGCATGCATGAAAAATAAGCTTGATGAAGTTAATTCTCTCCTTGAGAGAAATAACATAAATCTTCTGAAAAGATTTTGGAGGAAAGAAAATCAAGATTGGGAATACCAGCATGAAAGAGGCCATGCCCTCATGGCAAGCACTTCGAATTCCAAGGCTCTACTCATATATTCTAGAGCTTCGAACCACATGATGGCTAGCAAAGCTCTTTCTCTTCTCTCGACTCCAGCAAGAGCATTCCCATCCACATGGGAGATGACTCTACCATCATCTCAAAAGGACAAGGTATAGCAAAACTTGAGCACAGTTATTTTTCCAATGTTCTGTATGTACCATCTCTTGCATCAAACCTCCGGAGTGTCTATCAAATGACCCGTATTGGAGTGCCCAAGAGATTATCCTTCAGCCTAGATGATGTAGAAATTACTGAACTTGCATCAGGAAAACTTGTGACAAAAGGATCTGCAAATCATCATGCAAAATCCTATGAGTTTTCCCATTTTGTGGAGGATGCAAAGCCCGCAACTCTTCTGACTCATGGAAATGAGGTCAACAGACAATGGCATGAGAGATTTGGCCATCTAAACTTCAAATACTTGCAGCAATTACAGAAAAATTCCATGGTTGAAGGCCTCCCGATCATCAAAGCTACCACCGAAATTTGCAAAGGCTGTATTTTGGGCAAGCATCATGAGCATAAGTTTGATCGGGGGAAGGCAAGCCAAGCATCAGAATTCTTGGGGCCAATTCATTCTGATATCGGTGTTGGAGTAGGGTCCCGCAGCTACAGGAGAAGCTGCCATTTTGGCGGATAGACAGTTTTGGCGAAGATATAAGAGATAAGGTAAAGATACAACGCCGTAGCATGTTTCTAGCTGCAGATTAGAGCCGAAAACTATGACTATCAGGACAGGGAAGTCAAAGAAGACGACAGTACCTAAGCGGCTGAGAAGAGAGAGCTCACCCACTGCATTCAAGGCAGCGACGAAGACAGGAGGGCTCAGCTACCCTCATAAAGGAAAAAGGGGCAACGAGGCCAAGGTATTGAAGACAAAGGACAGAAAAGGAAGTGACGCCCAGTACCCACGATTAGCGCCAGGAAGCGTGGAAGACTGCAGAGAGCTGTGGTGTGACTGAAAGCGGCAGTTCAAGTACAGATAGACTGACTGTCACAGTTAGGGTTTTTGGGTTACTATTGGGACAAGCCCATAGTGTTGTAATGGCGAGACCTTCGGGCCGCATATAAAGGGATATAAACTGTATTGTAAAAGGTTAGCTAGTCGGATAACCTGTAGCTATTTAGACAGTTAGCCGTCTGAGAGTCCAGTAGTCTATTAGCTCACAATTATTTTGTATTGTAATAGAGTTGAGCTCTAGTTCTGCTATTCAGTCCATAGTTACCTTACTGTAACCAGTAGCTGATTCCAGGAGTATGTATGTAACAATCCATAGGGATTGAGAGAGAGAGAGAGAGAGAGAGAGAGAGAATATTGTAAGAAGGCAATATAGAGAAAGAGCAGAGATCTAGGAGAGAAGGGCTCTCGGCAGTGAGTGCGAAGTTACCCAAAAGATCTCTAGCTGCACAATAGGTTACAGTAGAACTGTGTACTCTCTCAAGATATAATAAACACAGTTCTGTGGACGTAACTTCTACCCTAGAAGTGAACCACGTAAAACCAGTGTATTATGTGATTATTTCATGCGATTGTGCTTTGCTTAGTTGATATCTGTTATCTATTACATGAATGTTGTATCTCAGTTAGTAAATGTCTGTATGTCCTCATTCAATTACAACATTATTAAAGGTTAAAGGTGGATTTACATGTATCAAGTGTCTGCATATGAGTTTATCAGTGCTTGTTTCACACAGTAATAAGTCATTCTGTTAAAGTGTTTCCAGTATACTTATTCGGCCAGTTAAAGTATAGTTGAGGTAGAGTGTGTTGAACTGTGGAAGTTCAAGTCAGAGAGTTTACTATCTTGTTGAAAGTTAGCCAAGTCATTTCACCCAGTGAGATAGCCTTTGGACCGTGAGGGTCGCAGTGGGCCGTACTATAGAAGATATCGTGTTGACAGTAGGCGATATCGCACCGTCAGAGGAGCTGCGGTGTAGGATATCGCAGAACGTGGGTTAAGCAAAAGGGAGAGTTGCGCACCGCCCGAGTCGCTGCGATGCGATAGGAGTCCTTCCCCTGTCAAAACCCGCGAGTAAGAGAGAACCGCGCGCCGTAGAGAGATATCGCTAGCTAAGAGAAACCGCGAGACCCCAGGATGCTACAGAACCTGGTTTAGGACACCTGACTCTTCGGCCAACCCATAAGATCACTTTGGGTGAGACTTCAAGCCATTTTGCGGTTTGTTGCCGAAAGGGCCAGTGAGATAGGGGTATTGTTGGTATATGTATATTAGTAAACCCGGGTCTGCCCAGATAGCCACCAATCGGCGGACCAATGCCCATCACATCCTTGAATGGATCTCAGTATGTTCTCATTTTTGTATATGATTTTTCTAGATATACATGGACCTTCTTCATCAAGAAAAAGTCAGAAGTCTTAGAAAAATTCATTGAATTGAAAGCACTGCTTGAGAATGCATCTGAGAAAAAGATCAAATATTTGAGATCTGATAATGGAAGGAATTATGTCAGTAATGAGTTGCTGTAACTATGTTCCGACAGTGGCATTCAAATCCAACATCCAGCTCCCTACACCCCCCATCAGAACGGTGTAGCGGAGAGAAAGAACCGCTCTCTTAAGGAGATGACCACATGCATGCTTGAAGCCAAGAGCTTGGCTGCAAATTTATGGGCTGAGGCCATGAATGCTGTTGTATACATTCAGAACAGAGTGCCTCACCCATCCGTGAAAGGGAAGACCCCTTTCGAAGCCTACTTTGGACACAAGCCAGATGTGTCGAATATCAGGGTGTTTGGGTCCACTGCATGGGCTTGAATTCTGCATGATAAGAGGAAAGCTTTGCAAACAAAAAGTATTGAATGTTTGTTTATTGGATATCCTGAAGAATATAAAGGTTTTAAGCTGTTGGATATCATAAAAAAACAAATCATCATTGAAAGAAGTGTCCATTTCGATGAGCCTCTTTAAGAGATAGAACTGGTGAAGGAGAAAACTGTTGAATTTCCTTCCTGTTCTACTGAATATTTGGATGATGAAATTGGGGGTGATGACTTTGATTTGGAACCTAATTTGGAACCTCTGATATATGATATCAGTGACCAGCAAGCATCAAGTTCAAGTTCAGAACTTGAAGTGCAAACACATCTCCGAACTTGGACCAGACAGACAATTTCTTTCGTTGGTGACAACATTGGAAATCCTTATGATCCAAGAAGAACCCGGTCCGATTTCAAAAGAGCAGGTATTGCACTCTCTTGTCATGACTCTTTGCTGTCCGAAACTTGTTATTTAATGATAAGTTCATATCCTAAGTCTTACTACCATGCTTGGAAAGATCCGAGATGGCAAGCTGCCATGGACGAAGAGATGAATTCTCTTCGAAAGAATGCTACTTGTGAGCTAGTTTCTCTTCCTCTGGGGAGGAAATTAGTTCAATGCAAGAGGGTGTTTTGGATAAAGGTTACCGCTGATGGAAAAACCTGAAAATATAAGGCAAGACTGGTAGCAAAAGTGTTCTCCCAGGTCCAAGGTGTGGACTATCATGAGACCTTTGCATCGGTTGCAAAATGGGCTCCATTCGACTAGTCTTGGCAATTGCAGCATCCAAGCACTGGGAAGTGCATCATATGGATCTTAAGTCTGCATTTCTACATGGAGATTGTCATGAGAAGATATACATGAAGCATCCCAATGGCTACATTTAATATTCATCTTTGGTTTGCAAATTAAAGAAGTCATTATACAGGTTAACACGGGCCCCGAGAGTGGTATTCCAAGCTGGATGCCTTCCTTCTCTTGCAAAACTTCCAAAGATGTAAATCGGATCCGAATGTTTATATACAGTAGTATGATGGTCATTTTATTATCATTGTTTTATATGTTGATGATCTCTTTATTGCTGGTAGCACTGTTGCTTCCATTTCAGTCATAAAAACTGCCCTCCATGATGCATTTGAGATGAGCGATTTGGGGCTCTTGAAACAATTTCTGGGGCTTGAAATTGCCCAAAATTTTGATGGGATAATGGTCATGCGATACAAATACATATCAGACCTATTAGTTAATTTTAACATGGCTGAATTTAATGCTGCTCCATTCCCTTTCCTTCCAGGGATCAGCCTTGAAGAAGGAAAAAACACTCCACCCATGGATTGCACAATCTACCGCCAGCTGATTGGTAGCTTGCTTTACTTGACTCATTCTCGGGATGATATATGTTATGCCCTGAATGTTGTATCAAGATACATGCAGCAGCCTCATTATCTTCATTGGAAGGCAGCCAAGAGGATCCTCAAGTATATCTAGGGCACTAGGACCTACAACATTCACTATGCTCCAGACTCTGAGCTAGAGTTGGTTGGTTACACAGATTCAGATTGGGCAAGAGATTCTATTGATCGGAAGTCTACTTCCAGGTATGTATTCATGTTTGGTGGTGGCCCTATTTGCTAGTCTAGCAAAAAGCAGGTTGCCATAGCATTGTCTTCAGTAGAGGCCGAGTACTGAGGAGCGGTGAATGCTTGCATCCAAGCTATTTGGTTGCAAGGCATTCTTTCAGAGTTTGGTTTTGGTAGTACTTTGTCCAATTTCCTCTTTTGTGACAATCAAACTGCTATTAATATCTCCACATATCCAGTTACCAGGAAGAGGACCAAGCATGTAGAAATACACATGCACTAATATATCAGGGAATCAGTGCATGATAGGACCATCATTCTTCAATACTGGCCTATTGATGAGCAGATTGCAAACATCTTCACCAAGATATTTTTAGAGAAGAAGTTCACTTACCTCCATTCACTGTAGGGGGTGATTTCATCAGGGTGATCAGATTACTTTCCAATTTTCAGCTTGAGGGGGGTTTTTTCCCACTGGGGTTTCCCTCTTTCCTCACTTAGATTTATTTTTGAGGATTGTTTGAGTTACATTATTGTACAGGGTGACCTATGGCCTTTTTGTCGGGTCCCTAGCATTTCATGCATTTTATTTTTACTCCTCCTGAGTATAGCTTAAGGGGGGTGTTGGAGTCATTTACCCAACATGCACAATTATTTGGTCAATTTTGGCCTATTTACCCAGTATCTTAAGTTTAATTGACTTACTTGGCATCAGATGGGCACACTATGACATCAATATGAGCACACCCACGCCCTCCTTCAGTCAAGGAGGCCAACTAAGCCTTATCCTTTATTCGGGGAGGCTAACTGGGCTTCCTCCTTCAAACATGGAGCAATTCTAGGGTGATCTGAGTGTCATAAATGCACCTAATTGCTAACTGATTGTTGTTTCACCTAAAAATCAGTTAATCTGAGTTGTAAAGGCACCTCCATTCATTATTTGATTATTTTTTGCCAATATTTATGAACTGGAGACAACTAGGGCACCTCCAACCACTTCTGATGACAAGTGGCACTTCAGTTAACTCCATCAGAGCTACTTGGAGTTATGGATGTGTTATCTCCTTGAGTTGGACATGCAGTTACATGTGACGAGTCACTTTCAGTTAGACTCAGCCATCTATTGCATTCTGATTCGGTTAGGACTTAGTTTGAGAGTCAGTTATGGATTAGATCAGTGGTTAACTATGTGTGTCGATTGTGGCTGACATTCAGTTAAGGTACACCCATCCATGCAATTCGAATGACCACCTTGAGTATTCGAATTGTCTTGGTATTCATGCATTCTGCATGATATGGTATTTTACTATCATTCATTATTGATTATACAGGGTTTGCAAACTCTTATTGCAGTACCGTTACACCATTTTCATGTGCAATTTGTCTTGAATCACTTGTAGAATTTGTTTAGTCCCTAGATTACTGTGACATAATTAATATCCAATGCATTATACAACATAAGTGGTAGACATTGTCTCTTCTGCAAAAAGATAGAAACAGGAAGCAAAGCAGATCGATATGTATGATCATTCATTGTTTGATTGAGATAAGGTCAAGAGGTCAAGAAGTTAATCACAATTGTTCTTCAAAGATATAACTTTTGTCTACAAGAATGAAGCATTAATAAACTATGTTACCTATTTTGTCATCTTGACAATCTTACTCGGCATGTATATGCTTTTCCTTGTAGGTATGGGGAAGACCAACTACAAGGATTGTACACCAGCGACAAGGATGTAAACAACTATTCACACCAGGAACAACGATTCAGCTGGAGATAGGACCACATATGATAATACAGATAGAATTTGTCATCGCTCCAAACCTGTTCATATATGTAAGTGTATGTTCTTAACTAAGCATATAAGCTTTAAAGATAACAACTGTGGGATATGCACATACCACCCAATCATATGTGATGTGGTGGTGCAAGAAGCTTCACGAAGGTGGTTTGACAATGCATGAAGCTTCATGAAGAGGTGCAACTCATCAAGATGGATGAGCATTGAATGCACATTGAATGTTGTGTGCTAGCACTCGGCATTCCATTGCCACCCTCAATTTTGCAGCCAATAGTGTGCAAGCTAACAAGCTAAGAATTTGGGAACTTGGGATAGTGGCACTCCATAAAATCATGCATCTAGAAAGTTTGGGTAAAACCTACTCCATAAAATCATGCATCCAAAATGTTTGGGTAAAACCCAAATATGAAAATCAAACTAATACATAGTAGTGCAAGCTAACAAGCTAAATGAGTTCTGATGGGGACGATGTATCGGTTAACTTGGATCTTTGTAATCTAGCATCCAAAAAGTTTGGGTAAAACACAAATATGAAAAGAAAACTAATACATAGTAGTGCAAGCTAACAAGCTAAATGAGTCTCGATGGGGACAATGTACCGGTTAGTCCGGATCTTTGTAATCCAGTAGACCTATGTTCAATTTCGTTGTGCCTTGACATAAAAAGTAAGCTCAAGGCCCATACTCACAAGTGTCAATAAAAAAAATTAACCAATAGTGTGCAAGCTAATAAGCTAAGAATTGGGGAACTTAGTATAGTGGCACTCCATAAAATCATGCATCCAAAAAGTTGGGGTAAAATGCAAATATGTGGGAACTTAGGATAGTGGCACTCCATACAATCATGCATCCAAAAAGTTTGGGTAAAACTCAAATATGAAAAGCAAACTAATACATAGTAATCAATCAACGACATATCGATTACAATTGTACATTGTCTATGTATCGACAAGTACAATAAGAATCTTCCAGTGTGCATTGTTCACCTTGAGGCTCTCATTGTGGTCATCTTGAGGCTCTACGTGACTGTTGTAGAGTCTATAAAAAATCGAACCCTATATTGCACAAGGTTAATCAATTTCTTCTTGTGTAATTCTTCAAATAAAAGCAATTTAAATCTAAGATTGATGAGATAATACTATCATAAGTTGTATCACCTCCACATATCTAGATTAACAATTGATAGAAATGTGTTATATATATATATATATATATATATAATGACTACCAATTTAGATTGTAGTTATAGTCATTTTATAAAAACTTTATATTATAGTTATAGTCACTTTATAAACTTTATAGTCACAAAACACATAATTACATGTTTGAAAGTGATTCTACCTTACATGTTTAATACACACAACCCCCATTGGGCGTGGATGAATCTCTTAACTGAAATACATAAGACAATGCATATTGGCTCACAAGTATCTCACTACATAGTGTATATGTATAGTTCATAGGGCATATTAATCCACAAGATAATTTATATTGCATATTGATTCATAATATATTGCATATCTAGCTAACAATCAATCCATACTATAGTGCATATTTGGCTAACACGACCAATAAATTATAAATATATAGGTTAATGGGTCCATCAATTCATTAACATTGTTCCAACAATAGATTAAAGTAATGGTGGAGAAAATTGTTTCGAACAAAGCAATTTTTGTCATAATCTTCAAAACTTCTCCATTTTATAATTTCACGGTAGATGTTCCATAAAATATCTAATTCATGTCTATTATCTTTGCAAACATTATTTATTTGCACCTTGGATGCAGGTGACACGAAGGCCATCCACAGGGGACACCTGGTGCACAAGTCACGTGGTGAAGGCGAGGGAAATGAGGTGAGTGACGACATAGTTGAATTGAATGCAGAGGAGGGTGGAATGTTTTCCAACCCTACAAGTAATTGTTCGGTCATTTTCCGCCTGAGTCGTAGCATTGTGGATTTAATTCTTGTACATGTCAATACATACCCCCATGATGGCACTTTGAACTATGAGACCGCTAGCCTCGACCCTATGGCATTTTCGTTCTCTTGTATCTATTATGCGCTCATTCAGTTGTGAGCCTGCACTCTAATCCAAAGAAGAAGATGCCCTGACAACGTGGTACCCTGCACAGAGGTAGCACAGACAGAGGAGGAGGTCGTTGCAACACCACCATTGGGGACACTAAGGGGTTTGTAGAGCAGGTTTCAATGTCGGTCAGATGTTTGATCGATTAATGGGAGTCCAAGGCGATCTCAAACCATCTTGCCTCTAGGAAAAGTGGGGGAAGAATCAACCATTACTGGATTATGAATAACATGTTGGGCATGTTACTGGAATATATGACAGTAAAATGGGACGGAGCCAGGTACGTGGCCCGGTATATGCGCCCCTGCATCACCCAGGCGGACATGCAGCTAAAATCCTTGGAGGCCAATTTCAACCTCAGACATTATTCGGTGTTTCCCAGCACAGGAAATGTGGATGATACTAGAGTCAAGAACTAGTGTGAGAAAGGTGGTGTGTCCTCAGCCGCTACTGTGAATTCTCCAAGACCACTGCATGAACATAGAGGAATTGCGATAAGTGTTACGCTTGTTAAGCGTGGCCGCGAGACTCTAACTGATGCCAACGTCGCTCTGCCAATACAAAAGAGGCAACCTCGTGACCCAGCAGAGGATTATGGACCCTACCCAATTATGGAAGAGACACCCAGTTTCCATGCGGGAGATGCAACACCATAGACGCTACATCATCATCTCTGGTTCCCTCAGTGACTTCCAGCTTTTTTGGGTTTCCTTGATATTAAAATGTGTAATTTTCAAACTTGTCTTTAGTCAGTTTTTAAGTTGTAATATGCCCGTTGAAGTTTTTATCTACAGAAAGAGAAGACGTCTATATTTCTCTAAAAACCCCAACTAGTATTTTTGACAGATTGGGCGGGTGGTCAGCTAATCTAAGACCCTGTGGCAAGTTTTTTACTGCTTTATACTCTTTTTTTGTTACTATGAATATAAATTTCTCATGCGGCTTAAAAAAAGACTATTTATTTGCAACAATGATTTATCATAAGATTATGAGATATTTATACATAAAACCTTATTTTGTGTAATAAATATATTTATGAATTAAGTGTGTGTGTTTTGTATAATAAAAAGACAGAAACAAAATAAATGAATTTGGCATCACTTAGCAAGAATTTGTATGCTTTTTCTACCTCACTTATGTCTTTACTAAAGGTGATGTAATTCAAGGTTATGTGTATGTAATGAAAAAATATAGCTTGACTATGAAAAACATTCTAACATCCATATGTGTAGTGTTGTTGCAAATTAGCATTAATGACTTTTGGAATATTAGGTATTGAACACTTTGTGACTTGTTATTAGATGATTTAAAAGTGGCAAAGGATATGGCCTACCCAAATAAAAGGTAATTACATAACAATGCCATCAAACTTGGATGTGTCGTTGTGAACATTATTAAAGTTTTTGATGGAGATATTCCATTGCCACATGGTGCATGCATTGAGAGGTGCATACACATTGTCACAACCATGTGTCTTTATAAGATGCATCACATAATGAGATATGCATCCCATAATGAGGAGTAGATGAATGGTACTGATTCTAGAAACTTGTGATGTATCACACTTTAAGAGACTTTTTAAACTTGCAAAACTTGTGACTTTTGAAACTTGCAATGTAACGTTATGATTATATTTGGCATTCCACTTAGGTTATTGACTCGTGACTGGTTTTGGGTCATTGAAGTTCACAGCTATAGGTATGCAAATGAATACGTCTGAACGACCTTTTTTGTTGCTTTGTTAGAATCCTAATACCTGAGGCCATGCAATAAATGAACCTCGTATCACGTGATAGATGAAGAATACATCTTAACACTTTGAAGAAGATAATATTTTTAAATGTACACTCCATGTTATTGTTATAATATGATATATTCTTTTTATGTAGTTGCTCATAGATTCTTCACGGTTGTTTTTCGGTGCCGTATGCAATTGCCAACCAACGGTAGCCAAAGCTCTTCTCCATACTGTCTAGCATTAACACAACGCCAGGTAGCAAAGCTAATGGAAGAAGACACGAGAACATCTCGAGAGCGGAATACAGTGACATGTCTGCAAGCCATGCACCAAAGAAGTCCGATAGGTACTATTTTTTTAGTTGTCTTGCACGTTGTTTCCATGCAATAACAAACGTGACAGTTGTTTTCTACGTTTTGTGAAACTGGCCCACTTCTTCTAGCCTGCCTAAGAACGCACTCCAAGCCTCTGCCTGATAATGCACTCCATCTTCTGTAAGAAATTATATATCTTCGTTGCAGCCTGTGATCATTCATGGGGTGGGGATTGATAAATTATATTATCAAACTAACAGGCTATCATTGTTTCTGGGTACACTAAACTAGTGTAGCTTTGCAGGTTGTATTATGCATTGAACTTCTTCAACATGCAGATGCCATAGTTTCTAAGTGTCATATTTTGAGGCCTGGTTTAGATTTTGCATTCATCACCTTAGGGAAGTCAACAAGAAAAAATGTGCAGGGACAATGAAGTTGATTTTGCATTTTCTGATGGCGAGCATTCCGGTTTTTTCCCTTACAATTGATGAAAATGGCTGTAAAATTGCAATTTCCTTCATATAAGTTTATGATATTTCATTTATTTGAAGCTAAATGGAGCTAAACAATATTAAATTCCATGTTATGCTCTAAATATTCATGTTTAGAGGTTTGTATACATATATTCATTGGACTGCCTACTTACTACTCCTTTTACTAATGTTTCCAGACGCTCGCTTGCCTTAAAACTCTTATTTTGCAAATTTTCTTTGATAGTCAATATTTAAAATGAACTTCACTATTTGAACACAATTTTAATTTTTATGCAAATTGATAAAGCTACCCAATTGCAATGGCTAAAGATTTGCAAGTACTTTAGTTTTCTTTATCTTCACTTGCAAGAATTACAAAAGCTTTGTCTGGGCACTACACGCAACCGCTGCAGATTTATGACTCCAAGGTATAGTAAAAACTCAAGGAAATTGAACGCATTTCTAAATTTTTGTGTGTATTATTTGCGGTAGTTTCACTTTAGATTTAATGCAGATAAGTAATGTTATGAGATCAAGATAAGTAATGTGTGCATGCAATTTGATATAGGTTTGAGTTAATCCATATAACACTGCATCTGTTTCATTGTTTAAGAGGAAAAAAGGACAGGTTTAAACCTACCTCTGGTAGGTAATGCTTATTGTTTTACTTTTATCTATTCATTCTTAGAATTGCATTCACCAGAAAATTACAATTGACCTATTACGATTTTGTATCTGAGTGTCACCCTCCTGCAATAGTTTCAAGTACATGAAATAATTACACAACAACACAAAGAGCTGGGATTTCACACAACAACTGAAAGGTAATCAATAGTTGTGGAAGCAGTCGTTTGTGGAAGCACTAAATTATCTGTATCACCTGATTTATTTTTCCTTTTAGCATGAGGATGAGTTTTAGGCCTAGATTTGACAGTCTTTATTTATAAGTGCAATTATAAACTTTATAACTCAATTGTTTTTGTACATGTGAAGTGTGCAAGCACTAAATTATTTGTATCACCAGGTTTATTTTTCCTTTAAGCATGAGGATGAGTTTTAGGCCTAGATTTGACAGTCTTTATTTATAAGTGCAATTATAAACTTTATAACTCAATTGTTTTTGTATATGTGAAGAGCCGAAAGAAAATGATGGACTACGATAAAGGTTCAACTTACCTGACGAATTTTCTTTATAAAGTTCACAAAATGCAGGATGCTGCTGGTCGAAGAAGATGTTGTCCATAGCTGCTCCAATCATGAAGAATATGAGCTCAGACTATGAAGACATCAGTATCTTCGCATACGAAGGAATTTGGAAATCTTTGCATCAAGAAAATACCACCTTAGCATAATGAAATTTAGGAAGCTGCCATGATTTTGGATTTTTTACCCCTTAGCATAATGAAATTTAGGAAGCTGCCATGATTTTGGATTTTTGTCACTATACTGAGACAAACCTTGACACTACCAAGAATTATGAGGAAGCAATCCTTTCTTCCATGTACAGAACTTGCATGAAGAGGAAGCTTCTTCTTTTCTTCCTTTTGTGTACATACTTGCAGGACTTGTTTACAGATTTTATAGGTTCATATATCCTTCCTTCATGGACTTAACTTGCAATGGACTTGACTTGCATGAGGAAGAAGCTTCAACTTTTCATGCAAGAAGATGTGCCAATGGATTGTATATAGTTTCAACATCAGTCTTTATATGATGCTAAGGCGGTGGCGGTGGTGAATGAACAAGTCGCAACAAGGGAGCACCATAAGGTGGTGGCGGTGTTGAATAAACAAGCCGCAACAATGGCGGTGCTGCCTTAGCATTTATATACACCGCCTTCGCATTTATATACAGTTCCGATCCCCAATGCATATGCCGCAGCTGCGGCAATAACACATATGAGCCAATTAGAATGCAGGAAAATGCAATTTTAAGGGAGCACCATAAGGTGGTGGCGGTGTTGAATAAACAAGCCGCAACAATGGCGGTGCTGCCTTAGCATTTATATACACCGCCTTCGCATTTATATACAGTTCCGATCCCCAATGCATATGCCGCAGATGCGGCAATAACACATATGAGCCAATTAGAATGCAGGAAAATGCAATTTTAAAATTAATAAATAGTAATAAATAGATCATCTTCTCAAAACTTTAGTTAAAATCGCACATTGTAATTTAGTCAACCTAAACTAATGCTTAGTCAACGCATTTCGAAAAACAATAGTACCCTGCTGTTTTAGTTAAAATCGCACATTGTAATTTAGTCAACCTAAACTAATGCTTAGTCAACGCATTTCGAAAACAATAGTACCCTGGCCTTACAGCAGGGACTAATAATAATAATAATAATAATAATGGAGGTATATATATTTCACAAGAATCCAAGTCAACATTCATTCTCAGAAAAGTCAAATTGTTACATATCATTCTCAGATAATAATAATAATAATGGAGGTATATATATTTCACAAGAATCCAAGTCAACATTCATTCTCAGAAAAGTCAAATTGTTACATATCCAAGTCAACATTCATTGTCAGAAAAGTCAAATTGTTACATATCATTCTCAGATAATAATAATAATAATGGAGGTATATATATTTCACAAGAATCCAAGTCAACATTCATTCTCAGAAAAGTCAAATTGTTACATATCCAAGTCAACATTTATTGTCAGAAAAGTCAAATTGTTACATAGATTTTCAAAGCAAAGAGGTTATAACCATAGGTTTTGTGTCAAATGGGATGAGTGCAATGTTATTAAAAGAAAGAGTTTGGAACCTCTCATGCAATGTTATTAAAAGAAAGGGTTTGGAACCTCTCATGTTAAGAGTTTTGGTGAATGAACTATTATTGTTTGCAAATTTTGCTTGTTTTTGTTAGATATTGGTAGTCACAACATCTTTGAAATAAAGATTCAAAAATAGGTTATATCTTAATGGTATTAACCAATTTGAAGGTTTATTCACACAAACAAATATTAACGTTTTAGAAATTAAGGTGAATGTGGTTTATTAATGTTCTTCAAATCCAAATTCTATTCCCATAGGATCAATTTCAAATGTTTTAGAAGGATAGGTAATGCACTTTGCACCACTAGATGATAATGAGTTTATAGGTTTAATCAAGAAAATATTCATCCAATGTGATAAATCTTGCATTCAATTTCAAATGTTTTAGAAGGATAGGTAATGCACTTTGCACCACTAGATGATAATGAGTTTATAGGTTTAATCAAGAAAATATTCATCCAATGTGATAAATCTTGCATATTAAAAGATTCTCTTTAGGGATGGCCTCCAAACCACCTATTCCCATAGGATCAATTTCAAATGTTTTAGAAGGATAGGTAATGCACTTTGCACCACTAGATGATAATGAGTTTATAGGTTTAATCAAGAAAATATTCATCCAATGTGATAAATCTTGCATATTAAAATATTCATCCAATGTGATAAATCTTGCATATTAAAAGATTCTCTTTAGGGATGGCCTCCAAACCACCTACTTGACCTTAGTGGTGTCCCCTTAGATGTGATATTAAAGAATATTGCAAGGGAAATTGAGTTCTTATGGGATGTAATGGAAGCAATCCTCATAGTTGGAGTATCCACCTATGGGTAGTGTACATTGTACTAATGCATAAATTGTGACAATAATGCCCTATAACCAAATATAATTTCAAAGAATGAGTGTAGTCGTAGACAAATTGTACATAAACATTTGATGAAATTTCTTTCATTACATGTATGCACATTATATATGCTATATAAAAAAGATTGTATTTCTACATGCTACGCTATAAAAACGATTGTATTTCTAAAATAACAATGGGATCAATGACTAGGGCTATTAAGAAGGCATGTATCATGGATACAAATTTAAGAAGAGAATTTGTGTTAATTTCTCTAGCATCAAATACCTCTATTCCCAAACAAGGTGTTGAAAAAAGAACTCTACTTATAGTAAAGTTTGACACATTAGATGTTTGTAAAAATCAGTAGCATTATGCTTTCAGATGGAAAGATTCATGGGAAACCCAGCAATACTTCCCCACATTCGTGGATGGTAGAGGTGGTAAACCGCCGGCCATCCTAGCAGAAGGCCTAACCCCAGAGGACTCAAGGCTTGAACCCGTGACCTCCCCCCGAACCGAGAGAGTGTACGCACGTCTTACCAATTGAGCTAACCCTTGCATTATGCTTATAGAATAAAAGAAGCACTTTCTAGTGATATGATATTTAAAACTAACATCTTAAAGGCAATGAATAGCAATAATGGATTATAAAAATATAGATCTAATATTGTTGCAATAGTGGGTTATGTTAGTAATATCGTGGAGCAAAATCCAAATAAGGATTCGCTTTAAATATGATCAAAGGTTCGCTTCTCAAAAGGATAATGAGGACGTGGTTATTTTAGGTCTTCCTCTAGTGTCACAATTCCATTTCAACACAATAATAAGAAATCAATTTCCAAATGTTGCAATCGTAAAGAGCAACTTCCTTGTAAGGTGTAATGATTATTTTTCAATCACGAAGAAAGTTAGGGCCACCACTTATCTATCCAAAGTAGAATGATTATGGGAATTCAAATGATCCATAGTAACTATATTGTAACTTTTCACCATATGGAAAATGCAAAGACTTATATACCAAGGTTGTATAAGAAGGACAATCTATTTGTAGTGTCATGAATCTCCCAATTTATTTGACTAGCATTCTTATATAGGGTCACAATTCTAGAGAATCCATGCACAGTAGTCGTTCCTTTCTATACATAGGTTCAAACTTCACTATGGCTTCATTATCTAAATGACTTAAGGGGCTCAAAGAGCCAATGGTGGATTGAAACAAGGATTTGTTGTATAAGAGGGGAGCATCAAACTACCCTGTGCATGATGCTTTATTATAATGAGTGATATTCGGAGCGGAGGGATGGCGTCGAAGCGAGCTAGGGTTTCTTCTGAGATTGCAGGTCTTCCGGCTGTCCTACTCTGGTGACTGGCCCCTTGGCTGGGGGGGGGTGGCCGTTACTTTTACCCCCATACTAGTTCTCTTCCTTCACTTACCACACTATTTCCAGGGGGTTTGTCTTTGGTTTCAAGGCTTGAGGGTTTCATCTTTCTTGTATGTTCCTTTGTCGCCTCCATTATCTCGCCATTGTTTTCTCCTTTCCACGGACTATTTCTGTTTCCGCATGTGTTGACCCACACGCTAGGCATTCATCGACGGCTGGAGTCCATCCTCGTCGCCGAGGACTAGTACCAACCAGCATAAACAAGTGGGAATTATTAATTTTTATAGTTGATGAGTGCTTGAGGGCTACGTGCCTGTGGCATTGACTGGAGCTTTTCGTCGTTTTGCGGGGTGATATCCCATTCTGGGCCACCAGAAGCTTCTACCTGCGGTTGCCAGGGGATTAAAGGGTTGACCTTGCATATATGCGCACGGAGGACCAGAATCTATGTTGGGTCCCTGTCGTTTTCGCCACGGGCCCGTGCTTTCTTGTTGGGTTTCTGCCGGTTTACTTTGGTCCCTTATCTTTTAGTTTTTGGCCGTGTTTTACCTACGTCTGTTACTTGGGTTTCCCTTGGGTTTGCGCCTATCGGTTTCAGTGTGTTATGGGGGTGGCTGTGATTCGTATTTGTTGAACCTATCATTTGGGTTATTGTTGGCAGGTGGGGATTATCACTACTGTGGCTCTTGGGGTTTATATCTGTACGGTTTCTATGTCGGCTTCTTTTGTTAAGCAGTCGACTACTGTTGCTGGTGGGGGTTCTGAACGATTCCGGCAAAGGCGAAAGTCTAAAAACCTCAAAGCTCGTGAGGGCAAGTTGAATTATGTGGTGGGCCGTGATATATACATTGATAGGGTGGTGGCATTGTGTTCCAGGGCCCTCGTTGGGAGGCTCGAATATGCCTCCATGGATAAAAAACAGTGGTTTGACTGGGCATCTGAGCGATGGAAGCCACTTATTCACTATGTTCCGGCCATTAGCCTACTGGTTCGGGGGTGGATTGTATTCATCTTTCATGAGGACGAGCATGCTTCCTCCATACTAAGAAGGCCATGGCGGGTAGGTAAGGGATCTTTGGTTCTCGATAGATGGCACGTTCATTTTGATCCGGCCCGCGAAAGGATTAAAAAGCGTCACCTCTGGGTTCTCTTTCCAGGACTGCCATTCCCTCTTTGGAACCGGGCCATTCTGGAGGGTATTGGGAACTCCATCGGTTGTTTTATCGCGGTGGAGGAGGATTTTCTGCATACCTTCGACAAACGGAGGGCACGCATTCTTGTGGAACTTGACACCTCCATTGGTCTACCGGCAGACATTGACATTATGTGCAATGAACGCCTTATCTCGCAGAGGATTGATTATTTGGGGGTGCCCTTTCGATGCAGTGTATGTCGGGATATTGGACATCTGTGTCGATGCTGTCCATCTCTTCGTTACCCCTCACGTTCTCCGCGTACTAGTTCTCCATTTACTGAATTGTCAACTCCTACGGAGTTGCAGGTCCACGATGAGGTAAGACCTACTTCGATTCTTCCTATGACCTCTTTTGATCATGAGAAGGATGCTTGTACTTTATTTGATGATGCCTACGATTCAGAGATTGCTTATCTGGACTCTTTTGCGTCGGGTTCTGCCCATGTGGTGCCTTCAGTTACTTGTTTCCGTCCTGAGGAAGCTGTGGGTGCTCACCAGAATGATCTTTCCCTGACTCCTCCCGCTGCTGGTTGTGTAACAAACCCTCCTCCTGACCCCTCTACGACACCTTTGGAACCCTCCCAATCTTCCCCACGTACTTCTGATTTAAGTGTGGTGGTGGTACCGACCCTCCCCACCTCTACCACCTTTTTGTCCCCCAGGGGTGAGCCAGTGGAGGTAAACCCTGGTTCGCCTCTCATCCTTCCCGTGCTTGAAGATCCTCGTTCATCCTCGCCTCTACATTCTGGTGACCCTCTCACGTTGTCCACCCCACTAGCTTCTCCTACTACTTTTCCCTCCGAGCCGGTTGTTGACCATAACATTCCACTGTTCACACCTTCAGATTTCCCACCTCTTGCTCCCACAAACCTGCGCACCATCACACCACCCAACAGCCCCACAAATAGCCCTTCTTTCTCTGACCCGTCTTTGCAAAAGACTTTGAACATTTTCTCTGATAAGACGCCCATTTCGCCCTCGGTCCTGCCCTTGGACTCTATCCGCTTCGAAAATGTAACCATCAGAAGGAAGAAAAAAAAAACATTTACCTTCGTCTACCATTGCTGATGCTATGGTCACTGCTCCTCATACACCTATGTCTACTCGTTTAAAAAACGCGGCACGGAAGAATATCTCATCCAATCCTGGGGTCCTTAGAGCACTGACCCCTTCCCCATCGGATACGTAATGCGTATTCTATACCTGAACATTAGAGGGTTGGGAGGTTCAACCAAACAGAAAAGCCTCCGTCATTTGTTGTCATCCCTTGCCCCGGATGTGGTACTTTTGCAGGAAACCATGACTAGCACCTACCCGGCACTCTATGCCTTCTCCAAACTCTGCCCTGGGTGGGAATTTTGTGCACTTGATTCTGTGGACTCTCGGGGGGCATACTCTCAGGATGGAACCCGAGAGTTCTTAGATGTAAAGCATTCCACACCTTGGCTGGCATTTTGCTCAGGGTCTGACTCAGGGGTTCACCTGTACACTTCTCTATACTTAATGTCTATGGTCCGTATCTAAGCAGGGAAACCTTTTGGACTGATGTTGCTTCAGGAGGTATCCTTTCGACTCCGAATCTCATTCTTGCAGGCGACTTGAAATTCACCCTGAGTGCTTCCGAGATTTGGGGAACAAAAGCCAACCTTGACCCCCTTGGCCCTTTCTTTTCTTCTTTGTTCTCGAGTCACCATCTTGTGGATATTGCTCCTCCTTTTGCCGGCCCTACGTGGAGAAATGGGAGGGCTGGGGTGGAGGGGATTTCGAAGAGACTAGACCATTTCTTGATTTCTGAACCTCTTATCGGATGCTTACACAGATATCGTGTTTGGGCCCATCGGTGCAGCATTTCTGATCATTTCCCTGTATTAATGGAATGGGGTGATCCACTGGGACTTAGCCTTTACCCTTTTAAATTTAACCACTTGGTTATCTAATGTATATTTTGTCAATTTCATCCTCTGGTCCTGGCCCTCTCTCCCTTTGGATCCCTCTCTGGATACCATGCATGCTCTTTCCTCACAGCTTCGCCGATTAAAAGATAAGGTAAAGGTTTGGACCAGGGAGGAGTACAAGAGATTAAAAGACTCTTCACTGAGGCTGGAGAAAGAGATTCGATCCATCCTCCTCTCTTCTCATTCGGCTATCTTGTCACTGCAACAACAAAACAGATTGAATGATTTAAAGGCAGAATATAATAAAATTCAGGACTTCGAAATGAATTCTGCCAGACTACAAAGCAGAATCACTTGGGCTAATCTGGGGGATGCAAATACAAAGTTCTTCCATGCTGTTGCATCCGCCAGGAAAAATCAAAATGCCATTTGGAGTTTGAAGGATGAGGATGGCAATGATGTCTCTGATGATGGAAGCATCAAGGCTCTGGGGGTTCGTCATTTCAAAGACATTTTTGTGGATGATGGTTTGACCAAGCTTATTGCCCAACTCAAGGTTATTAGCCTCTTTCCATCTTATGTATCAGGGGAAGATCATACTGCTTTCACCAGCCCTGTTACCCTCTCTAAGATTGAGGGGGCCCTTAAGTCCTTTAAAAAAGAAAAAGCACCTGGGCCGGATGGTTGGACTGTGGAGTTTTACTTGCACTTTTTTGATCTACTGGGTCCCTCATTAGTGAATCTTGTGGAATCCTCTCGTCTGTTGGGGAAAGTTGCTCCAGCCTTGAACTCTACATTTATTGCACTTATTCCCAAAGTTGATCATCCTATCAGCTTCGGGGATTACCGGCCCATTTCTCTGTGCAATTTATGCTATAAATTGATTTCAAAGGTGGCGGCTTCGAGACTCAAACCCTTTTTAGATTCATCCATTTCCTCTCAACAGTTTGGTTTCCTCAAGAACCGCTTGATTCATGCGCCGGTTGCCATTACTCAAGAAGTTTTACATTCTGTTAAATTGAGGAAGAAATCTGCACTTATACTCAAGCTAGATTTGACTAAGGCATTTGACAGGGTCAACTGGACTTACATCCTGTTGATTCTCATACAAATCGGGGTTCCACTGGTGGGTGTAAACTGGATTATGGGATGTATATCTTCTGCTAATTTCGCTGTCCTCATCAATGACTCACCCTCCTCATTCTTCACGGCCTCTCGAGGCATTAGACAGGGATGCCCTCTTTCCCCGTTACTCTTCATCTTGGTCATTGAGGGACTTAGCCTCCTGATTGAGGATGCCAAGCGAAATGGTCTTATCAAAGGCATTAAGATCTCGGCCAACCTTTCTCTCACCCATTTGCTCTTCGTTGATGATGTGATACTCTTTGGGATGGGCACTTATGAGGATTGGTCTGCTTTTAAGGTCATCTTGGATAATTTTTGTGATGCTTCGGGGATGAAGATCAACATGGATAAGTCTTGCTTTCTACATTATGATTTGGATGAAGACTGTTTGAACATAATATCTGGAATCATGCCTTACAGATTCTCTCATCTCGATTATGGCTTTACCTACCTGGGTTTCTTCTTAAAGCCCTCAGGTTACCTTGTTAAGGACTGGCTTTGGCTTCTCACTAAATTCGAGAACCGTATATCCCACTGGACTAACAGGTTATTATCTTTGGGAGGGCGCCTGATTCTGGTACATGCTGTACTCACTAGTTTGCCTGTATATTGGTTTGCACTCTTCCCTATCCCCTCGTCTATCTTGGACTCGCTGAGAAAGCTTATCTACTCTTTCCTGTGGGGTTCTACGGATCAGCATAAAAGGTTCCACCTGGCATATTGGCATTTGTTGGCTAGACCCACTGCCCTGGGGGGCTGGGGCATTAAACATCTCCCACTCTTCAGTATTTCACTTAGAATGAAGAATTTCTGTTTTGCTATGAATCATATGGGCATATGGAATCTGTTACTGCAGGCAAAATATATGATAAATCTGCCTTTACATACTTGGTTGAGACAGAAATGTTTCAGGCAGCCAAATGCTTCTATTATTTGGAAAGGATTCCTTAATACTATACATTGGATCGGTAAAGGTCTTATGTGGCAGGTTGGCAATGGGAAGGAGGTACTTGTGGGTGCGGATCCTATTGTTGGAATGGATAGAGCTTTTATTCTGTCTGTTGAGCTGAGAACATATCTAGAAGATTACGGGATCACCACTCTGGATCAGGCTATAAATCATGCTACTGGTTGTTGGTTTACAGCAGAGGAACTAGACTTATGTGATATCTGGAGCAGACAATGGAATATTTATATCAGAGACCTGAATTATAATAGAATACATCTGAGAGGGGAGACTGATTCACTCCTGTGGTCCTTTGAAAAGTATGTTGGTCCCATTACTGCTGCTCGCAGCTATGACAGCCTCATTTATATCCACGCTGATGAGGAACAAAACCGGGCTCTAAACATGCTGTGGTCTTCGAAATTACCTCTGAAGCTGATATGTTTCACCTGGTTGTTGTTGAAGGATCGTATCCTCACCTGGGATCATTTACAATCTCGTGGTTTCATTGGTCCGGGTCTGTGTGTCTTATGTAAGAGGTATTTTGAGGATTGTGGTCATTTGTTTTTACGGTGTTCATTCACTGAACTCATTTTTACCCACTTCTCGGCCTATTTGGGCTTTACTTTCCTGCCTCTTGATAATATCCAGTCCTCTTTAACCCACTGGTATAACACTCACGACCAATCTGCTTCTTTCATTTATACCCCCGTGGTCATTTTCTGGTACATTTGGCTCCTTAGAAACTCCTGTATATTTGAAGATATTAAACCTTGTGCCTCCTCACTCATTACCAGGATCGATTGTTTCCTTGCACTCTACCCGGTCCCTCAAAAAACTATCAAGCACAGGCAGATTGGTCCTCAACCCATCCATACCTTTCTTGTGGCCTATTTTGATGGTGCAGCAAAAACCAATTTGGGCGGGGCTGGGTTTATGATCTACCTCAGTGAAACCCATTATTATTTCTTTTCTGTTGGCTGTGGGTATAGCACCAATACACGTACAGAGCTCTTGGCACTTTGGTCTGTCCTACGAGTCAGTCATTTGATGGGTCTGCCTATTAAGATGATTTATGGTGACTCTCTAGTGATTATCTCATGGGTTAACAGAATATCCACCCTTGATGTTCCCACACTGAAACATTGGTGCGATGAAATATACACTATGCTACGACTGGCTCCACCGGTGTCCTTCAATCATATATATCGGGAATACAATACTCTAGCTGATGGTCTTTCTAAAAAGGCACTGCATTTGGATATGGGTATTGGATATTACACTGAATCTATGGATGGAATGGTCATTGGAGAGGGACATTTCACTCTTTTTTGATGGCTGTTATCTTTTACAGCATTGGTTTTTGAATAGTTTTGATGAACTTTCTGTCTTGTTTTAGGAGACTTTCAGCTAGTCATTTGCATTTCCTTGGCATGTATGTTTGTAAGGACACCAGATATGTTCGGAAAAATCTGACCCGAGTTATCGGGAATGATGAGAAAGTCTGCATATGATTAGACTTTGCGATATATATCCTTCCATTTTCTGGTTGTCATGGATGTATATGTCTTATATTTGGTTGTAAGGGTGTTGATGGACTGATTGTCATCGTTTACATGATGTATGTATAAGATGTCTTTTGATTCTGATGAATAACAAAGACTGGCATTTTTTCTTCTGAAAAAAAATAAATTGAATTTTATGAAAAAAATTGCTCTACAAGAAACATAATTTACAAGTTTATAGTTATTATTTATAATACAAGTAGGTCAAATGGAAAAGTGCCACCAATATTATTGTTGCAAATGGATAATTATGTGGTGATAACAAAAATATCGATGTGTTTGGATTTTTATTTCTTCTAACAAGGAGGAGGGTTTTTGACATTGTTGAAGCTGGTTTCCTCCCAATGGGGCACACATGTGAAGACATAGATGGAACTTATAAAAGGTTATAAGCTCAAATCAAATGGAAAGACATTTTTGTTGCTAGAAATGATAAACACTTAAAATAGTTGTGATGATCACAATTCCTTCATCACACGTCTAAATGATGAATTCTTTGACTTCAAGGGCTTTGTGGATTCACACTTGTTGGACAATAAATATACTATAATTGGTATCAAAAGATGTCAATAATTCTAGCTAATTTGATGGCACATGAGTTATGTAACATAAATACTTGGGTCAAGATGAAAAGTGGTTGTTTCTTATTAATGTGTGGCATTTGTTGTTTAATGGTCATCAAGACTTACCTAGAGGACAACCGCAACTATCAAATATATAGGTAAATAGACTTTCTAATATAGAATGAATAAATAAAGGTTTAGAAACATATATTCTTTAAGGGGAAAAGAGATTAACAATAGACGTGAACAATATTGACCTCCTAAGGTGACTTATTGGGAGAATAGATTAAAAAATTTGGACACACCCTTTGTGAACATTATGCAATCAAAAACTCTATCTTGGCAATCCATAGTGTAAGAAGTAAGCAATAACATTTATATACAACTCACACATGAAGTCCTTGAAGCATGCTTGAGGTAATAATGTCCACATTATTAAGGTTTGCTTTGTTGCACCTCTATGTAACAAACCTATAGATAAATTCTCTCAAAGAGAAGATGTTGTTGAGGGACAAATGCTTATGGTGCAATAATCATACTCACATTGTCCAATATGGTTGGGTAGGGCAGAGAGCAATGGCTATTGAGATTCATATGTGGATGCTAAGATATACAAGGTAGTGGTAGTGGTTCATTGGTGGATGGCCACAAAATATTGAAACAAACAATTTTTTGTACAAAGATTGTTAAAAATTAACTCACCATTGCTTTGTTGGAATAGAAGAAATGACACCCATTGATGTGAATAACATTATTTTCGCGTGGTCACCAAAGGAAAGATGGAAGGTGTTCGGGTACACAGGGTACTCCCAAAAGACCGAACACCTTGAGCAACCGCTTCACACAGATAGATCACAGATCAACACACCGATGTTTGTCATGTGGTTAAAACCCTCGAGAGGGAAACAGTCCACGGCCCCAGCCAAATAGCTACTTGGAACAATTTATTATGCAAAAGAAAGAAAGTTACATGAGCTTCTCATAATCGATCAACTAGCCAAGGACCCTCCATGCTCTTTAAATAGAGATCATGGACCAATCGGGTGTTAAGCCACGGATCAATGGTAGGTATGATCTAAGAGAAGTTGAACTGTCGGATCAATTTATGTCTACAGCATATCGTGACCATCGGATTAGAATATTTACAAATGCATACTAAAGAAACACACTTTACCTAACGGATATATTGCACAAGTTGATCTTAACTAACTCCTAAGTGTCTAAATATCCTAACATACCCCCTTAAGAATAACTTGGGATAGGATTGAAGGATTTACAAAAGTGACACTATTAGGAGAAGGAAGGAGGCATTAGAGCCTATCCCCTCTTAAGGACACATTCCTGAACTCCTAACATATATTGAAGTTTAGAAAACTTCGCTTCTGTAAGAGACTTGGTGAAGATGTCTGCAACTTGATCATCTGTAGGGAAATAGAGCATTTCAAGAACACAATCATGAACAAGATTTATGATGAAGTGCATGTGTAGCTCAATGTGTTTGTTGCATTGATGTAGAACTGGATCTTTGGCAAGCTTGATGGCACTTTGATTGTCGCACCAAAGTGGAGTAGGCTGCTGCTGCTCGAATCCAAACTCTGAAAGGATATGTTGAAGCCATAAAGCTTCTTGACTGGAATTAACTGCGGCTCGATATTCTGATTCTGTTGGAGAAAGAGCAAGAGCTTGTTGTTTCTTACAAGCCCAAGTGACAGGTCCACATCCCAAACTGAAAAAATAACCTGAAGTAGACTTTCGATCATCAGGATCGCTGGCTCAATCTAAATCAGTGAAACCAACCAACAAAGGTTCCCCCCTGTATTGTAATGAATCCCAAACTGAATTGTACCTTGAATATATCGAAGTATTCTTTTTGTTGCTTTCCAGTGACTTTCATGAGGAGTTTGCATATAACAGGCAACACGACCAACGGCAAAAGAAAGGTCAAGACGGGAATGAGTCAAGTATAAAAGACTACCAACAAGCTGACGATACAAGGTGGCATCTACTTAGGGGAAGTACAAGTGGTAGAAAGTTTGACTCTAGACTGGAAGGGAGAAGGGGTTGGTTTACAATCTTCCATGTGGAAGCGATGAAGAAGGTCACAAGCATACTTAGACTGGGAAAGAAATATTCCTTCTTTGGTTTGCAAGACTTGGAGACCAAGAAAATAATGTAAATGTCCTAAGTCCGACATTTCAAAATTTTGCTTAAGACTGGATTTCACATGGGTTATAAGTTTAGGGTCACTACCAGTAAGGATAAAATCATCAACATAAAGAACAAGTATGATGAGATGGTTTCCTACTATCTTGGTATAGACATTGGGGTCAGAATGGCATCTAGAAAAACCAGTGTCAAGGAGAAAGCTATCCATTTTGGCATACCAAGCTCTAGGAGCTTGCTTAAGGCCATATAAGGATTTCTTAAGGAGACAGACAAGGCTAGAGTTATCCCGGACATATCCAAGAGGTTGTTCCATGTAAATTTCCTCCTGTAAATCACCATGTAAAATGCCAAAATTGACATCCATTTGATGGAATTCCCAGTTATGTAAGGCTACAAGGGAAAGAACAAGGCGGCTGGAATTCATTTTTGTGACAGGAGCAAAGGTTTCATTGTAGTCAATTCCTTCAACTTGGGAAAAACCTTTGGCCACTCGGCTTAAGTCTTTCAACACTTCCATCTGATGCATACTTAGTTTTGTAGACCCATTTACATCTGACAAGTTTTCTTCCTTTTGGAAGAGGAACAAGATCCCAAGTATCGTTTGCCATTAAGGAACGATATTCTTCATCCATAGCTGCATCCCAATCTGGATTTCCTGAAGCTTCTGCAAACGTTTCTGGATCATGATTCTCAGAAACTTGAGCCAAAAGAGAAGATGATTGCTGAAACTGAGAACTTGTTTGATGGTGATCTCTAGGATCATCGACAAGATCACCAGCTGCTTGACATGTTGAACGGACCCATCAAGGAAGCATTGGTGTTGGTGCAATTGGAGGAACATGAGCAGGCGGAGGTGGATTTTCATTCTCACTGTCATTGTAGAAGGAGCAAGTCAATAAGTCAACTTGAATAAGGACCGACTTAGTCGATCAACCGACTAAGTTGATGGGCTGACTTAGTCGATCAGTCGACTAAGTCGGTCGGCTGACTAAACTAAAAGATTAGGTCGGCTATCTAAAAAGTCGTGTCGGTTCACCGAACCGACAGGTAGTTATTTTGTAACCGTCTGTAAATTGTATATATTAGGCTGTTGAGCCAAACGATAACTCAGTTCAGTTCTCTGCCTTGTATGAACTCATTGTATTAATATAATTTGTTTTATCCTATCTGTTCTTGTCTCTTGTCTCTGTTCTGTATTTATATATGTTTTAGTATGTATTATTGGTAACCTTATGTGATCTGTGAGATTACAACATTGGTTCCGTTGCCGGTAGTACATGACTGAAATATATGCTCACATATGATACCAGAACAGGAGATTAAGGACTGGTGGGAACGTAAAATTGCAAACTACTTGCAGAATTACGTACGAAGGAACATATTAACAGTTGCTGAGGCAAAAGAAAGATTTTTTACAGAAACACATGAAAAGTTTGTCGAATCAGTGCCCCAACTCTTGAAGCAACTCCTGGATGAGAAATTCGGACGCCACTAAAGAACAACAGTTGCTGGAGAAACTGATCTGAGGAGGCAGAACAAATTTGTTGGAGCGGTTTGAAAAAATCGCCGACGACTTCTGTGAGGAGCAGGCAGTCGAAGACAGAACTTCGGTAGAAACCGTCAAAGAGAAATTTTACACAGATTTCACCGAACAATTTTTGTGTTCCCTACTGACCTTGCTATTCAAATTCCTGATCGAGAAAGGAGCAGGACACATTGTTGAACCTCGACCACCACTGTACGAACAACCATCAAACACTAACTGGGAGGAGAAGCAGAGGAAGTGGGAGAAATTCATTGCAGAAAGGGAGTGGGAATACTTCCTGAGCAAATAAATCGAACTATCTGAGCTTTCTAAAAGCATTGGGTAGGCAATGGGGGGGTAGTTGGTCATGTGTCATAGATAGAGCATAGTGGATCCTAGTCGACCCAAACCAGATAGCAGTCACCAGTAATGAGAAGTCGACCAAAAGGGACATCGAGAGGATAGATCGTACAGAATTATGTCGGACATTCAGAAAGAAGAAAGGGACAAGAGACACAAGAGAAGGGAAGCACAATGAGACAGGGCCTTAGAGCTGCACAGAGGACAAAACCCTAGGGAGAACGACAAGGAAGAAAATTCGCCAAAGTCGGGTCATGACCGATAGGAAGAGGGCATCGAGCAAGAAGCATCCCCTAAGGAGGAAGAAGTGTGGATAGAGCAGCCAGAAGCTCTCCAACTAAGAGCTCCCGATGAAGGCATAACCCTTTCCCCATTGAATCCGCGTACTAGAATACAGACTATTGTCGAAGACGACCTCCGACTATGAGCTGGTGACTTCACTATATGGAGCCGACTAGGCGACGAACCAAACCCTGGACAACACCTTATTATTCGTCGACCAGTGAAAGGGAACTGGGTGACATTCCAAGCTGCATCCTCCCTCCGAAGTATCCACTTGCTCTTACTGACACATGAGGGAGCACCCCCCCCGCCAAATACAGCTTTAGAATAAATCGAACAATCAGACCTATGAACCAATAGTTGCAGTGAACCATCGATAGGAGAAGTCGGCACTAAACAGCTGCATGTCGACCAAGAATCGACAACTGACGAGAACGCCAGTTCCATCGACCAGAATTCTGCAGGCACGCCTACATCAATAACCCCACCACCCCCACCACCACCCCCACCTCCTCCCCTGCCAACTTCTGAGAGCAGTGAAAGTGATTCAGGCATGGGTCACGGATCGGCTCACATTCCTTTTTATGAGGGAGATGAAGACCCCTGACGACATTGGTTCGTCTGCGAGTCGACCTGGGAAGCCAACCAGGTTATAGATGAAGATCGACAAATGGCGCAATTCACAGGAGCCTTAAGGAAAAGGGAATTGGCATGGTACATGACCTTTTCGGAGAGACAACCCAGAGTGACAAAAGCCGAGATTAAGGTGTAGTTCTTGTCATTTTTTAAAACTATATATGCTAAGCACCTGGCCGCGAAGAAACTCAAAACCACTTCACAAAAGCCAGGAGAATCCATCCGCGACTATGACAAGCGGTGGAAAGATTTACTGAGCCAACTGGATTACGTTATTGATGAACAGTTACTAATTCAATGGTTTCTTGCAAGACTATCACAAAAAGTACGTCGACACATTAGTCTGGAGATGTTCAAAACGTATGAGGATGCGCTAACAAAAGCTCTTCAGGTGGAGATGGACAAAGACATACCTGCTTACCCCACGGACCATAGATTGGAACAACAACTCGAGAATGTACAGAAGTCTCTGAAGGAGCTCAGCCTCAAGAATCAGGAGATCTGGTGCACTAAATGCTCAACTAACAGGCATTCGAAAGATAATTGTCGACAAGAATATAGCCGACAAGACGTCCGCTTTGTACAGACCAAATCCTTTTGCGACATTTGCCAGGAACACGAAGATCACTCTACAACAGATTGCCTGTTTAATATGAAAAACGGCAAGGCTTCCTGGTGCGCCATCTGCGAAACCAAAAGTCACAACACCACTGACTGTCAGTTAAACCTAAAGAACCGACAGAAATATCACGCGGTATATCAAACAAATGCAGTGGCGCAACATAACGAGCAAAACAATCCACCAAATGATCAGAACGGACAAAGATACGACGACCGACGATATGAGCGCTGATACGACAATCGACGCCAAGGTTACAGAGGAAGAGGTCGATTCCTTGGGAATCGCGACATACGCCCGCAGCGACCCACCCAGTGCTTCATATGCTACAAAGAAGGTCATCGATATGCAGACTGTCCATACAAGGACAGGACTGATCTCAAATTCTCTACCCACTGTGGAGTAGGCGATCACTCACTTGAGGATTGCCCTACTATGTTAGAAAAAATTAATACCAAGAAAAATGTTAATGTCTTGTCTTGTGTAGAGAAGCATGATGTAATAAATACTAAAAATCTATATATTGTCACTGGACAAGGCACAAAAACAGGACCTAATAACCCTCAAATTAGTAAGATTAAAGAAACAAATGTCTATCCTACACCGCAGCATGAAAAACAAACGTATAAAGAAGCCACACATGTTTTTCAAAACATTGCATGACAAGAAGACCTCGACAATAGTCGACCTAACACAATACATCGATTAATCCAACTCGCTCAAACAGATAAATCAGTATCTCAGTTCATAGATTTGTTACATGAAATAAAAGGCACCAACCCTGAAAAACAAACCAAAAATATTTGCAGCTTGAACCAAAAAGACAAAAGTGATGCCGAACCACTTGTTGACCTGGAAATCGAAGGTTACCACGTCTGACAAGTAGTGCTTGACTTCGGGTCACAGGTAAATATCATGACCCGAGACACTTGGGAATAGATGGGGGAACCTAGACTTTACGAGTCAGGCATTTACCTAAAACTCGCCGACCAAGGCCTAATTGAACCCATTGGGGTTTGGAAAAATGTCGACACGACCATCAAAGGAATCTTGACCAAGGTTGATTTTGAAATTATTGACCCAAAGGAAGGATCTAGTTCCTTCCCGGTGCTAGTCGGTCGACCATGGGGTCGGAAGATGAAAGCATCCATATCTTTGGACAAAGAACGAATCAAGTTAAAAGGAAATGGTCAAAAAGTCATTGTACCCATTCATCCATCCCAGGGAGAGCCTTGGACTGAACCCATTGATGAAGAATTATATGTCAGACAACTTTACCAAATCCACAAAAATACAGACTACATAGAACCAAACATCCATGGAGAACTTCACTTAGGTAACCAGGAATCAATCGGTTATAACTCAGATGCTGAATTATATGACTGGGAGATTGAGAATTACGAAACACAAGCAAGAGGGTGCTGGACTATACAAAAAGTACAGAAAAAACCCACCCGACAGTGCTTCATAGTATCAATCATCCCCAAAGTCTTTGAAAGGAAAATACGGGAACACCCTACCTTACAACCAACTAACTTAAATGCTACACAACTATCAAGGTATAAGGAGAGGGACTCACCAGTCGGACATATTGAGCAAGTATCTAAAAATATTGGTGAACATGGCTGACTTCAAAGCTTAGTTGAAACGTTTACAGGCCAAGCGGCTAGATGGTGGGATACCCATCAAACGAAACTACAGACCTGGACGACTACTTCGACTTACTTTGTCGAGCGATTCGGAGGAAAGAAATTAACCCAGCAAGCCCAGATACCTATCTTTACCCAAGGTCAAAACCCAGAAGAACATATCAAAACTTGTGAAATAGAGTGGAGAAGACTGGGATATAAAGATGACAGAGCCTGGCCACATTTGTTCCCCTCAACCCTAGCCGACTTGCCAAATATATGGTATAAGATGGAGGAAGCTAGAGGTGAAACCTTCTTTTGGCATGAACTCAGGGAAAATTTTATTAAAGACTTCAGCTTCTTACCTAAAAAGGAAAATCTAGTTGAAACGGCAACACAAATTAAACAATTTCTCCAACCGAACGAAAAACAACCCTCCCAAGACCGTCGACAGATAAAAGACTGTAACAATCTACAAATATGCTCAAAATCACAGTCAACCCGTTTACAATTAGAAAATGAACACATCGAAAGCAAGAGCTTCAAATGGAAATCCAACCACATCGAAACAACAAAACCTCTCCGATCCATCCTTAAGATTGCAACAACAGACAAAGAAGATATCAACAGAATGACTGCAGCCGACTTCCCTGCCACATTTTCACAGTTCAAAGAAGGAAGTCAGCCGATTAATGAAGCTAAAGCGCCAGAATGGCTAGATGCCAAAGTAAAAACCAAAGAAGTCGACATCTCAAATGATGATCGACCAAAACTAGCAAAAATCGGTGACTATTGGAATGAACAACAGACCACAGAGATCGTGAACTTACTAAAAGAGTTCCAAGATGTCTTTGCCAGGGATTATAAAGATCTAAAAGGCTTATTCCAAGAAATGGGCGAGATGAAAATTGATACTAAACCTGATGTTCGACCTGTTAAGAAAAGACCCTATAAACTAGCTCACAAGTACAAGGAAATAGTCAAAAAGGAAATCGATAACATGTTAGCAGCAGGGATCATTTACCCTATAAACCAGTCAGAATGGGAAACTCCAATGGTCGTACAGCCCAAGAAACACGACTCGACAAGGTTAAGAATTTGTGTCGACTTTTGCAAACTCAACAAAGTAACACTAACAGATCCATTCCCAACCCCTTATGTTGATGAAATCTTGAATGAAGTTGCAGGACACGAATGCTACTCATTCACAGATGGATTCTCAGGTTATAAGCAAGTACCAATCGCTAAAGAGGATCAAAAGAAGACAACATTTGTGTGTGAATTTGGTTCCTTTGCTTACAGAGTTATGCCTTTTGGATTAAAGAATGCACCTGCAGTGTTTTCTCGAATTGTTGTCAAGACATTCCAAGAATACATATATAAGACCATGGCAGTATACTTTGACGACTGGACAATATACTCCACCTTAAAAGACCACTACACATGGCTCAGACTTATGTTGGAGAGATGTCGACAGATTCAACTCTCCCTGAACATTAAGAAATGTATATTTATGACTCCCATAGGCATACTATTAGGGCATATTGTCTGTAAAGTAGGTATCAAGGTCGATTTTGCCAAGATTAAAATTATCCTCGACTTGAAACCACCCGTAAACCCTAAACAAGTCAGGGTGTTACTTGTCCATACAGGATATTATAGAAAATTCATAAGACACTATTCAGATATGACCTATCATCTGGAAGAACTCCTAAAGGAAGATCAAGAATTTAAATGGACAGAGGAATGCCACATCTCTTTTGAAAAATTGAAAAGAAAATTAGCCAAAGCCCCCAATCTAAAATTTCCAAACTGGTCGATCAAATTCCATGTGCATATTGATGCCTCAGGAATAGCAATAGGAGCAATCCTAACTCAACCAGGGGATGATGGGATGGATTACCCTATAGTTTACAGCAGTCGAAAATTAAATAAAGCTGAAAGAAACTACTCAACCACAGAGAGAGAAGCCCTAGGTATGATCTTTGCCCTCCAAAAATATCGACATTACCTTTTAGCCAACCCCTTCACATTCTATACCGACCATCAAGCCCTGAAGTACCTTGTCAATAAACTGCTCCATCATGGGAGGATTTGTCGATGGCTACTTCTCTTCCAAGAATTTGAGTTCGAAGTCGTTGTCTGACTAGGAAAGCTAAATGTCGGGCCCGACCATCTATCCCTCATAGACACAGGAGAGGAACCAACCGAAGTCGACGACGACTTACCCGATGCACATTTATTTCGCATAGAAGCAGTGCCAGAAGAACTAGAAGAAATAGCTCAGTTCTTAGAAACCGATCAGGCACCAGAACGTATGAATACCAAGAAAAAACAAATCTTAGCTATGAAGGTTGCACCCTACAGGCTCATCAATGGATTTTTATACAAAATGGGATTAGACGACATCCTCAGAAGGTGTGTACTCGAACATGAATGTGACCAAATAATACATGAAGCACACTATGAACTTGCGGGAGGACATTTCCAAGCAGACACAACTGCAAAGAAAATCCAACAGTCAGGATTATGGTGGTCGACACTCCACCGAGATTGTAAAAGTTTTGTTAGTCGATGTGACAGATGTCAACGACTTGGTCAACCTCTCCCACGCACATAAATGCCCTTGATATCAGTAAACCCTAGTCTCACATTCGAAATCTAGGCTATAGATTTCATAGGACCATTTCCTATCCCAGCTAAAAGATCAGGTGCAAGATACATTATCATTGTAGTAGAATACGTCACTAAATGGGCAGAAGCCGAACCCGTCGATACATGTTCAAGTGAGGTAGCCGCTAAATTTATCTATGAAAACATCATCACTAGATTCTGCTTCCCACTAACATTGATTAGCGACCAGGGGACACACTTTGTCAACAAAACTATCAAAAAATTGACCAACCAATTCCACATCGACCACCGACGGAGTACAGCATATCACCCTTAGTCGAATGGCGTGATTGAAGCTTTCAATAAAACACTAACAAAAGGGTTAACCAAAATCTGCAATACGGACAAAGACGACTGGGATGAGAAAATCCCTGCAGTCTTATGGGCATACAAGACAGCCTATAAACGATCGACTAACCAAACCCCCTTTCGACTAGTCTACGGACAAGAAGTTGTAGTCCCTCTACACTTCCGATAATAGACGCCTACTATTGCAAAAATCCTCCATGTCGATATCGAATATGCGAGAAAGGACCGACTATTTCAACTCAGTAAGCTAGAAGAACACAGACTCATGGCTATACAACACCAAGAAATTCAGAAGCAACAACAGAAAGCATGGCACGACCGCAACATCAAGAACAAAAACTTAGCAGTCGGCGACCTTGCGTTACTCTACAATAGTCGAGTCAAAGGAAAACCTAAGAAACTCCACACGGAATGGATGGGACCTTACATTGTCGACGAAATACACCCCAATGGTTCAGTCTGACTACGGATGATGCAAGGCCTAGTATTTCGGAAGCTCGTTAATGGAGCCCGACTAAAACGTTACAGAAACTGAAAAAATAAATCATATAACGCCCGTAACCGGCAACCAAAATCCATAAAAAGCTAAAAATTCCAAAAATCAAAACAACATACTCCAGTCACAAAACCATGACAGGAAAACACCACTTCGACAACCGCCATCATGACCATCGACCATCTTCATCACCCAGTCCTATCGACCATGCTTCACACCGACACCAGCCAACGACCTCGATAGTCCCATCACGCATTTATAACCTCGAGTGCCGAAAACCATTTTCCATTAGTTCACAGCTCCGGTTATTGTTGAGGTCTGTGTCCAAAAAAACCAACCATTTGTCTTCACAGTCCGCCACAATAAAGTTTTGAAGGCCCAAACAATACTATCTTTTGTACCTCCCTGTTTCTTCGGGGACGAAGAAACGTTTTTTTCGTGGGGGAGATGTAGAAGGAGCAAGTCGATAAGTTGACTTGAACAAGGACCGACTTAGTCGATTAACCGACTAATTCGATCAGCTGACTTAGTCGATCAGCCGACTAATTCCTTCGACCGACTAAAATAAAAGATTAGGTTGGCTATCTGAAAAGTCGTGTCGGTTCACCGAACCAACAGGTAGTTATTTTGTAACCGTTTGTAAATTGTATATATTAGGTTGTTGAGCCAACGAGAACTCAGTTCAGTTCTCTGCCTTATATGAACTCATTGTATTAATATAATCTGTTTTATCCTATCTGTTCTTGTCTCTTGTCTCTGTTCTGTATTTATATATGTTTTAGTATGTATTATTGGTAACCTTATGTGATCTGTGAGATTACAATAGTCATCATCAGAAACTGGAGTTGGAAACCTGTCAAAGAATTTGGAAGAAGAAGAAGAAGAAGGCACAATTGTTGAATCAGGCTCGCAGGCCAAAGATGGCACACTTGCCAAGCTAGGCTCGTAGGCCAAGAGATTTTCATCAAATTTAACATCTCTTCTAATGATTATATCACGTGAATGAGGCTGAAGAAGTCTATAACCTTTTACATCTTCAAAATATCCAACAAATATGCACTTTTCACTTTTAGGCTGCAATGATTTCCGTTTTTCATCCGGAATGTGAGCCCATGCTTCACAACCAAACACACGAAAGTGACTTACATCTGGTTTAATTTTACTCCATGCTTCTTTCGGTGTTATACCTTGTAAAAATTTAGTGGGTGTGCGATTAATGATGTAATTTGCACAATTTATGACCTTGACCCAATATTGAAGACTTAGTCCCTTAGATTGGATCATACAATTAGCCATTTCTTTTAAAGTGTGGTTATTCCGTTCAGCTACACCATTTTGTTGTGGTGTATATGGAACAGTATGTTGTTGTTGGATTCCTTTTTCAGTGCAGAAAGTAGTGAACTTGTTGTTAACATATTCTCCTCCATTGTCAGATCTTAACTTAATAATTTGATGACCAGATTGTTTTTCAACAAGGGCCTTGTAGGCCAAGAACATGTTAAATAATTCGCTCTTAAGTTTTAGGAAGTAAACCCAAGTGCATCTAGAGTAGTCATCAATGAAAGTTAAGAAATATTTGAAACCAGAAAAGGAAGCAGATGGAATAGGGCCACACAAGTCACTATGCACAAGCTCCAAGGGAACCGAGGCGTGCCAAGAGGCACGTTTGTCAAAACTATCTCGATGATGTTTTTTGAGTACACAACCGGAACAAACACCATCCTTGCAAGATACCATCGGAAGACCAGTCACCATATTGTCTTTACATAGTTGTTGCAATGAGCGATAATTTAAGTGACCAAATCGCTCATGCCAAAGTTTGCTCAAGTTATCACTATGAGCAACAAAAACTGAAGGAAAAGGTGATGATCCAAAGTTGTTAAATTTGTACAACCTGGTAATGTCATCAACAGTTCCAGTAGCAAGGACATTTTGAGGATTTTTAAAATCCTTGATTACAACTTGGTGAGGTGTAAACGTCACAATTTTTCCTTCACCCAAATGAGTAATTTGATAGACTGATAACAAATTGTAGGAAATTTTTGAAACACATAGTACATCACTGAAATGACCATTTTCTACTGGAACTGTTCTAGATCCTACAACACTTAGAGATCTATCATCACCAACAAATATTTGTTTGGTGTTACATTCATGCATAGTAGAAAAGATGGCTTGATCTTTCGCCATATGATAAGATGATCCAGAATCAATAAGCCATTCAATTGAAGTAGAAGAAGAAGATGCAGTATAAGAGTAACCAGAAGCACAAAGTGCATGTCCATGAGAGGTAGATTTTAAAGACGAATCTAGGCTGATGTGGTGCTTCCAAGGCTGTCATCTTCTTGAAACACTTAGATTCATCATGATTATCTTTCCCAAAAAAATTGCATTGACGCTCAGTCTTCTTTCCTTTTGGCTTGGATCCTTTGTCATTTTTCAAAGAAGGAGCTGACTGATAGGGTTTGGGACCCTTGTTGTTTGGCTTATTATTGTGAAAATTTTGTTTCTTGGGAGGCATGGACTTTTCTTTCTATTGGGACAATAAGGATTTCCTAGATGTATCTGCATTGTTAATTACTCCAAAATCAATGAGCTTATCTTGCTCTCTAATTAAGAAATCACAAAAGGATTCAAGATTAGGCTCATGATAGCTAGCTGCAGTCAAGTATTCTTTCATGGAGTAGAATGTATATTCAAAAACAAAATATGCAGGTCCAAGCTTGGAAAGAATATGATAAATACATTGTTTGTCTTCTTTCTTAATCTTTCATTCTGCACATAAGAGTCTAAGAGTTTTATACTTAGATAAATAGTCTTGAATGCATGAAAAATCATTTGAATTCAAGGAAATCAACTCATTCTCAAGTTGATGACCCCGAATTTCATTGTGTTTACCAAACACAGATTCCAACTTTTCCCAAGCTATATCAGGTTCATCAATTTCAGATATGTGGAATCGCAAATCAGTAGAGATTGACATCCCAATCAATCCACGAGCTTCATCACATCTATTTGTCCATTTAATTTTCTTATCATCATCAGTGGGTTCTATTTTTTTCCCTGAGGTTATCTTGAAAATTCCCCTACTTCGTAGAACATCCTCCATACGAGATTTCCATGAGAAATAGTTAGAACTTGTAAGTATAATATCACAAGGGGTGGCCATACTGTAAAATAATGGCTAAAAGAATAGAAACTAACTGTCTGGATGCAAAGAGCTCGAAAAAATATGCAGTTTAAAAAAAAACGGCACTAAAAACTGATTCTGGATGATGAAGTTATGCTTGGTTAAAGAAAATGTTGAAGATGTCCCCAATAGTGACATGGCAGATATTAACTTGACCAACTAAAAAAGAGAACCCCCTCTTCCCAAGATCAACCTTTGACAATCACTTTACAATAAAGTTGCTTTTAAGTGAATCACTTTTGTAAAATAAGTGATGTTCACTTTTACAATAATGTTACTTTAAATAGTGCGACAATAAATTAAAAGACTAAAGTGACTCACTAAAAACTGATTCTGGATGATGAAGTTATGATTGGTTAAAGAAAATGTTGAAGATGTCCCCAATGGTGACGTGGCAGATATTAACTTGACCAACTAAAAAAAAGAACCCCCTCGTCCCGAGATCAACCTTTGACAATCACTTTACAATAAAGTTGTTTTTAAGTGAATCACTTTTGTAGAATAAGTGATGTTCACTTTTACAATAATGTTACTTTAAATAGTGAGACAATAAATTAAAAGACTTAAGTGACTCACTAAAAACCGATTCTAGATGATAAAAATATGTTTGGTTAAAGAAAATGTTGAAAATGTTCCAAATAGTGACGTGGCAGATATTAATTTGACCAACTAGAAAAGAGAACCCCTCTTCCCAAGATCAACCTTTGACACTCACTTTACAATAACGTTACTTTTAAGTGAATCACTTTTGTAGAATAAGTGATGTTCACTTTTACAATAATGTTATTTTAAATAATGCGGCAATAAATTAAAAGACTTAAATGACTCACTTTTTATTTTATTTTATTTAAGTGAGATGCAATTTTACAATAAAGTAACTTGAAAATAGAAATTGCATGCACTAAAAAGTAGCTTACCAAGACTTGAACTCATACTGATTAAAGAATAAAACAACTTTGGATCAAGTGAGCTAAGTTTAAAAGGTACGTAAAAGAATGGAAAGAGGAAGGTTTTTTTTTTTTTACTCTTCTCTCTCATTCTCCGTGCTTGCCTTCTTTTGCTGCAAATCACAAAAAAAAAATATAAAAACAAAACTTTTTCCACACAATGAGGTTAGATCTTGGTTAGCTTACCTAGAAAGTTTACGTTTTCAAGTTTTTTCGATGTTTCTGATTTGCCGTGATGGCACAAGGTGCACGGCAAAGAGCATACGTAGTCGAGAAGACAAGAAAAAAAAATCTCTTTTTGTTTTTGATTCGCCGCGATCGCGCAAGGTGCATGGCAAAGAGCATACGCATCTAGGGAAGACAACAGTTTGAGACTAAAACAGTAAAGATCTAATAATAATACTAATAAAATATGAGAGATTTAAGAAAAAAATAAAACAAATCCGTCACTGTAACATTATATCTTCAGATTTGTTGAAATTGGTGTTTCTGGAACAAAGGGAAACGGTTTTCAGTGAAACAAAAACTAATTCCCAATGGAAACAGTGTTTTGGGCGTAATAAAACAACTCACACATGCCACAAATGCATAGAAAATCCAGAACCAGAAAACATTTCCAAGTTTCGGCAACACTGGTTCCAAATCTTGATCAAAATCGAAAGCGGCTCTTTATAAACGCTCTGATACCATGTTCGGAGACACAAGGTACTCCTAAAAGATCGAACACCTTGAGCAACCGCTTCACACAAATAGATCACAGATGAACACACCAATGTTTGTCACGTGGTTAAACCCTCGAGAGGGAAACAGTCCACGGCCCCAACCAAATAGCTACTTGGAGCAATTTATTATGCAAAAAAAAGAAAGAAAGTTACATGAGCTTCTCATAATCAATCAACTAGCCAAGGACCCTCCATGCTCTTTAAATAGAGATCATGGACCAATCGGGTGTTAAGCCATGGATCAATGGTAGGTATGATCTAAGAGAAGTTGAACTGTCAGATGGCTTTATGTCTACAACATATCGTGACCGTCGGATTAGAATATTTACAAATGCATACTAAAGAAACACACTTTACCTAACGGATATATTACACAAGCTGATCTTAACTAACTCCTAAATGTTTAAATATCCTAACAGAAGGGAGAGACAATAAAATAAATAGAGAGAGATTCGAAGCAATTTAGTCACAACAATAACATGTTGAATATAATAGAGAGAGTAAGAGTAATGTCGATAAATGATACTTTATTTGAATAAAGAACTCCTATTCTTATAATTTTTTAACGACTTGTATTATGTAAAAAATCATAAATTAGTAGTCGATTTTAATTAATAACTATTACTTCGTGATTGCTTTGTTCTCTCTCAACCCGAAATACAATTTCTAAATAAAATTTTCACAATAAACAAGTTATTTGTAGTTAAGGTGAAAAAGTTGATAAAAAGCACTAACTCATAGTTTTCATTTAACTTAAATGAAACCTTTTTGTATGTTGCCTTAAATATTTATGAAAAAAATACAAGTTTACGATGCAATCATTATCATTACTTGTTACTTATTTTTATTTGATTGCATCTCTTTAATCTCAATATATTTAATGATGTATATCATATATTTAATGATGTATATCATAGCTATATCATGCATATAAAAAATAATTTGTTATATATATGTTATTGAATTTTAAAATTCGAATCAAATTTTATATTTTTAAAATCAAAATTATTTGAAATTTAATGAACCGATTCTTCTCACTTAGGAATATCAATATCAAATATATTGTATAAACTTTTAATATTTAGACTTTTTAAAATATTGACACCAAGGAATTTTAAATTTTGAAACTTTGGATAATATCAAATATATTTGTATAAACTTTTAATATTTAGACTTGTTAAAATATTGACACCAAGGAATTTTTGAATTTTGAAACTTTGGATAAGGACACCTTGAATTTTAAAAGTATTTGGCAATTTTATGGCCAACTAAGTGGCCAACCAACCGTTGAAGAATGGGATGCCACTCCAAAACTTTGAATTATGACACCTTGCTTTTTCCTTTTTTGAAATATTGATCCAATGATTGATAAACATACTTTTTGAAATATTGTATGGTTGGTTCAAATTTGGTTGACATGCGCTCTTCGATTAGGCACTTGTCACTTTCAAGGGATTTGATTGAATTATATTGGCTAAAATTTGGCCACAATTGCTTTTAAAATTAAAGAGAATATATTTTTTATATCATTAACTCCATGTATTAAAATTTGTATTCTAACTCATGTAATAAAGTTTGCTTGTCAACGTCACAACCTAAGAAAATTTCACTATCAAGGAGTTGGTATGTAGAGTTGATAGACCAACCGACCATTTCATATCAAAACTTTGCTATGGTCCTTTTTGATTCCCCATCTTTAGTGACTTTCGATCGATCACACATGATTTGGTTCAGTACCTAACGTGGAAAATGTGGAATTTCTAAAATGATTGATGATGAAATTTTTGGAAACGATAGTTTTCTCCTTCAATTGCTAGTTAAGCCCATTATCTCCAATTACTTTAAACTAAGTACCAAAGATAAAACAATAAATTAAGATGCATGTAGTTTGAAGGTAGGAAGAAATAGTAAATAATGTAATGCAAATAGCTTGAGGGGTGAAAGTATCCAACTAACTATTACTAGAATTCTAGGAATGCATTTTCAATGGTGGTGCATTGTTGGTGATTCATTCTCCTTGGTGGGTTTATCCTCGTGTTTTGTATGTGTTCCTCTTGATTTAGAATGAAAGCGTCTCTGCTTTCCTCCCAAACTTTGAAACATGCCAAGAAGTGGAAAGGGGTGGAAAGACATAGTACACTAAAGTCCAGATCATTAAACCCATCAATTCTTGATATGGTAAAAGAAATCATGTGAGGATCTATGGTAACTCGGTGGTGGAATGATAAAGAAGAGTCTCTAAGAAGATGTTTGGTTGTAATATAAATTGCACTGCTAAAGAACTGTTGGAAATAATGATGTGTAGCACTTGCCTCCTAGTTTATAATAGTTGTTGGAAGAAAATAGGTTGGAAGAAACATTCCTCTAAGTTGAGAAAGTATTTTCTCATTGGTTACTGCACAGTGCATGTGTCAGTTAAAGATGGAGGAATGTCAAATTGTAGGTCAAAAGGTTGTGTTAGGCCCTAAGTGTTGTAGATGTGTATAGAGTGAGGCATGCATGTTAGAATGCTCAACCCACAATTGAAATGAAAATATGAATTGTGCCATGTGGGCAAGAAAGGATCCTCATAGTCTAGGAAAGTGAGGAAGACAACATCATGCATGTGCGGAATCATAAATTGTTCCTTCCATAGAGTGTTGTTGATACCTATAATGTTTTCTCGAGGAGAAACCATGTGTAATGGACAATTTTAAGCTTATGATTAGCTATGTAAAATACATAGCTCGTGGTGATAAGTGTTGATGTTGTATTGGGGCTATGGAGTAATGATTAATGGAGTGCCAAATTCTTGTGTCATGGAAAGATAGTGTGAAGTGATTTGGTTGTGCTACACCAATGAATCAAGACATGCACTCAAATTGTACATGGCATAAACTATACTATCTATTGGAGGGACAAGATCTATCTTGATAGTAAGATCTTGTTGACTCATTGTTGTTGTTGTAAAATGAATCGCAATGTTGTTGTTAGAATCTTTGGAGTGATGAAGTGATAAAAGAGGTGGAATTTAAAGAGATGTTGTTTGTAGCCGATAAAAAACAGTGTTTGAAGTAGTTGTTGTCTACAAAAGTGTATTAGTTGTGTGAAGGTGTTGGTGAAAACCATGTGTTGGAGAAAGAGAGTTGTGCAATGGATATATGCTATATATTTCCTTGTTGTAATAGTTGAGAGCATGAGGGGAAGGACATCATGAGAAGTTGATATGTAAAGAGGAGCCAAGGGGAATCTAGATGTAGGTATAAGAGAGTATATTTGTGTAACTTGTTGTGTGTGTAGCAGTGGAAGGTAAAGGAAGAGGTAGGATGCGTTTGAAAGGTTGAGGATTTGTAATGATATGAACAAAGTGAGGTCACACTAAGGTAGAAGGACGAAGATAAACTTGTATGGTCTAGATGGTTTGAAAGAGGGATAAGGTGATTGGGTGGGGTGGTTGTATGCAAGGTAGCACTAAGAGAGAAAGGAATTTGTGCAAGTTGGTTTGTTGGGTCACAAAAGGAAGGGGAAGAGGGATGGAATTAGAGATTAGTTCATAGGTTCTACTAGATTTAAAGAGGCGACAGGTATTGTAGCATTCATTGTATAGGGCATTGTAATGTTTTTGGCATGGGAGGACTAGAAGTAAGTTAGAAAAATCAAGGGGAGATATAACATATTCCACTACATTGTGGAAATGTCCTAAAGAAAATGTGATTTCACAACATTTATTGATAAGCATATGAGGGTTATCTTGTTGTTCTCAACCCAATTGATAGCAAGAGGGATGAGGGGTGGTAGGAAGTTGCAGATTCTTAACAAAATTGTGGAAAATTAAGTTTATTTGATTGTTGTTATTGGGGGCTATGTTGTCTAGCTAATCTTGGATTGGTAATTCTGAATAAACGCATAGATCTAAAGGTGGTGCATCATGTTTGTTGGCCATCAAAACTAAGGATGGATATAATTTCGTAGGGTTAGGAAGAGGGACTTGATCTCGGGTTAAGGAGTAGGATCAAGGGATGGAGGTGCATTAGAATACTCATGGGATTGTTCCTCGATGTATAATGTTTTTGATGTGGCTTGATGTGTAAAACTATACCATCTAGGGCATCATGGTATGGATTTTTATGGCAGTAGAAACATCATGGAAGATGAGAAGATTCATAGTGCTATTTCTAGGGATATTGGAAGAACATGTTGGGAATGGTATGTATGGGACACGTGGATTTGTGGTAAGTAGGGAATGAGTGCTAGATTTAGGATTATAGGTAAGGCTAATATTTGAGTTATCAAATGGGATGAAATGAGGGTGTTTGTGTACTTTGTGTTCTATATAGAGTGCATAGAAAAAATATTGGTATAAGGTAGTGCTCTCAAATAATGTTACTTCACTATGAAAAATACTAAGCAAACTATAATTAAATTTAAGCACAAATGCGTCTTCGTAATTCTTGATTTGGTATTTTAGTTGGAGCCTGAACACCTCTATATATCCTTTTTATATGTTTCCCTTGAGATCATCATAGATACAACCACCTAAGTTAAGTTATATAAGTAACACGAGCATAAAAACATCTTATCAAGGCCTAGGACAATGCACCCCGTGCGGGGATGTGCCACTGGTGGAGTGGTCTTCATTAAGTTTGATATAAATATTTGAAGTAATGTGGGACTACTACCAAGCTTAGGAAAGTCCTTCTAAGTGATTTTCTGTAAGAAGAAAGTGTTGTTATTTAGTCATATTTGGACAAGTTTTAAAATAAGTTGTTAGGATGAATATCCATGAATCCTGAATGTCTCCATGCGTTTTCCACCATATTTAGGAAATATATTTTGGTATTCAACTAGAAGGTAGAAACCCTAGGTTGATGGCGTAGAGCTTTAGTAGGGGTGTTTTTGGATTCTTGAACTATTATAATAATGAGGCTAGAGTGTTCCTCATTTGAAGAATGATCTTTGCAGGAAGGCATGATGCAAGATACAAGTTGTGATAGGAAAGTATTATATTGAAGATTTGAAAATTAAGCCCTTGGTTGAAGAGTTGGCTAGGAATAATGTCACAAAGACTGAGCTTCCAAGGAAATATTGTTGGAGAAAGGTGAGTCAGTGTATAGAATATATGAAGGGGACATGTAACACAAGAGAGGAATTTGAGTGGGAGGGAGACCTCCAAAAAAAAGGTAGATCTAGGTTAGTGTTGGGCCTAGGAACTAGATTGATGAAGGTTTCTGTTAGATATAAATTTCTTGGTGCAACCAATGTCCTAGAGAACTAGTGAAGATAAGATTGGTTGGGGTGGGAGGGTGGCCTCCAAAGGTCCCAATTTTAACTAATTGTTAAATTGAAAGGAGAAGGGCTTGATTGGGGTGGGAGGTTGGCCTCCAAAGATACCAATTTTAACTGATTTTTAAAGTGAAAGGAGAAGGGATAGATCGACTACTTTGATACAAAATGGTATGAAACAAATTTGAACTATAAAATAAAAACCTAGAACAATAGAAAAATAAGAAGAAACTATAAATAAGAGCCAAATTCTCACTCTATTCACTTGGTCAAAGGCCCAAATATAGTTTTACAATATGCACACTTTAAACAAATTGCCAAACATAATATAATAAACTAAGATGTAATTAACTCAAAGGATGGAATAAATAGTAAATAAATTAGTGAACATAGCTCGAGGGTTGAAAGTATGAAACTCTCTACTTTGTGTTCTACTAGAGAGTGCATAGAAAAAATATTGGTCTAAGGAAACACTCTCAAATATTTTTATTTCATTATGAAAAATAATGATCAAACCATAATTAAAGTAAGAACAAGTGCCTCCTCAGAATGCTTGATTTGGTGTTGTAGTTGGAGCTTGGTGAATGCCTCTATATATTGTTGCATACTTTTCCCTTACGATACCCATAGCTACAACTACCTACATTAAGTTAGATAAAGGGTTTGGAGGGTAAAAACAACTTCACAAGGCTTGGAGCAATGCGCCCCATGTGGTGATGTGTCATTAAACGTCATTGGTGAAGTGGTATTAATTGAGTTTGATATAGATCTTTGAAGTAGTGTGGGACTACTACTAGGCTTAGGATAGTCCTTCTAAGTGATTTCCTGCAAGAAACAAGTGTTGATATTCAATCATAGTTGGACAAGTTTTAAAATAGGTTGTTAGGATGCATATATAGGAATCCAAAATGTATCCATGCATTTTCCACCATATTTAAGCGATAATATTTTGGTATCCAACTAGAAAATAGAAACCCTAGGTTAATGATGCAAAGCTTCAATAAGGGTGTTGGTTAATTACCAAACTATAATAATGAGGCTAGAGTGTTCCTCATATGAAGAGTGATCTATGTAGGGAGGCATGATGGAAGATAAAAGTCGTGATACCAAAGTATGGTTGTGAAGATTTCAAATTAAACCCTAGGTTCAAGAGTTGGCTAGGGTTAATGTCGCTGAGATGAAGATACCAAGAAAAGATTTTTGGAGAGAGATGAATCATGTATATGAGATATGGAGGGTAGGTGTAACACAAGAGATGAATATAAATGAGAGAGTGACCTCCAAAAGACAAAAACATAAGCAAATCTAGGTTAGCATTGGACCTAGGAACTAGATTAATTTGTTTTGAATACATGTTTTATGGATGCAACTAATGTCCTATAGAAACAATGAAGAGAAGAGTGTGGGGGTGGGAGGATGGCCTTCGAATATACCAATTTTAAATAGTTAGTAAAGTTAAAGGAGAAGTGATAGGTCGACTACTTTGATACTGAATGGTATGGAAAAAATTTGAACTCGCAAAAAAAACCTAAAACAATAGAAAACGAAGAATAAAACATGGATCATAACCAATTGCTCACTTTATTTACTTAGACTAAGCCCTTATTCTAGTTTTATAATAGGTATAGTTTAAACTAAATACCAAGCATAAAATAATAAACTAAGATACAAGCAACTTGAAGGCCAGAATAAATAGTAAATAATGCAGTGTACATAGCTCAAGGGTTGAAAGTATGCAACTAACTACTAATTAATTATGATAGAATTCTAGAATGCATCCTCAATGGTTGAACTTTGTCAATGATGTTCTCTCCTAGGTGTGTATGCCCTTGTGGTTAGTATCAACATTAATTAGAGGTTAGGGGGTAAGTGTCTATGTTGGGTGCATGGGTTAATTTGAATTTTAACATTCACAATGGTATACTAATGTTAAGTTACTGGTGTTATGTGCATGTTGTAACACCTCGGTTTTGACCCCGTTTGCATTAAAAATGTATATGATGTATATATTGTAATTAATCATGGTGTGGAGCTAAAGGAAAAAGCCCCACCATCGATTTATCGTTTTATGTTCCGGTGATTAAAATCGTTGCCGAAGGTATATTTCGTGCTAGCCGGCACAATATAATTTTGTCATCATGTAAATATGCAATTTAATTAAAAACCCCAACCAGCTATGTCTATGAAACAAATAATGAGATGGGGGCATGATTTTCCCAATGATAACCAGGGGGAAATAATTAACCTTTGGGGCCATTGGGGAAAATCCAAGTGTCAATTGATAAACCCATTTAGTTGTCACCTATCTTTTGTCTTACTCACCCTTTATCCATTGTCTCATTCAACAAACTTTTTGTCTTATTCTTGTCTCACCTACCAAATTAAATCCTCTGATGTTAGTTGGGGCAGTTATTGCATGGACAGTGGTGTGTGGCAGGACAATCGGTCCTTGCCCACACACACACTCCACCAAGGAGCACGTTCATCCTCACGTGGGCAGGAGGAGAAGAGACCATGACACCCATTCTTCATTTTTTCCTCACGTAGAGAATTGGGAGAGCTGCCTTACCCTCACGATTTTGTTGTGTGTAGTTCTCATTCACAATTTTGGGCCCTGGACATTTTCCCCCATCATTAGAAATCCACGTTGAGCTCTCTCTCAAACGGATGGAAGTTTGTTGTGTGTGAATTTCAATTTTTGGTTTTACTTTGTATATTTTTCCCTCACGTGGGCATACGTTCTTCATTTTTCTTGAGGCTGAGAATTTCATTTTTGTGATGTTCATGTGGTTGGGTTTCTTCCCCAACGTTTTCTGTTGTGTTCCCCACTGTTTTTCAAGCTGAAAATCGTTTTTGTGTTGCCTAGCGATTTTGAGGAGAGACCATATCCTCTTGGGTGTTGTTGATGAATTTGTTTTTGGCCACGTTAGGGACAAAACATCCCTAGGATACGATTTGCTGTTAGTGGGTTGTTCTTACCCTCCTTGGAAATCTATTTTATTGCCGAATGGTTTTCCTCAACCTAGGAATGGTATATATTGTTGTGTATGTAAGTGGTCTTTGGACTATGTAGGAGTGGAAAGGAGTCTGCTTGAAAAAGCTAGTGTTTTGTAGGAGCCTCATAGACAGAACTAGAGGGATGGCTCTCTTCTCTACACCCCCCTGAATATCACTGGAAAGGAAGTCATGGCCTGAGGGATTGTGCAGCAGAGAAGGGAATGGTTCCTTGTGTTGGGTGTGTGTGGGTGTCTTAAGAGTCAAGCTAGTTCTAGTGTAGGCATCCTTAGCTCTTCAGTGAGCCCACTAGCTTAGCAGACAGTGCTTCCATCTCCTGATAACCTGACAAACCCAACTTGTTGCTTGGTTATGTGTGGTTGTGTACTCTTGGTCTGATAAACCCAACCATGTTGGCTTGAATTAGTTTTGACATATCTTTGGCTATGTGTTGGCCTGCTTAGTTTCCTTATTCCTTGTGGGAATCATGCCCAACTCGGGGGTGGCAGTGTTGCTGAGAGATTAAGGAGCACACTGGCCTATGGTTGGGTGGAATGTTGCAGCGACATAGCTGGTTGCAGGCTGTTCTTCTTCATAAGATAAGTATTCTTGTGTTTAAATCCCTTCAATTACATTTGATAATGAATTACAATGAACATGTTGAATGCTTGAATGCATGGTTTTGCTTCTAGTGTATGGTAATAATGTATGAATGTTTTAGTTCAAAACATTTCAATTTTTATTATTATGTTCATGGGGCTAGTTTCCTGGGTAGATAGCAACATCGGTAGCATCCTCTTCGTCGGTCGGAGGGTCGGGGACGTTACACATGCACTTAAGCACATTACTATTTGGATTAGGTTTGTGGCATTGGATTAGTTGCATTAGGTTAATGGTATTAGGTGTCTTAGTTGCGTTATGTTAGTCGTGTTTGGTTAGTAGCGTTAAGTTCATCAATGGAATTAGGCCAATGGTTTTGGGTTAGTGGAATTAGGTGCATTAATGGCATTGGATGAGTGAGGTGCAATACTAGTATTAGCTGTTTTAGGTGTGTTATCTTTATTAAGCATTATTTGTATTAACAACATTGATATAATATATATTCTTGATGTATTTCAAAGCCTAATATGGAGGAGACTATCTTCACATCATAATAGTGGATTGGCATATTATGTTAGAAAAAATACTTTGATAAATTGTTAGAACTTTTGGACATCCAAGAGGATATAACTCTCTCCATGATGAAAACCCAAAATCTAAAATTTAAAATAAAGTGTCTAAATTCCTATTAAGTGTTGAATATATCAAAGACAAAAGAAAACTGTGTTACCATTAGAGCACCACCAATCCAAAGCTAGATCATCATTCCTACTTTAATAAGGTTGTAAGCCTTGAAAAAAATATAAACTAAGAACTAGCTCACATGAGTTGTGTAATGAAACTAACAAGTAGGCTCTTCCAAAACCTCATTTGAAGACAAAATTTGTAATTTATCTAATTTAGAGGAAATTGAAGACAAAACTCATTTACTTTTAAGATTCCATTTCTACAATGATATTAGATGTGCTTATACTTGTATTTGTAATCACAACTTGGTTCACAAAATCATAAACTAGTACAACCAAACTTAGCTTGAATATTTTATTGTGAATTTAAACTCACATTGAAAGCATTATCTAAATAAGTAATTTTAGGATTTTAATTTCTTAGTTTTATTTTCTCTCTCTCTTTCTTGGGTCCTACAAACTATGTTGGTCTAAAGGACATTAAGAAACGACATTGTCATCATAATCATAGGTTGGAGAAAAGGGTATATTGATAATAACAATATTTTAAAAATAACAATTAAGTTGGCATGCTATCTTAATTGCAATGTGAGGTGCACTTTACAACTTGATAAGGATAAGATGTGTAAAATAAAGTAATTGAAATAAACTAAAATGAAAAAAAATTGTTATTTGTAAGTGAAAAAAATGACCGTAATAATTAAAAAAATACAAAAAGGATATGACATACAATAAACCAATGTAGATCTAATGTTGATCTTTTAAGTAGTCTTAAAAATGTATCATTCCAATTATTTTTGGTTCCTCTCGGTGCATAATGAATCCACGGTTAAGATGGATCTACATTGTTTAGTTACTATAATTTATGTGTGTGTGATAACTAATAAATATGATGAATAGTATTGCTCACCAATATCAATACTGTTTTATTGAACCTATAAAATAAAATTAGTTATTTTGATTTATCATGTTATTTCTATTAACAAATAATTTGGAAATGAAGTTTCAAAAATTCATTTGATTCTTATGGTTAAACAAGTTATGGAGATTGATATAATTACAAATGTCATGAACATTGGATCTAATTTCTATGTAGATCAAACATTCCAATGGAAAGTGACGTTCATTCTTTATTCTTCTTCCTATTAATATATACATTTAAATAAACAAATAAATTTCTCAAATATAACATTAATTAATTTTTATCACAAATTAATGTGATAATGAAAAAAAAAATGTTGTTGTAAACATATTTAATGAATATCTACTAATGTTTATTGTAACAAAATAATCAAGGGTTTACAATATAGATGGTCCTTTAAAGAACATCCCCCATTAAGGAAAATTTTGGGGGTGAAATTTAGTCTATGGGATAATGTTTGACGTCTTTTTTTCCAAAAAAAGACTCATTAGTTTCCATTTTTTCTAAAATGAATCACCTAAATTCTATAGATTTTTTTTCCACTCTAAACATCACCAACATTGTCCAAAAATTATATAAAATCCTTAGAAATTTGAAAATATCGCCAAACATGTTATGGTTGGAAATTTAATAATTAACAAGATTCAACAAGGCTTTTACGCTTTAATAAAATCATAGATCCTTAAAATTTTCCCTGTCCCCCATATTTATAGTCATCCTTTCAAGATGATTGTCATAATTGACTATGAATTAGTTTTTTTCCATGAAAAAACCATTATACTTGGTATTTCAAGTGTTTTTTCCAAGGAAAACCCATTATATTTGGTATTTCAAGTGTGAAAGAAAAAATATACATCAGCAAGACTCGTAGTGTTTTTAGAAAGGCTAGTTGTTTTCACAACCCTGCCCTATAGCTACATATTAGTATTCAATATCACATAACAACTTTGGCAAAATTGCCTTATGTCTAACCTTAAAAAACTTTCAAATAGAATCCTTAAGCCCATTGACTATATGCAATAGTCTACCTCAATATTCATACATGTGAAATTAATGTTTTGGGAGAGGTCACTTCTCCCCTTACTTCTTGTAAAACTAGTATACCCTTTTGGAAGTTGAGGAAAAACTTTGAGAGAGATTTTTCTTGAGCATTGAATTCTCAAAAGATATGTGAGAAGGATATAAAATCAAAACATGATTTTATCTACTTCACTCTATGCATAATGGAGCCTAAACCCATATTTGTAATTTGACACTTTTCATTATACCAATCCATCAATATCTTTGATTCCCCCATCACATGTAAGTCCTTTACACCTTCATCTACACCAAATTTGATCAAAACCCATAGTGCAAAGAATTCAACTATGTTATTAGTTCCATGCCCAACACCGTATTCGAGATTGAAAGAATACAGATTATTTATAAAAATTACAACCCCATTGGCACATATAACTAGAGTAACTTAATTCACAACATGATATAAAATCTAGGCTTTTGAGTGATCAATGGTTGGTACATTGAGTATCCTTGTTGCCTTCAATTTTGGATACTTTATCCCTTCTTTGTAAGAGAGTCTAATTTTGTGGGACACCAGACCAGGAGTCATGTTAATCCCTTGAAAAAAATATTATTTCTATAGAGACATAATTCCATAGGACATAAAAAGGTAGAGCTTTAACATTCAAGACAATTGGGTCTAACATCCAAGATTCAAAGCATTCCAATAAAGCAAATTTTTCCACAAATTCGAGCTTCCCACCATCTAAATAACTTCCTGCTAGACTAATAAGGAGAAGGTATAAGTGACAAAAATATAATCAACATATTCACCTTCTACCTTGCAAAGGATACAACGATTTGGGCCATTCCAACATCTTTCTTTACCATTGTCCCATGTGATAACTTTGTTGGATATTACAATCCAGGAAACAAAATTAAATTTTAGTGGATATACTATATTCTAAATCACTTTCCACCACCAGAACCTATTCCTAGATAAGTATTGCATGATCAATGCTTCATATCCTAATTTTTGAGTAAGATTGCATGTAGATTTGTTCTAGGTCCATTTGGGCTCATCAACATGACCCTAGAAATATAACAATGAAATATAGTTTGTCCATTTATATGATAAGTTTCCTTGTAGATTCAAATCATCAGTTGTCTTCTCGATATGAAATTGGTCCCCTAGGGACCCTAGTATGGAAGCATTTTCTAGCCTTGAAAACCATTGGGCTTGAAGTTACTCTTTCAACTCTTTTAACAATCTAAAATTACCAGTGTGCAACCAACCTAGGAATATTCCTCTAATTTGGGCCTATCTTTTCTTCCAATTTTCCATGCAACCCACTTATCTATAATTGGAAAATCTCTAACCAAACCCTTCCATACAACTAAATTTCCCATGACAAATATGTGCTCTAATCTTATCCATTATTCTTACTAGTGATATGTCATTGAAATATTTGATCTCATGACTTTTCCCACAAATATTCAATAAAAAAAATCCTCCGCAAACTTTTAGTAGCCAATGCTTGACTAAAAACATATCTGTTTTGTAATCCCCATCCTCTGACCTCTTTTAGCCTTGCTAATTTTGACCATTTGACAAGTGGTATACATTTTATAGGTTTCCTTACTGTCCAAAGAAAGATGAACCATTTCTTCTTGAACTTGTTTAGGACCCATTTCAGGATATGAGCAATAGATGACCAATATATTGGTATACTTTCTAGAACCAACTTTACCACAACCAACTAGCCTCTATGTGATAACCATCTATGACACCAAAAAGTAATCCTATCATCAATTTTATTATAAAATCACAACCAATCATCATACCTATTGTCATTTAGCTTCAAATTAAACCTTAGAAACTTCACCCCCTTGGTCAATAGGACCTAAAGGAAGGGAGAGTTCATGCGAATTTCAAGTTTCCAACTCTAGTCCTAAACCATTATAATGCATGCAAGATTCAGTTGAGGGTACCTCCATTCTAGTTACACTTCAATAGATTCCCAATACATATTTGAACTTCTTTAATTATTGAATCGGGCCATGAAAAAATAACATGATATCATCTACAAACAAAAGGTGGGAGAGAGACACATTCCATGTCACTTTGATACCTTTGATAGAACCCTCCCTTTTAGCTTTTGCGCTTAACTTGTTTAGTTCTTCAACAACCATAAGAAACAAGAAAGGGGATAACATACAACCTAGTCTAAGCCCCCATTGAAGCATTGAAAAAACTTGAAGGAGAACCCTTTATTAAGACAACAAAGGAAGCCTAAGTTACACATTCCATGATCCAATTAACAAATTGAAGATTCATGCCCATTTTCATTGTTCAATAGTACTAGTCCTAAATACAACCAATTAACTTTATCATAAGCCTTAGCTAAATCTATCTTCATCACTATTGTTGGGTACTTGTTTAGTTTGATTGAGCGGAAACAATCCTGTGCAAATCCCATAGAATTATGGCTCTATCTATTGAAGAGAAATCCGAATTATTCTTTTTAGAACACCTTGAACAACATCCTATTAAGCTTATTTTCTATAATCTTTGAGATAATTTTGTATAGGGGTAGTGATTTAGTTGTATTCATATAATTGCCAAATAATATTGTTAGTGGTAGTCATACAACTATATAAAATCATCTAAGTTAATGCTAATGATCTTTAGATAACCATATCCCCCCCACGGTGGGTGCTAGTAGGGTGACCGCTTAACCACATATGCTTAACGAATTGAAGGATGTGTTGGTTGATGCATGCAGACTGGAGCGTGTAGTCCAAGCGGGGGTCTTAGATTTGTGGTATGGTATGCATTCCCGATAGTATGAGAAGATGGGCTATCATTCTAGTAATTGCCCAGGTTGTACAGTACATGAGTTTTCCAATTCATTTGTGCAGGCTTTCATGGCTTCCTAGGCCGGTCGTAGGGGTGATGAGAGCTCACATCATGACTTCACACAGATCCTAAGGAAGTGGAGAATCTGGCTCAAAAACCAGATCAAAATTGCTAAACGCAGTCTCTCACAGGATCATCAACCCCATTCCATGTATAGGGTACTCACTACTTGGCTCCAGTCCTCTCTTCACGACTCATCTTTATGGGTTTGGACGCACAAAGCAGGCACTATGGAAAGAATGAAAGTCACTAAGGAAAATGACCAATGGTTTGCGCCACTCGCACATGCTACGGGACTTGAAAGAAATGGGAAGAGTGAAGGGTTTCTTTGAGAATAATATTTCTGAATCTTCCCATGCCCACACCAACTATTTGGAAAAATGCTTGAGGAGAAAGTAGTGCAAACCACCAACTAAGCAACTGAATGAAAAATTTGGTGGGATGGTGGAAGATGCAAGGTCCTCCCACACAGAGCTACCCGCCACATGAAGACTCTAGGGATCTATTGGATGATGAAGGCCCTCTTGACTATGGCTATGGAGGGCTGCCTTCAGGGGCACCTCTTGACTGATAATGAGACTCCTCCCTTGGGTATCCCATTGGCAGCCTAGAATTTGATCTTCAACATATGTTGCGGACTCGACATGGGGAGTCTGCTTGAATCAATGCAAACTTGGACGTGCTAGCGCATGCTTACATAGGGAAGACCTTAAAACACCCCCCACCTGACAAGCTTGCAAGCACATTGCTTGTGTACCGAAGATGCCCTGCAGCGATCAACTGTGAAGATCCAAGCGCTAACCCATCTCTGGTTTTTATTTTTTATGATGATTAGGTGTTATGTCCTTAGGGTTATGTCTCTAACTATTAAGAGCACCAGTTCTTTTCATGGTTATATGGCCATAACCCTCGGCCTATGGGGGAGCTGCATCTAATATTGTTTTGAACAACAATTTGGGTATCTTAGCTATAGCTAGACTGGGGCCTTTTTGGGACTTAGGTTGTTTCTTTTTAGATTGGGGCTATGGAGAAGCAATGCTGAAACATGGCACAACAATGATATGGCCCTATATAGTTTTATACTTTTAGTGTAATTACGCCGTAAGGCGTTTAACAAGTGGGAGTCGACTCCCCCAATTAATGCATTTTTTTTTCATCTGTAGATTTTTTTTGTCCGAAGATTCAAATAATCTCCATCGTTCAGTCATCAAGTTATTACGCCGTACATTGGGGTACCGTGACGATGGTCTGATTGATCTTCATCTCTTCATCTTCATCTGCTACCTGGCAGATTTATGTTAGTTGAAAAGATTGGCTAGGCCATTTAAATGGGCACCCTCTCTCTTACAGGCAACGTAAATACGTATCCGAGCATTTATATAACATGCCAACCTGCATTGAATGTGAATGTAAGGTAGACCGACTGATTATTTCAACGATTTGGAGATTGCCATCGTTGATAAGGTTAAGTGCACAATAACTTAGCTCATTGAGAGCTCCTTCCAACAATCCGAGGTACTCCAACATGTTGCACTTAGCTTCTTCCTGGGCTTCTCCTTTGAATCTCATAATGTGAGAAGCTCCATTATTATAAACCTGCACAAATCAAAGCGATTTAGTCAGCACAATTAATTGATCTGAGATGAAATATTGAAGAATTGATTCAGGTAATGAGATGAAATACCTTCTTGTCTACAAAGTCTGCCCAGAATCTTGCATGGGCTCGGCCATATGCAGTGTCGGGCATAAAAGGATTGGAAGCAGGCCAGACCTCGTTGATGTACTCGAGAATGATGAGAGACTTCGGAAGAATAAAAGAGAAAGTTAGAAGCAGCCCAGAAAGCAGTCGAAGAAGCACAGCGAAAAGCAGAAGAGGAGAAAGGAACCAATAAGAATTCAATGCTAAAGCTTCTGGTGGAGCAGATCCCTCCTTCACTGACCCAGCACAAAAAACTCCTATCACTGAAGGATATTTTCCTCTACAGTAACTCGGCCTCGGCTTGTACACGCCTTCAAAAGAAGAGGCAGTTGCTTCACTGAGCTCCTTTGATTTTGACAGACATGAGAAGCGAATTGTGAAAAGGACTCATAAGAAACTCAAGTTGTCCAAGCAGACAGGGTTGCCGTTGTGGATGAGGACTGGTATCATCTTGTGAACAGGATTCATTTGCAATAAAAGGTTGCTCTTAGCGGAGAGATTCTCTTCTTGGTATCAAGTTAGGTGCACACTGGGAGCAACGGGGGAGCGTGAGGATGAATTGAATAAATATAATGCTGAAAATGGGAGCGTACCTTTCAAATAATGCTGAAAGCGGGAGCATTCAGATGGAGAGGGTATCATTTTATCTGTAAGTGCTCCAATACCTTCCTGGCCATCAAATTCTTTCATACCAAGAAACATCTCAATTGAATCCTCACCTGATTCAAAGCATCCTATGAGAAAATCTAGAATGTCGTAAAATGATTCACCTGCTGTTAACTTCCACCCAGCATTCCTTGGATTCACACACTCACAAATAAAAACTTAATCAATATAATCCACATACTTAAAAAAATAATTAGTATGAGTAAATTCGCTTTCTTCCAGTTTAGCCATGATTTCTGGTTCTGCTTACTCTTTCTTCCAGTTCAGGCATTAACGATGATGCCAAGATCCTGCCTGAGCTCCTCTTGCTAGAGTGGATCCTTTAGCGATACAACATAGTCCAATGTTGAACTTTGCCCATCGAGACGTCCTTGCCATATGATGGTATGTTTTACTTTCTGAGAGCCTGGACGAATCACTGAACTTTGCCCCGCACCGGTGAGGGCTAGCCTGTTTTGGAAGAACAGGTACTGGTTGCCTGGTTGCATGCTTGCCCACACGTGGTGTGCATGCAGACCAGGCTCATGTGGGATCCCTTGGGCAGCTGGGCGGTGGCCTGCCTCAACCTTGATATAGTTTTGAATTATATTCATATTCAAGAAATGCTTTACATCTCTTAATTCACCCACATGAGTAAGATAAACTACATCATTCTGCAAGTGCTAATTTCAGTCAATTAATCTAGCGAACTTGCACTTTCCTAATATCAGTGTGCAAATACAATGTGTGTGCACGTATGTGGTGATAAATCACAGGTTTTCACAAAGGCAAGCCAAATGCTCTCTAGTTTATAGGAAGTCTAGCCGAAACCCACTCCCCTAACCTCAACCTAAATCTCAGAGATTCTCAGATAAGCAAGCATCTTTACAAATAGCATACAACTTCTTCGACTAAGAACTGGGTTATCTGAGGGAAAACGCCTATGGTAAGCAAGTAGATTATGTCCCGGTAACATGGTGACTGGTGATAGAATTCACAGGGTGTTGTTTCTCTTTAGTTTTGGCGTCCTTTTTTTTGTTCACCACTTACCTTCATAAAATGATCTTCAACTTCATCTTTATCTTCAAAAAGAAAATATTGAGAGTATTGAAACCTAGAAATCTTAAAACTAATAAGAACAGAATATAAATATGTAAGAAAATGAACTACAACTTCGAGAAAAAAAATCCACTCTATCGCATTTCAAGCCATTCGTGGAGCTCAAATTTCCAAAGAAGTGCCCAGGCATGCATTTAGAGTATCGATTGATAGCTGCTACCTATGGGCACACTTGTGCTCCATTGGAGAGCCTAGATACTTTCCCCTATTACAACAAGCGTCTTGGTTTTGAGATAATAATGAGATAAAAAAATAGTTAAAATTTGCGGCTATGAGGACTAGAGGAGAACATATAGAGTACAAAATAATTCAAGACTATTCAGACAGGGTAACAAACCTTATATTTCAAAAGACATGACCCAAATCCTGGAACGTTTCTCTTTATATTAAAACCCTCAAATGTAGCAGAGGAAACTAACATACAACTTATAAAAGAGTTCCAATGGGACAAAGGAAAGCTACTTACACGAAAAATGCAGGTAAAGTTTCAGGTGATGATAGCGCGACCAAAAACCCTATTGTTTCTTTCATAAAGCTTAAAGTTTATGAAAAAAAAACATATTATATGTTGAACTTGAAAACTGAAGAATTAGTGTTAAAAGGATTTAATAACAGCCAGTCACCAAATACAGAACGAAATTTACCTAAAGAAAGCAGTAAGCTTTAGTTAAAAGAACAAGTGGAAAAAAATATTAAACTGAGCTAGAAAGGGGAATAACGTGGTATCTAGAATAAAACTGGATGGGAGTACAAGATAAATTTCCTTGCTAGTAAGTCCTCAATGCGTCAATTTTCCTATGACCATATCCATACTTCCTGATTGAATAGCTACCCATCCTCGGTCAGATGCAAAACCCTTCTTGTTGCTAAACTCAACTCTAAAAAAAACAGAAAAGAGAAACGCTCCTCGGAGGATGGGCCTAAAGTAATGACAAGTAAATTTGCAAACGATAATGCATGTGATACCACGTGGACGGTTATTCATGCATGATACCACCTCCAAAGGAATTCATGCATGATACCACCTGTAATGCATGAGAGGAGGCACGAAAAATCAGAGCGGAGACACTATAAAGTGATTATGACATGCATAGTTAATTCTGGTGAGCAGGAAGGATGCCACGCACAATTAATTATAGTGATGCTTGATGCCACGCCCAAATAATGCATGGATGTGGTCGGGTCCCCCTGCAGGTCATAGGAGTGGCAGGTAAAATTTTAAAAGTATTAATGATAATGAATTATTTATTGATAAAACACAACACGTTTGTGGGTCATTAACTGCAGAGTCCAAATAAGATAGGGAAAATCATTCAGGGGTTAATGTATCGAAAAGGTTAATCTAATTTGTTGTGTGAGAACATGTGGAAAAAGTTTGCATTTAAGAGATATCAACATGTGTAGGAAGTATGGGTTAAAGTATCGAAGAAAAAAAACTCAATCTAAATTGTTGTGTAAGAACATGTGGCAGAAGTTTTCATTTAAGAGATAGTATGGTGCTTTGTAAGTAAGATTGTATGGCATATGTTTGCAATAATGTTAAGAGAACGTTTATTTAGACTATTTCCTCATTATGTTAATACAACCGTTACCATACTTATCAAGTCACCGGTATTAATACCATGTACATCTCTCATATCAACCACTCCTGAGAAAATTCACAAGTCCATAATTACAAAAATGTTAAAAAGACGTGTAATATTTGTTTCCAACCTCATTATCCATTAAATTGTATACGATTCATAAATATATTTAAAATATTATATCTATAAAATTAAATAACAAATAAATAAAATAATAAATAGGTATATCAAACAAATTCACAAGTGAGGCCTTATTGAACCTTGTAAATAAATGAACTACTAGATTTTGAGGAACCTTAATATAATGTGCTCTAAATTGAGATTTCAAAATTTCAAGCTTTATTAAGTATCATAACTTTGATTTTGTTATAACTCTTTTTAAAGCCTTTGTTATAACTCTTTTTAAAGCCTTTGTTATAACTCTTTTTAAAGCCTTTAGGTTACTTCACTTTGGATTTGGATTTATTTTACATAAGCTTTGAACCACCTAGCTACAACGGTAACAACACTGTCTTGAAGCGATTAAATTAATAATATTTATAAATGGAATTTAAAAAATACAACAACAATGTGAAGAACAACACGGTCTTGAAGCGATTAACTTAATAATATTTATAAATGGAATTTAAAAAATACAACAACAATGTGAAGAACAACACGGTCTTGAAGCGATTAACTTAATAATATTTATAAAATGGAGTTTGAAAAATACAACAACAATGTGAAATACAATATGTTACAAAAATGAGAGAACTTCTAATGAAAATATATCTATAATGTTAAAAATTAAATAAATAAATTAAAATTATATTACAAATTTAATCAAGTTTATGTTAAAGTAAAGATTATTTAAAAAAATATTAATTATGTAATTTTATGTAGAAGGGTCCCTAATCTCCCCTATCATGGTGGCTTTGTCAGTTCTAGATGGTAGGTTTTTCATTTTCCCCTATCATGCATGATTTGGTTTCGTTAGTTACGGGACCGGCGCCCGAGAGAACAAAGTCAATCGATTGGGTACTTCATTCATAGTGAGTGATTGGGCCGGGCCTTGGAAATGGGGCAAATGAGCCATGCAGGCAGGAAATTAAGCATCCTGAAATCCCATCTAACCTAAATTGAATCCGACAAGGAAGGACCCAAGTAACATCTTCATTTCCTGTAGAAGAGTGTGAAATGACAATATTTATATACCTTGATAAAAAATAAAATAAAAACAAATTAATTAAACAAGATATTAGAAAAGAGTACTTTCTCATTTACTTTTTAAAATTTTTATATTCAATCTAAAACTTATTTACTTTCTTAAGATATATATTTAACATATACTAGTCACTCTATGACATATTTTCTTATTTTCACATAATTTTATTAAAATAATTATTAAAATATATTTTAAAATATAATGTCTTGTTGTATATATCCACATCTGTGAAGAATATAATGTCTTGTTGTATATGTCCACATCTCTTTGCTTAGCTTGTAACACGGCGTTCTTTTATTGCACCCCTAGGTACAATCGCTAGTATATTTTCAAACCTTACAAAAGAAAAAGATCTTTAGATGACCATCTCATTTAATGGCAACAATCTTTGACTATTGTGAAGAATTAATTATGCTTGTAGTTATATGAAACCATTGTCAAAAAAAAAATTAAGGTGATATTGCCGTAATAATAATTTACCATTGTAAAAAGGATCTTTTAATGGTCGTTACCAAAATGGAGTAACTTATTAAGTGGACAAATTTTACTTTTTTTAGTGAATATATTTTTATTTTTCATTATGAGGTAGAGTTTCACCATAATCAACTCATTTTTTTCGAGACGGTGATTTGAATCATCTTAAAATGACTTAAAATCTTTAATGACAAAGTTTTCTAGTTAAAGTTCTCATTAATCAAGTAAAACCATAATTTATGATAAAAATTTAGAAAAACTTTCAATACTTTTTGACATACTAAAAAATAAGAACCTTTAACAACACTTAATAACGACATTATCAATAATTATAATTTTTTAAGTTTGATTAATGAGTTTGAATAAGTTTGATAAAGGTTAGATTAATGAGCATACCACTCAGCTCTAAAATAAGAGTTGTACAAAGACAATACAATTTACAATGTCATTAGCAATTGTGCCTTAATGGGAAGTTATCACCATTGGTATTATTTTTAATGTATTATCCTATGAAATAAAAGGTAGTACATGTGTTTTTTATTATTAAAAAAAATAAAAGGCAGTACATGCGTTTCTTATTATTAAAAAAGGTGGTTTATTGATTATTGTGAAGAGATTAATTTATGCTTTCATTTTAAGAGGCGGTATGAAATCATCGCCAAAAGAGAGTTCGATGGTAATATATAAGTAGAAATTTAACATGATGGTAATATATTGGTATGTAAATGATGTCTTTTGATTCAATTGAATAACAAAGACTGGTATTTTTTACTCTGAAAAAAAAGTAGAAATTTAACATGGTTAAACAAATGGTTACCGAAATAATTTAACATGGTAAAAAAAGCAGTTACAAAATTAAATGAAAAAGTGAGATTTTGAATAACATTATTTTTTTTTAAATTGGTGAAAATGACAAAATAATTTTTAAAAAAGTTGTTATTTTTATATGATTATTAAAAAATATTAAGATACTATAATTAAAATTATTTTATTTAAAAATTGATCCATTGTTTTGATGATCGCCTCTTATTATTACTATCCAACTGGTCATAAGATGTACGTTTTGGGTTAAAAAGGGAGTAGATCTCATATTTAAGGACATGCTTGAAGCATGTTAGAAGCCCAACTCTACATATTGCAATATCAATATAAATTTTTAGAAATTATAATTGTTATGGATATATGAAGGAAAAAATTATAAGTGTGTTTATACTAGAAGGATACGCATTATATTTTATGTTTATGTACCAAGTATTTTGTTTTCAAATATTTAGTGTCATACTATGATATGAAATTAGTAAAAATACATTTGATTTGAATAATTTTGTATTAATAACATATTATGGTTGTGATTTTTTTTTATAAGAAAATATCATAACTTTATATTATTAAAACCATATTGTTTATTGATTGTTAGGTCATTATATCTTGTAAAGTTGTTTTTTAACTTGGAATATGGGTTTTATGCTTTTTTAGCCAAAGGATAATTGTTCAGCTATACCTAACAATAAAACTATCTAAATGTCATGAATGTCTATCAACTCAACATTAACATAAAAGATATACAATCGTGAGAAGACTATGTACTATATCGACCCAGAGGGACCATCTGACCATTAGTCAACTCCCATTTATCAGTGAATCCAACCGACAAGAGCAAGTCTTTATTGGATAGTCCATTAGCCTCAGCATTAACTTCTCGGAAGATATGCTGAAGGAGAGAAAAGAGAAATGGATCCTCACTCTATCAATGTCCTCAAAGAAAGGAAGGAGAAAAATGTCCACCGGGGGCTTATGTTCTTTAAGAAAATCCACAAACAACATAGAGTCACCAAATACCTGAAGTCTGTCCACTCCAAGGGAAAGAGAAAGCCTCAAGAGTATATTGACTGCAACGAATTCAACCTGATTATTGGAGGCATCCCCCAAACCAGCTATAAAATGTATGGACCTAGAGGAGGAGAGGTGGGTGATGCCCCCAGCTCCACCCATCCGTGGCCTACCTTGGGAGGCACCGCCAACGAAGGCCCACGAAAAGGTGTCATCCACGATGGGCACGAAGATGACATGAGGAGGTTTATGAGAAATCTGCATGAAAAAAGCTTTAAAAATGCCAAAACTACGTCCAACATATACTGGGGCCGGTATGAGGATTGCATCATATAATTTCTTATTCCGAGCTAACCATATACCCCAAACTGCAATAACCGAAAAAGCAGCAAGAGTTGAGTATAAGGGACCATTGATCAGTCCTTCCATGCCAGTTTGATGTCAGTAAAATTCCAGAAGTATGGAATGCCTACAAATTGTGTAAGAGTTTTCCACACCTCCTGCGCATATGGTCGAGATATGAAAAGATGATCGATGGATTCTAACTCATGTTCGCATAATGTGCATCTGTTGGGCCCAACTAAGAATATGTGTGTCAAAGTTTCCCAAACCGAGATCTTACCATCTAAGACAAGCCTGAAGAAAAGTTTGATTTTAAGAGGGCAGGAGAGCAACCAAATGCTTTGACACACCAGACAGGATGGGGAGGATCCTCCAGTTCTCTAAGAGCTAGATAACCCAGTTTTGGCGAGTATGATCCACCCTTGGCATTTTTGGTCCATAGGAGGAGATCTGGTTTATCAGTCAGTCGAACCATACTGGTTTATAGATTTTGTATATGATGATCCCATATGATCGTATCTCCAGTAGTGAAGTCAAGATCTGCAGTCGGCAACCAACGTTGGTGGGATAAAGGAGGTATGTTCTATTGTGATGTTAGAAATACAATAAATTTATAATTCATTTATCCACCATTATTGAGGGTAGATAAATGGATTAGATTTCTTCTCAAAGGTTTAATTTGGTAACTGTAGAAAGATGATCAGGAGGAATGGAAGATCAATCATGTGAAATGCAAAGGTATGGGAGATCTAATATACAAGCATTTCATTATGTATAAATATATGTTGGTTTTACTAAATATGATAATTAAAAGATTGGATTTTTCTTTTGAAGAGAGGAAACTTCATAACAACTATGATTGAGATGGCATAATTTAAATATGAGAGGAGAATTACTAAAAAAATATTTTAACCTTCTGAAAAGCAAACATAGTACCATCTATTCTTGCATCTCATCTCTCTTTCTTTCTAGCTTGTACACTCATGCTAGTTATGTGTTTTTCGTATTTTCTTTCATAAGGATTTTGATGTTGTTGAATACAATTGGTGTTAATTACTATTTACATTGTTTGTTTTATTAAATTGTTTTGGTCATAGGTGAATATGACAAGTTCTAGCAACAACCTTAGTGAAGGCCATAAACAAAAACAACACATGTACTTGATGATCAACACCATGAAGAGCATAAGCAAAAGTATGGTCATGTGTGGATAGCATGTTGTAGAAGCACAATCTCAACTCAGTTCCTAGGGCTGTGAACATCTTGAGGAGCATTGATATATGAATTCTCTTGTGGAGAGACCCTGTAATATGGGTTCCCTTTAGCTAAACTCTATAACATTAATTCCTATGATATGAAATGCAATGTGGTTCCCAAAACCTAGAAACGTGATTCCTAAAACCTAGAAACTTGGTATTTTACAATGTTTTTTTTTTCCTTTTGAAGGGGAAACATGAATTTTAAGTCAATTTGTAGAAGAATTTTTTGAAGGACTAAAACCATTGATTCTTCATGGAGGAGAAGTCATTGATTAAATATTATGATTAAGGATGGAGAAATTGAGGATGATATTAATGGTTTCTAAGCATGTGCAAAATGGGTTTAAGCAAGTCATTAATAACAATCCACTTGATGGGTAAACAACTTTGTTAAGTTACAAAAACTATGTGGGATCTCAACATGGGTATTGGTATGAGCTTTCCTACAAAAAATTATTTCTTTGTTCTTAGAATTTGATGGGCTTTGATTATAGGACAAACTTGAGGGTAGCTTTAGAAAATCCTTTTGAAAAGAAAAATCTCATAACATTTCTTTATGTCGATAGATGCTTCACATATTAAGAGATTGAAGAAGATATGAGAGGGACCAATGATAACCCGATGGGCTAGATCAAGTGGTCGAGTGTTGTCAGTTTTGAGCAGATGATCTTGGGGTCAAATCCTCGGGAGGCTATACATCGCTATATAAGGACCTCACTTGATGTCCCCATCGGGTTAGCTATGTAATCAAAGCGAATGGCCGATGCCCCTTCGAATGGGAACCCTATGTGTTGTTCTCGTGGACGTAACGTGCCCTGATGGGGGTAAGGTGAACCACACTAAAAAAAAATTAAAAAAAAGGTGAGAGGGACCAATGAGAAAGAAGGTGTAGGCAAAGCCATGTCGAATTCCAATGCTTGAAAATATAGTGGTTTAGAAAAGTAAAGCAAAATGAGAAATACATAATTGAAATGTGCATCTTAACAATAACGCTCTGCATCCAATACCTGGCCATACAGAGTTATTTTATTCAAGTTTCTCAAGTTGTAGATTCAAATCTTCGGAAGCCACATTTCATTATATTTAATGACTTTCTTAAATGCTAACAATCTGTTACTAAAACTTAGTAATAATGTTAACCCTTTACCAAAATGATTAAAAAAATGGAAAAAACAACTATAAAATTAATAATAAGTAAATAAGAAATGGTTTCCCAAACCCACTCATTTAGGATGGCCATATGTTAGACAAAAGTTTTCCCTTGTTACAAGCCTTCAACATAAATACCAAAAACCTTTAATGAATATCAACATTTAATTGTGAACGATGTCTTTTGTAAATCACTAAACTCTAAAATGTAGCAATGTAAAGACATTAAAACTTGCAACGTCACTAGCAAATGTGTCTAATGAGAATTTATCACCCTCGGTATTATTTTTCTATGCATTATCTTTTATGAAAAAAAAATTATACACTTAGTGTTTCTTAGTAAGAAACCACTATTAATTGCAACAGAAGAAAATATCGCATTCCGATTGACAATCTTGATAGTACTGTGACATGTGACATGTGATATAACATGAGGAGAGGGATTGATGGTTGTCATGTCTTTTTTCATTGACTAGATGGCTCCCTCATGGAATGAAGATGAAGCGTGACCTTGAGACTTTAGATTAATAAAGGATAAAAAATTATAGAAAAATATAAAGATACCTTGATACTTTAGATTAATAAAGGATAAAAAAATTATAGAAAAATATAAAGAAAAAAATCATTTAGTATGTATGATTTTTTTTGATGTGACCATTTATATTTATGTGGGTGTATATAAACAATTTTCTTATATGTACTAGTTGAGGATTCAATAATTCAAACCATTAAAGAGTAGTTGATCCAGATGGAGATCGGTGGCCACCCACCTATTCCACTGGCTCAAAACAATTGTCCATTGTGGCAGTTTCCTAGTTATTTTTCGGCAGTTTTTCGAGTCCTAAACTTCCGGGGCCGTTTTGAGGCCTTAAACAACGTTTTTTGGAGATTCGGGGCCAAATGGTTGCCATCGGCATGCATTTGGTTGACCAAAAGTTGTAAAGCTTAGATAGACCTTTCCAACGAGCTATCGAACGCCCAAATCGGAGATCGTATGCAAAAGTTATGACCCTGGGAAGTTGACTGTTCAACTTACCACCTTGGGGCCGCAAACTTTATGACGGTTCATCTTCTAGGGTTACGTTTCGGGACTTTTGGGGTTCTCACCCTCATTGTTATTATAAATAGGCCCCTTTGGCCTCATTTTGTATTCAGCTTGGCACGAATGAGCGTAGCGGCCACATCTCTTCTCAGAGATAGCTACCACCATTCTAGCAATTGTATTACAGTCTGTTCTATTTCCGCCATTTAATAGAATATGTTTTTACTGTATCTCTGTTATCTTTGCAAAATGTCTATTATTATGACTCTGTATATGTTCTTTCATTTCGTTCGCACATAAATCCGGATCAGTAGTTTATCTTTATGATTGGTTGATGCATTGACATAATTTAGTATTACGTTTAAACATCAAGAAAAAGAAAAAGAAAAAGAAAAATCTTTCAGAGTATCCATTTCACATATTTTATTAAAAAAATGTTCTTTATTAATTGGATATGCTTTAAAGTTGGTGCATTTTGGAATTGTTTCCATGATATAAATACCTTTACCTTTTGACTATGTCTTTTTTTCAAAAATAAAAAGTAACAACTTGTTATTTTAAGAAAAGAACTCAAATTTATATAATACATGTGAAGAAACAGACTCAAGACTATGGAATGGAAATTCGAGAACTATCTATCACATCCATTACCTTCAATACACTCCACTGTAACATACATGCAGACGTACATAAGTACATTGGTCCATGATAGGTATGTATTGGACTTAACCAACTAAATAAAAGAAAACAAAAAAAAAACTTCTAGCATAATGACATGCATAGTGGGATTAATTAGTTTGTACAATGAGTCTAAAAAGTAGGGAAAGATCATGTATTAACCATTCTCCTCCCGTGAAATTCAACAAAATGGATGATAACGTCCATAGGTCCAATAGCTGGTTTGGAGAGATAGTCTGCAAGTGTGTTGTTCTCTCTATAGATGTGCTGGATGATAATCTCTGAAAAACTCGAAATGAGCATTCGTGTGCAATGAATCCAAATTTCAAGCAAGAGAATATGTAACTTAGCCACACTGTTTTCCCACCCAACGGTTACCCTGGAATCGCCAAAGATATAAATGCAGTGTATGCCACGACTCTTGGAAAAGTACAATAGGCCCCAGAGAGCCAAAAGTTTAGCCTTGGTGTTACTCCCAATACCCATAGCCATTCGTAGTCGAAAAGAATGATCATTTTTAAGGAACAATATCATACTTGCTCCACAAATTCCAGCTTGTGACACCCCATCGAAACAACCAAATGGAGTTCCTTTGGGTTCATCATGTTGTCTAATGCATCTGAATCTGGCCATCAGATCACCTCCGGGCACTAGCTCCATCTATCCCATAGTCCTTGAAGCGATTAAGCTTGCTGGCATGCATTTGTCTTCAAAGACATCAAGGTTCCAAGTCCTCCAAATCTCCCATATGACGAGCCATGGCAAGTTCTTATATTTAGTAGATTTCTAGATCCAATTATCAAAACATTCTTTTAATGGAGAACCTGTCCAGACATCCTTACGCAATTGTTTTACTTGAAGAGTGCCCATATCTCACTGAAGAAATCACACTGTCCATATAGATGATTAGTGAAATCCTCGACTTTTAAGGAGAGTACACATCGACTAGGTCCCGTAAAGCCTCACTTGAGTAAATTCTCCTCGCATAGAATACGGTCCATATAACATAGCCACATAAAGCAACGAAATTTCAAAGGAATGTTTAATTTCCACAGCTTTCTTTCCCACCAACATTTTTTAAAGTAACCCTCATGTTGTAGAATGGCATCGTATATATTCCTAACCGGGATAACTCCATCAGTATTGCCCCAAGCCCAAACCAAGAAGCTGGAATCACGAGAAAGAGTGATTCTTGCTCTGTATAATCAAAGAATATGATCATGCCATTCTTCTTTAACCTCCACCAATAGATTTAAATCGCCTGTTATAGGCCATGTGATCCAGATGTCCCTTCCTTATTCGGTCAATAAATTTGTGCAAGTACATGCACATTGGAATGGTGGAGTTGTTTAATAAGATCCTGCAATAGTCTAAATTCACCCCCCATACCTGCGATGGGATCAATACCCATGAACGTTAATATCCCATTTCCAACCTGCCGGCTAAGCTAGTTTCCAATCACCAAATAGGATTTTAGTAGACTACGCCATACAATGGAGGTCGTGGACACGTGTAAATTGGGGTTGTTGAATCCAAATGATAATAGGAAGGCCTTGCAGATACTTAGCCTGAATGGTGCAACTCCAAATTCATCTATCAAATAAAACACGCTAGAGGCTCTTGGCTTGGAGCGAGATACCAAAATAGTTCAGTCTCTTTAAACCCAACCCGTCGAGGTGCTTAGGTAGTGCTATGTGTTCCCGGGAGGCCAAGTGTATTTTAGAAGACTTACAATAACTCGACCATAGGAAATGGGTCATCTTCCTTTTGATTCCATCAATCGCGGATGATGGAAATTGAATTAAAGAAAACAAGTACAGATGCAAACCTTGCAAAACCGAATTTATCAGCACCAGACGACCCCAAGTGAAAGCCAACCATACATCCAATTCTTAATTTTCCTATCAATCCTCTATAGTAACCAATTTTAGTTCATTGCTCTATAATTATTAGGTTTCAACCTATATCCCAAGTATTTTAAACCTTGATCTAAGGGATCCATAGCGAAGGGAAATAACTCATGTAGCTTTTCTAGGAAAACCACTTCAGAAGAGTTATAAAGAAACATAGATTTATTAGGGCTTACCTTCATACCTTTTGCAATGCAAAACAAATCAATGATCTCTTTAAACACCTTCCACTCCGAACAATCCACCATACCAAGTAAAATAAAATCATCTACAAACATAAGGTGTTTAACAAATAAAGCATGAGATATTTTGATACATTTATTTCATTTCTTCACCTTCATAATGCCAATGAGTCTACTGAGTCCTTCGATAACTAGTATAAATAGCAACGACGAGAGCAGACAATCCTGGTGTAATTCTTTACTTCCTCCAAAGAATAAAGTAGGTTCTCCATTAACTAAAACAACAAAAATACATCGAGCAAATACAAGACATGATCCAGTTGGTCACTTCCACTGAAATCCCAATTTGGATTAGCATCAACCTAATGCCTAATGAAGGACCAGTCCACCATGTTGTATGCTTTCATCAAATCCATATTGAGAATAAAAGCCTTCATTTTTTTTTGCTTAACAAAGTGTTGGCACTCCTGCGCAATCCCCATTGCATCTAGTATATTTCTAGATGACAAAAATCTAAATTGTTCTAGCGAGACGTGTTTCTCCAATGAGGGCTTGAGCTTATTAAATATGATTTTTGTGACAGTCTTGTATAGTCTATTACACAACAAAATTGGTTGGTAGTCATTGAATTATGTTGGCATGTCCATTTTAGGTATGAGAGTAATATAAATAGTATTGAGTGTCTCAGAAATAAGCTCCCTCTGATGTGACTCTTGGATAGCCCCCTGAATCTCATCACCCAACATCTCGAAAAAATGAATAAAAAATTCTATCGTCCAGCAGTTCGGGCTTGGGCTCTTCTCTTTGGAAAATCCTTTGAGGACCCCCAGGACCTTTGTAGTTTCAACCCTCTTTCCAATGGTTGAGCTCTCCTATGGGGAGAAAAATCTCGGGTATGCTTCCAAAACCCTTAATTGTTCACCAAGGTTAACAATCATATCATGTTTGTAGATATATTGGAAATGAGCTAACACTTCCTTTTGAAGATCATTATTCTTAGAAATGGTGGATCCATCCCCGTCCTTAAGTTCCCATATGGAGTTATGGTTTCGACGCTGAGACGCATACTTTTGAAATGTTTTTATTGGAATCACCCTCCAACATACATAGGGCACAACCCTTAAGTCTACATGTGGATTCAATTTGAGACAATGTTTTAGCTTTATTCTACTCCAAGCAGTGGAGTTCATCTTTGTAGTCCTAAGAGAATAGTTGGGCATCTATGGCGTTACCCAAATCCTCCATCCTTCTCTCCGTCTCCACCAACTCTATTCGGTTATCCTTCTTTTTAGCTTGTTCCTATTTAATGACATCTCCTTGTAGCAAAAATAATTTTTTAACAAGTTGATGCATATGAGAGGAAATACGAATATCTGCATAAGAGGCCCAATGTTCCTCCACAAACTTACATAAATCCATGTCCCCCAACCATGTTCGATTGAATTTTGAGGGATAACAAATAGGTGTAGAACCACAGTCCAATTATAAAATCGTTTCTTTATGATTGGATATCCCCGTTGGGGTGTCCCATGATCTATACCGACCAACCATGGAAGCCAAACCATTTGCCATTAAGAAATGATCAAGTCATTTTGCCACTCCAGCGCTGCCCACACGACCGTTAGAACAAGTGGGTGTCAAATGAGTAGGAAACACATCAATCAGATGAGATTGCTCAAATAAATCAACGAAATAATTGGACAAAGGATCAAACTGAGCTTTTGAGCCCCATACTTTATTGGTCGAGAGAGTCAGATTGAGGTCTCCTGTAACAATCTGTGAAGAGGCCGCCAAAATACCAAAGGCCACCACCCTGTCCTAAAACTCGTTCCAAGCATTATATGGCCCATAGACATTAATCAAATACAAAGTTCTATTTATACCTCACATCTTACCCTCTACTAGAATACTTGCACAAGTATTAAAGGGTTTAAATTCAGCCAAGGTAAGATTTTAAGCCACCAATAATCCTCCAGAATTCCTATCAACATTAGAGTCACAACCCTTCCAATTGGGACGTAATTTAAGGAATAAATGTTACATCACCATCCAAATCAGACTACTAGCAAACAATGTTTCACCAACCTACTAGTTCCCTAGGTTGGGGTGGAGGCATAAAATTTTGGAATAAAAGAGCTATAAGACCCAAGAGGACCTTATTTTACCATATTCACATTAAATTGGGTCATAAAAAATAAATGTGGAGAAAAAAAAGTGGCATTGCTTCATGGAGACACTTAGAGGCTCATGGAGTCCTTGGGTGGCTAGATTCCTCCCTACACTTGTCATAACCTACATCTAAATTCGAAATTATAGGGAACATAACGTTCTTGGAATGTTAAGAGGTGTCAAGTAACATATCATGAGCCAAGAAATTCGAATTGGTAAGTGGAAGTAACTCCCATGGAAGAGGAAGAGATGTTGGAGTCATTTACCCAACATGCACACTTATTTGGTTAATTTTGGCCTATTTACCCACTATCCTAAGTTTAATTGACTTACTTGGCATCAGATGAGCACACTATGACATCAGCATGAGCACACCCATGCCCTCCTTCAGTCAAGGAGGCCAACTAATCCTTCTCCTTCATTCGGGGAGGCTAACTGGGCTTCCTCCTTCAAATAGGGAGCATTTCTGGGGTGATCTGAGTGTCATAAATGCACCTAATTGCTAACTGATTGTTACAATCAGTTAAGCTGAGTTGTGAAGTCGCCTCCATTCATTATTTGATTATTTTTTGTCATTATTTATGAACTCAAGCTAACACATGCGCCTACAACCACTTATGATGACATGTGTCACTTCAGTTAACTCCATCAAAGCTACTTGGAGTTATGGATGTGCTACCTCCTTCAGTTGGACATGCAGTTACATGTGACGAGTCACTTTCAATTAGACTTGGACATCTATTGTACTCTTATTCAGTTAGGACTTAGTGTGAGAGTCAGTTATTGATTAGTTTTGTGGTTAACTAAGTGTGCCGATTGTGGCTGACATTCAGTTAAGCTACACCCATTCATTTAGTTCGAATGACCTCCTTGGGAATTCGAATTGCCTTGGCATTCATGCACTCTGCATGACCATTGTATTGTACTATCATTATTTTATTGATTATACAGAGCTGCAACATTCTATTGCAGCACCATTATGCCATTTTCATGCTTAATTTTCTGAAATATCTTATGAGACTATGTTTTAGTCCCTAGATTACTGTGACAGATTAATAAGAGACTAAGAACACAATTTGCACCACTTGGAAGGAGATTCCCTGCATTCTATGACAACTACGATGAAATATTCTATGAACAATTCAGATATGATTGCAGACCTGATTGTAGACCTATGAAAATCTAACACGACAGTGCTAAAAATAGCCACCAAGAGGGCGCATTTGGGGGTTAGAGGCAGCCATTCGAATTGGGGAAAGAATTGAAGCATGAGGGAGAGGAAAAGTGTCATAAGGAGTTACTAAAGTACGTGGATGAGTTGAAGGAATCCTATGGAGGGGAATTCGACCTTAGGAGTCCTCATGAAGGTTATAAAAATATGTCATGAGGAAGGAGAATGGATTTTTATTATTTTGAGAATTGCCTTTGGCATTTTGAAAGCTCTTGCTTGTCCATTGCATGGTGAGTGTTCACTCTCCCTGCTAGTGAGTCAATGTCGAGGGAGTTGGATTCCTATACAAATTGGTTGTTGGAGAGGCCATCCAAAAATTTCATCTGGAGCTTAATGAAGTTTTTTGGTTTCATATCGAAGGCTAATACATTTCATCACTCATCTATTTCCACATTCTTTCATCCCCATCTCACTATTCCCCATGTTTTCATATGATGGTGCACTTGTGAGAATCATGCTTGCGCTTGGATAATATTAGTTGATGCCCAAGATCGAGTACATGATGTTTGGATCTGTAATATTTTTTCCATATTCTATGTAAGTCGAATTTTCATAAATGAATGTGCAAAAATTCCCACATTTCCAAGCTACTATTTGACTAGTTTTCATGTGTTGACTTCTATTTCGAAGGAGATACGCATCTGATCTGTATGAACGAATTCCTATTATGTTAAATGATTTTGAGAAATCTATTTGTATTTTTTACATGGTCTCCATTCATTATTCTCTATTATGAACCATTTCATTTACTTTTATGAGTAAAAAAGGCGCTATCAATGTCATTTCAGCTTAAGTAATTTCACTGAAAATTATCAAACAAATATGGAACTCTATAAATTGATTGCATAACGAATAACCATGTATATTGATAGTAAATGGGGTCTTATATCAGTCCCCATAATCTACTTACAAATTTTTTAGGGTCATACATGAGTTTGGAAGCCCATTTTTCCTACACCTTAGGGGGGATTTCATCACAATTTCCTAGTAATTTTTTCCCTTTTGTCATCAGCCTCAAATGAAGTTACAGAGGTCCAAATTCAGTCCTAAAGTGATAATAGAGTTTATTTATAGGTATTAAGACTCATTATATCAGGCCATTTCAAATTCAGGACCATTTGGTTCCATTTGGAACCTCTAGAGTTAAGACTAGTTAATCCCGAATTTGCCCAAATTGTGCCTTTGTCTAGAAATTTCAAGTTTACTCTATTTAGGGAATACAACTTAGGGTACTTACTCACTTAAAAGGATCTAAATGAAAGGGAAAAAAATTGTTTGAGTAATATTCAAGCATTTCATTTTGATATTGAATATGTGAAGGGAAAGAATAATGTGGTAGTTGATGCCTTATCAAGAAGACCTTCTATTTCTTTAGTGGATGTTGCAGAATATTGTAAAGTTGTACTAGAAATAGAATATTCCAAGGATAAGTTTTATTGTGAAATTTTTTATGGAACTAACCATGATTATAGGTATAAAGTGATGGAAGGAATAATCTAATACAAAGATAGAATCTATTTGGTCCCTGGTTCGAGTTTGAAGGAAAAAGTTTCGAAGAGAGCTCATGATTCTCTGCTAGCAAGCCACCCTGGTTTCTTCAAAACATACAGAATGTTGAGAGAAATATTCTCTTAGAAAGGGTTAAAGAATGATGTTCTGAAATACGCTAAGGAATTCCCAACATGTCAACAAAACAAAGTGGAGCACAATCATCCAGCTGGTCTCTTATGCCCCTTATCTATACCCAAACAAAAATGGGAGAGAATTTCCATGAATTTCATCATTGTTCTACTGAAAGTACTTAGTAAGGATTGAATATTTTTAGTGGTGGATATACTCACTAAATTTTCTCATTTCTTTTCTATTACTACAACTTTCACTGTTGCACAAGTGGTTGAGCTATTCTTTAGAGAAGTTTTCAGATTGCATGGGATTCCCAAGTGCATTGTTAGTGATAGAGATAACATATTTTTTAGTGCATTTTGGAAAGAAATCTTCAAAATGGTGGGGACAAATTTGACTCCTAGAACAAGCTATCATCCACAAACTGATGGCCAAACATAGAGGGTGAATCAATGGTTAGAGAGCTACTTGAGGAACTATGTTAGTGGGCATCAAAAGGCATGGATCAAATGGTTGCATTTGGGTGGGTTTTGCTATAATAGTAACTTTCATATGTCCATTGGCATGGCTCCTTTCAAATCACTTTATGGTTATTTTGCATCCACTTTTATGGACCACATCTTTGGTGATAGTAGATCCCCAAAAGCTAAGGATTGGATTGAAGAAAGTCAAGAAAATTTGAAGGATTTGAAAGATAACTTGCAGGTATCCCAAAATCAACAAAACCAATATGCAATTCAACATAGATTGGAGATAAAATTCCAAGTGAATGACTTGGTTTGTTTGGGGTTGCAACCCTACAAACAAACCACCATAAAAGGTAAAGGTTCAGAAAATATCAACCAAGGTTTTATGGCCCCTACAAAGTGGTTTGAAAAGTTGGCGAAGCCACATATGAATTGGAACTCCCAACAGGAAGTAAAATCCATAATGTATTTCATGTTTCATGTCTAAAAATAGTGATAGGGAAGCATATTTCAAATTCAGAAATATTACCTCCCTTGGATGATGAAGTACAACTTATTCTCATTCCAGAAAGAATATTAAGGGAGTACTTGGTACAGTGGAAGGATTTTCCTAGTGAGGAAGCCATTAGGGAAGAGGAACATATGTTTCAACATCTAAAATTGACATTGCTTGAGGACAAGAAATATTGGGTCAGGAGGACTGTCATGTCCCCATCCAAATAAGACTACTAGCAAACAATGTTTCACCAGCCTACTAGTTCCCTAGGTTGGGGTGGAGGCATAAAATTTTGTAATAAAGGAGCTATAAGACCCAATAGGACCTTAGTTTACCATACACAAATTAAATTGGGTCATAAAAATAATAAATGTGTAGAAAATAAAGTGGCATTGCTTCATGGAGACACTTGGAGGCTCATGGAGTCCTTGGGTGGATAGATTCGTCCCTACACTTGTCATAACTTACATCCAAATTTGAAATAATGGGGAATTAAACGTAATTGGAAGGTGAAGAGGTGTCAAGTAACATATCATGAGCAAAGGAATTCTATTTGGTAAGTGGAAGTAACTCCCATGGAAGAGGAAGAGACTAAGAAGACAATTTGTGCCACTTGGAAGGAGATTCCCTGCATTCTATGACAACTATGATGAAAGATTCTATGACAAATTTAGATCTGATTGAAGACGTGATTGTAGATCTATGAAAATATGACATGAAAGGGATAAAAATAGCCACCAAGTGGGTGCATTTGGGGGTTATAGGAATCCATTCGAATTGGGGAAATAATTGAAGCGTGAGGAAGAGGACAAGTGTATAAGGAGTTACTAAACTAATAGGATGAATTGGAGGAAGCCTATGAAATATTTTTATAACCTTCAATCCTAAAATGACAAAAGAGTTTCTTGAGAGGTATTAAGACTCATCATATCATACCATTTAAAATTAGGGACCATTTGGTTCCATTTGGAACCTCTAAATTCGAGACTAGTTAATCCCGAGTTTGCCCAAATTGTGCCTTTGTCTAGAAATTTCAAGTTGGGTCATTAGAAGAAATCACATGCATTGACATCAGAGGTCATTGTATCCTAAAGCAATAACATATCCAAACAAAACCTATCCAGAAGGTGTTTTAGTGTAGTCCTTTTGGGTGGACTGCAAAATCCCCTTATGTTGAGTGACAAAAAGATCAAGTGACCGACTTCGGGGAAAAACTGCTCTAAGGGACCCAGGAAGAGAGTTGGAGGGAGACGAAAAGGAAAGCACCGCTACAACCAAAGTCATAGAGTATACATTGGGATTAAGCCAGCGATTAGGAGGATTCCTAGAAGTATTTCCCTTGGGTTTGGATTTCTTACAAGTAGTAACATTACCAAATCTAAAGAAGAGATGGGGATAGACAGGTCTTCCTCATATCTATCATCCAAATGATTAGTATATGTATTAATGGGAAATTATACGGCATTAGATGATGTCAAGGCTAGCGGGGAATCCAGGTTAAGGGAAATGTCCTCACTCAAATACGAGGGTGGAAGGAAAATACCCAAAGTGTCTATATTCACACTTAGCGTCACGTCCTTAGGCATAGGTCCTGATGAACAAAAAACAACAGAGGGAGATTGTTTAGTGTCAACAATTCCTTCAATAACATCAATGGTTGGAGACTCTGAATCAGTGGTATGGTAGGGTAAGTTTGGTGACTTGCTCAGTGACAAAACAACCCCCTTAAGGTGCATAAGGGTAATAGCACCCAAAACCTCATCAGCTGAAAGGGATTGAAGAAGGAGTTGAAAAAAAATCTGAACTTACCCAAGAATTGATGAGTCACTTCGATGTCAATAGGAATAGGAAATTATGCATTATCCCCCATTTCATTTAGTTCCATCAGGGGATCTAAGTCATCAAAGATGTGTCCAGAATCCCAACCACAATCATAAGTCATGTATCTCGTTTTGTGGCAGTGGAAGCATCTGAATTGAACCCGCCATTAGTCCAAGCGATGGGTGAAACAACCCACATCCCATTGTACATCAACCAATTCGAGTAATCCTTTATAGATGTCTATATCAACCAATATTCTAGGCAATTTATGATCATGAGCCATTAGAGTATCATCCTCGACTAAGATGAAATTCCCAATGGTATTACCAATTTCCATGAACATAGTGAAATTCCAACAATGGAGCGACCACCATGGAAGCAAAACCCATAGGTGACATCGAGCATTTTTTTCTTTCCATAGATTGAAGATAGAGTACCATTGACAGAGCACTAGAGAACCCACTCCCAAAACCTAGTAGCGAGATCAAAGAACTTCTTACTATCTTCTGATTGGAAATGAAAGTCGAAGATCTTCTGACTATGTTATAAGAATCAAGAAACCCTAAAAATAAATTATGCTTTTATAAGTTGAAATATAAATTATTAAAAATTAAGACAACCTACTAGTGTGCATCATACTCTTGGTTAGACCATTCATACTTCAGTAACTTTTCAAATATTGTAAAAATATTCATAGAATTTTCTTATATGAACTTGTTTAGGAATTGATCATTCAAATCATTGAAGAATAGTCTATCTTCAATATTTGTTGATTCTTGGACATAAACTAGTAAAGTGTGTAAACAATGAAAAATAATACAAATAAAATTCTATTACTAACAATACTCCACAGTACCCATTTCACATACTTTATTAAAAAATGATCCTTACTAAATCATATATGCTTCAAATATGTAGGTTTTGAAATTGTTTCTAGGATATAAATACATTTGTACTATGTCTACATATCAACCAACCCTAAAAATAAATTACACTTTATAAATTAAATTTTAAAAATTTAGAAAAATATATTTACAATATAAAAGTATATCGTTCATGTGAAAACATTGTAAAACAATGCAGTCGACTAGAAATTTATAAAGAATCCTTTAAATATAGAAAAGCTTAAAATTGAAAATTAAATCTAATATTTATTTTTAATCGAAACAGAGAAATTTATATTAAAAGGAGTTGTGACCGCACCGTCCAACTAAATAGATACAAAAAGAGGGACAAGAAATCTAAATTTTTTTTTTTTTCCGTTTCAAAATTGCCAACATCTCTAGATTTCATCCATCTAACCCTGTCGTTGCTTCTATTTTTTGCTAGCTTACATCTATATATTCTTATAAAACTACTGAAACAAAAGGCATTTACAACACAACTAAATAAAAACATGGTAATTTGAAAAACCTGGAGGTATAGAGATCAAGTACCTTGCATGTTGACGCGGAGCAGCTGATTGGCTTGTGTTGTGTTGAGGGCGCCTATGATGATCAATCATTTTGTTGACTGAAGGTTCCTCCCTTTTTGGTCCCTGCTATGTCTTTGGAGACCCCATAGAGGAATTTGCATGGTGCTCCACTCTTTTGAACCTAGGTGTGACCTCTCTTTGCAGATAATGAATGGTTTCCTGAAGTTCTTTAATCAAACCCCCCTACTACCAACCATGACCACACAAACATCTAATTTCAACCTCCATCAATGCAATTTTGGAGTTGGCTCGCTCAAGCTTTCCATATGCATATTCATTCCTCTGATTTGCCTTGTGAATTTCTTCCTTTGCATGCTACTCCATATCCCACTGCCATCATTCTCTTATAGGACCTCAATTCTCTTCTCATGTTGAATTGGAAACATCATGGAATAGGATATAGTGCCTTCCATGACTCCAACTTTGTGTCAAATGAGGAAATGAAGCCGAGAAATATCAACAATAATGCCCCTGAATTGAAGTCGAACCAAAATTTTTCGTTAGTCCTTGTCGCTGTGATGTAAGAGCGTCTAAACCAAACATGGAGTCAAGTGGATCTTGAAATTATTCCTAGGTGTTGAGAAATCATGAAGTCTCTTTTGTTGATTTGGACTATGAGTAGTTTTGTAACTACTAAAAATGTAATAATGGCATGTGCCAATGGATCCATGTCTCTTAGATAAGTTGGACTGATTTGCTTCGTGAATTCTGGCCTTTGGGATCCTGATTGTTTGGATTCCATGGGTTTAATGATTTGTATATGTATATATGAATGTAAGCACTGAAATCGAGAACAATATAATAGAAGAGAAGTTGTTGTTGTAGCGTGGATTTAATAAAGGAACAAAGTCTCCATTCCCTGTGTATTTCTGAATACAATGCCTTCATCTAATAACTAATGAATGTGATGTAAATATATGAAATTATGTGTAATGGATATATAGTTTTGGAAATTAGTCAATCTCAATCTTGATCCTATGCGTTTGTTAATTATGTGGACAATATAGAACTTTCTGGTTGATCATTTCACTGATCAACCAATAAGAATTGGCACACTACATAAAAATTCCACAGACTTTGTGTGCATACTTAGACCTTGGTGTGTGTTTCCTCATCCCTGCGACATATTATACCTCCTACCGACATATTCTCTCTTTTTGTGGAATTTTCATTCCCACGCGGGCATAATTTCCCTCCTTATTGGAATATTATATCCCTTGTAGCATAATAGACCTTCCTACATGCATTTTGACTCACCTTGCGAGGAAGGAAATCATATTTCACCCTTGCAGGCTTTTAACTCCTCCTATGGGCATAATTCCTCCCCTTTGCGGGTATATTTCATTCCTAGCGGGCATATTACTCCTTCCAGGAATCATGATCATCCTTGTTGGCATAATATTCTCCTTGCAGACATTTTGGTCTCCTTATGGGAATATTTGTTAAGCCTTGTAGGAATTTTAGTCCTCTATTGCGGGCTTAAAAATCCCCTTTTGCGGGCATTTTGGACATTGAAAACCCTCGTTGTGGGCCTTTTAATGGAGATTTGCATCAAGTGGCATTAGAGCGAGGAATATGAGGAAGAACGATGCCACCAAAAAAACAAGGACATGTAATCCATGTTGGATTTGTCGTGAAAGACAACCTACATATGTGGGTGTACAAAGAGAGCCGAAAGAGCTTAGAGAAAAAATGGAAGCTATGGAAAGGAGAAACATAGGATATGGAAATGTCAGTGATGAAGGATAATCCTCTGAAGATGAACAAGAGCAGATGGTTGAAGAAGTTAAGGTGTTGAGAATGTTGGTGAAGGTTAGTAGCATACCTAAAGTGGAAGTAACCATGTATGAAGGAAATTTAAATGTTGAAGAACTCGTGCACTGGATAAATGCCATGGAAAAATACTTTGACTTTGAAGAAATTGAAGACAATAAGAAAGTGAAATTTGCATCCACTAGATTGAAGGGATATGAAACTATCTGGGGAGATAAGTTGCAGATCTGTAGAGAGAGGAAAGGTAAGTAAAAAATCAAGAATTGGGATAAGATGTTAGATAAAATAAAAAAAAGTCAATTTATGCCTAAAGATTACCAGCTAACCCTCATTAGACAATTACAAAACCTTATACAAAAGGGTATGACAGTTAAGGAGTACAGAGAAGGATTCTTTAGGCTAAATATTAGAGCTGGAAAGATATAAGAGGATGTGGGAAGAGTGGCCAGATATATATATATATATATATATATATATATATATATGTATATGGGATGAGGTATGAGATACATGATGAGATGAGATCAATTTATTGAATCCTGGGACTATTGAGGATGCTTATTACGCAGCCTTGAGAGTGGAAGAAAAATTACTAAGAAGACAAAGCCAAAGGAACAGAGGAAGAGGTGCATCAAGAGGAAGAGGATCCTCTAATAGAAAGGGGAGATTATATACCTCCAAAGATGAACCATAAGGTTCTAGTAGTCATCCACCACAAAGAGGAGGAAGATCTAGCTAAGAGGAAGAGGTAGAGATAGAGAAATCAAATGGTATACATATGGAGAAATTGGGCATAATTCATGGGAGTGTACCAAGAACAAACCAACATCCCAGTGGAAATTTTTTTTTCAGAGGCCAGAGAAGAACCGGAGAAGAAAGCAGGTAAAGAAAAGCTTTCTTAGGAAGGGAAGTCCCTCATGTTGAAAAGGGTATTGGTAAAGGCAGAAAAAGAAGTGCATGAACCTGAACATGGGAAGAGTCTGTTCAAGACTACGTGCAAGTCTCAAGGAATTTGTTGCAAGGTTTTAATAGATAATGGAAGTACAAACAATTTGGTCTCCACGGAGATGGTAGAGAAGTCGAGGTTGAAAATAACGACACAACCACTGATTATAGAGTTTCTTAGTTGCAAAAAATACACTAGCGCTTAGTGAGTGAGTAGTGTGAAGTGGAGATACAGATTGGTACATATAAAGATGTGGTGTTATGTGACATAATTCCCATGGTTATCTTCCATGTCTTGTTGGGGAGACCTTGGAAGTTTGATAGGAAGGTCGTACATGCCAGGTAGAAGGAACACTTACTACTTGGAGAAGGATGGAAGAAGCATGTGTTGCTTCCATTGAAGGATGAAGCAACAAAAGACGACCCTAGAGATAGCATTATGCTAATGAGTGGAAAAGAGTTGTTGCAAGAAATTAATAAGAAAGAAGAAGAGCTACATTTTTCTCTCACTGGTAAGCCAAAGGTGATTCTGAAGATGGCCTGAGTGACTTGAAGCTACTTCACCATAAGCTTCAAGTTCTCCTAATGATGATCCCAGAGTAGGGTTCGAAATGTCGAGATCTTCAACTCTCCAACGCAGCTTCCTCCTTTTTCAATTCTACTGCGTAATGTCTACCTTTAAACAGGTTGAGTCCCTCCATGGAAGGGATGCCCTAAGTGACTTGAAGCTACTTCACCATAAGCTTCAAGTTCTCCTGATGATGATCCCAGAGTAGGGTTCGAAACATCGAGATCTTCAACTCTCCAACGCAGCTTCCTCCTTTTTCAATTCTCTGACTTCATAATGTCTACCTTTAAATAGGTTGAGTCCCTCCATGGAAGGGATGCCCTGAGTGACCTGAAGCTACTTCACCATAAGCTTCAAGTTCTCCTGATGATGATCCCAGAGTAGGGTTCGAAACGTCGAGATCTTCAACTCTCCAACGCAGCTTCCTCCTTTTTCAATTCTCCGACTGCGTAATGTCTACCTTTAAACAGGTTGAGTCCCTCCATGGAAGGGATGCCCTGAGTGACCTGAAGCTACTTCACCATAAGCTTCAAGTTCTCCTGATGATGATCCCAGAGTAGGGTTCGAAACGTCGAGATCTTCAACTCTCCAACGCAGCTTCCTCCTTTTTCAATTCTCCGACTGCGTAATGTCTACCTTTAAACAGAGTTGTTGATGTTTTGAGTAGGGTGAATCTAATTTTGCAAGAGTTTAAGGTCAACACCTTGGGTTTTAATGAGTTGATCAGTATGTACAAAGAGGATGCATATTTTAAGGATGAGTATATATCTTGTGAGAACCCAACAACTCAAAACAAAAATCAATGGTTAGATTACATGATATAAGAAGGCTTGTTGTTCAAGAAGAGTAAGTTATGTATCCCTGAATGTTCAATGTGGAAAAATATAATAAAAGAGAAGCACAATGGAGGTATGGTAGGTCACTTTGGATGAGACAAAACATTTTCTCAGGTAAACTATTTTTACTTTTGGCCAAAGATGCAGAGTGATGTGAGGAAGTTTGTTGAAAGATGCTGGATATGTCAGCATGCAAAGGGAAATAATCATAACACATGGTTGTATCAGCCACTTCCCATCCCAACCAGAACTTGGGATTCCATTAGTATGGTTTTTTTTTGGGTTTTCCAAATAATCGGAGAGGAAATGATTCTATTTATGTAGTGGTGGGTAGATTCTTAAATATGACTCATTTTATTGCTTTTAAGAAAAATAATGATGCCACTAACGTTGCAAATTTGTTCTTTTTAGAAGTAGTAAGATTGCATGGTTTGCTTGTAAGCATTGTATCAAACATGGATAACAAGTTTGTTGGTCGCTTTTGGAGGACTCTATGGAATAAATTGGATACAAATCTCAATTTAGTTCTTCTCATCACCCTAAGACTGATGGTCAAACTGAGGTGGTAAATAGAAGCCTTGGAAATATATTGAGAAATATTGCTTATAAGAATCTAAGAAAATGGGATTTAGCCCTTGCTCAGGTTGAATTTCCTTATAATGACTCTCAAAATAGAAGAAATGGTATGATCCATTTCCAAATTGTGTATGGGATGCATCCAAGAGGAGTATATGAACTTAGGAAATTGGGAACGCTAGAGTCTAGGAGTGCAGATGGTGAAGAATTTGCAATCAACATATAGAAGCTAAGCCAAAATATTAAAAAGAAGTTGCAGGAGAGCAATGGGAAGTATAAGCAGCGAGCTGATCTCAGAAGCAAGGAAGTGAACTTTCAAGTATGGGACTTGGTGATGGCCTATCTCAGAAAGGGGATGATTCCTAAGGGGACATATAATAAGTTGAAACTAAAAAATATTGGACCTTGCAAGATACTAAGAAGATTCTTAGCTAATACATATGAGTTAGAACTCCCTTCAGAACTTGAAATTTATCCAATTTTCAATGTATCAAACCTATACTCATTTAAGGATGCAGACACTACTCTAGTAGAGATGAATACCAGTGATGATACTCGGACGATGGAATGGCAGGAGCAGTTTCCCAAGAAGGTACAACATCAGGTTGAGACTATTTTGGATAAAAGGATTTCAAAGAAGATCAGGGACAAGGAATATTTCCAGTATTTAATCAAGTGGAATAAAAAACCATTAGAACATTCTATGGTTGAAATTACGAACCATTATAATGGTTCGTAATCAAGTGGATCTGCGATGGTTGAAATTATGAACCATTATAACTTCTTTTGTAACTGAACGTAACGAGTAGTCACCCGAGCATCTCAGCATTCTATATAAACATGTACACTAATGTATCAATCAATCGATCCTTCATGAAGAAGAATTAATATAGAAATTGGTTCGAATTCTTGCATATTGTCTGTACGCATACTTTCTGTCAATATAGTGTATTTCCTGCTTTGCTTGTTCTTTTTCTATGCTTCCTCCATAACAGTGCTCGACTCATTCAATCGACTGTTGTCCCTAGCGTGCACCTAGGCATGACCTGGATCATTAGTATCAGAGATTGATCTTTTTCAGAGCTTAAGTTACACTAGCACTTCCATCGAAGTTATTTAACTTATGTTTGTTCAAACACGATCGCAAACTTAGCAACACAAGCTGACACTTCCTTCGACTTCAGAAAAGATGGCCAAATAAATAGATAATAGACATGCAATTGGCGAGACAAAGAAACTCATATAAAAAACACTGGATCACCAGTAGACCGAAATGTTCACCTAGTTCAGTGATATTCTCATGTGATTCGCTTCAAATTCTTGGGAATCATCGACACGACCTCAATCCGATAAAATCCATCCCTTCAAAGTGCAAATGAATATGGACATACCGAATCTTGAAGGAAATATTGACGCAGAATCCGTCGACAATTGGGTACAACGACCAAAATCTTACTACTCCATGAATCAACTCTCCGAAGCAAAAAACATCACCATTGCATCCTTAAATATGTCAACCTCCGTACATTGCTGGTGGGAAAATTTATCGACAAAGATGGAAAAAGAAGTCGACCCCATGGGTAAAATTTGTCGAATACGTCCGAAAGGAGTTCTACCCATCCAAGTATCTTGAGAAACAGTATAAAAAGTGGGAGCAACTAAGGCAATGGAAAGAACAGTCCGTGCAGAGTTATACCGATGAGTTTTATCGACTCATGGCTAGGCTTGGCGTCCAAGAAGAAGAAAAATTGTTTGTCTTGAAGTACGTCAATGGATTATCCCCATAAATTTAGCAATAGATGTATTTTATGACCGTCGGTATGCTTGCGGATGCATTTCATTATGCTAGCAAGCTTGAAGCTAAATAAAAAGGAAAAGCGCATTTCACGAACAAGCTGACAGGTCAAATATCCGACAAGAAGTCATCGGTCGACTCTGACAAGTCAAAGTACCCTTCTCAGTCGACTCCTCCAAATCCTGATTATCATAAGAAGAAATTTCAGAAAGACAAGAACGATCGCAACAAACAAGCTCCTATCGAGAAATGGTGTGATTATCATAATTCATCCTCGCATGATACATCAGAATGCAAAGCTCAAAAGACATTTTTGGAAAAATTGTCGACCTCCGACTTGTCCGACAAAACCTTGGTAGAATCTCATCCAATTGCATCAACCCTCTTGGCTTTGACCTCGACCACTCCAACAGCCTCGACTTTCGTCAACGAGGAGGAACGAGAGCACCTGTTCCATACACGGACATGGGTTCAAAAAAATCCATTACATATGATTGCCGATAATGGTAGCTAGAAGAACTTCATTTCTGAAGATCTTGTGAAGAAACTTGGTCTTGTCACCACTCCATATCTTCAGCCTTACAATATCGGTTGGATGAAGGATGGACAAGAGCTAAGGATCACACACCAATGCAGACTCACCTACTTCATTAATCCTTTTGAAGATGAAGTACTATGTGATGTGGCATCACTTTCCATAGCCGACGCCTTGTTTGGGAAACCTTACTTGTGAAATCAAAACGGTACATATCAGTCATGGCCTCAGAAATTTAGAATCAATGGTACGACATACCAGAGCAACAACCCACATCAACAGTTGCTATGATAATTTCCAAACAAACAAAGAAGCTTATCAATCATGCCCGAAAGTTCACATTAATTATGATAAATCCTCATCATTCTAGAAATACTATAGCAACGAGTCGACTCACTGACCAACGCAACTCTCGACAACATTCTTGAGGAATATCAGAGCATATTTCAAGAGTCGAACGGAGTACCTCTGCATTGTCAGGTAAAACAGTCCATTGAAATTGTTCCTGGTTCTCCATTACCTAACACATTTGTTTACAAAAGATCCATTCTTGAGAACGAAGAGATTCAAAGGAAATTCCAGTGTTTGATCGATAAGGGTCATATCCGCCCCAACTCCTCTCCTTGTGGAAGTCTTGTCATCCTAGTTCCAAAGAAAGAGGGGACTTGGCGCATGTGCATCAACTATCGGGATCTCAACAAGATTTTGGTAAAGAACAGATACCCTCTTCCACGAATAGATGAACTCATCGACAGTCTGAAAGGTGCTAAGTTCTTTACGAAACTCGACCTTAAGTCGGGATATCACCAAATTTCGATCGAGTCCACCAATCTATGGAAAACGACTTTCAAAACCAAGGAATCATTGTTTGAATGGTTAGTCATGCCTTTCGGCTTAACCAATGCACCTGCAACCTTCATGAGATATGTGGATGACCTTCTACGACCTTACATCGACAAGTGTGTCATTGTCTATCTCGACGATATTTTGATTTTCAGTCGATCATGGGAAGAACATGTCAAACAACTTTGACAAGTCTTCGACACTCTCCATCAACGTCGACTATATATGAACATGGAAAAATGCTCATTTGCGATGACCAACATCAAATATTTGGGGTATGTAATTGACTCTCCAAGCATTCATGTCGACCTAGAAAAAGTATAGATCCTCAAAGATTGGCCCATTCCTCAAAACATTCATGAACTAAGAAGTTTTCTTGGTTTGGCGAATTTATATCGATGATTCATACTTGTCTTTAGTCACATCGCATGGCCTTTGAATCAATTGACTAAAGGAAATGGGAAAACTGCCTTCAAATCAACACCGACACAAAAACAAGATTTTGAACAACTAAAAAACAAGCTTTGTACTACACCAGTACTTGTGTTACCTAATTTGCATCGGCCTTTTGAGATTGATATGGACACATCAGACTATTCCCTTGGTGCAGTGATCACTCAATAAGGTCACCCAGTCACGTTTCATTCCGAAACTTTCAACGACACTGTTAGAAGGTATTCGACGTATGAAAAAGAACTGTATGCCATTGTGCAAGCTCTTAAGCAATGAAGACACTACATTCTTGGCAAGGAAACAATCATCCTCACTGACCATAAACCTTTGTAGTTCGCTTCATCCCATTCGAAACTACAGACAACTCGACAACTCAAGTGGATTAATTACCTGCAACAGTTTTAGTTGGTAATTAAATATCGGAAAGGAAAAGCCAATGCCACAGCCAATTGTCTCATATAACCACCCAATACTCTATTATCTACAATGATGAGTATGCAGGGTTATGACACCACTACTTGGCCACAATTGTATTTGATAGACTACAACTTCTCCATAATTTGTCGACAGCTTCAGGCCAACAAGCTATCTACTATCGACTACTTCCTAAAGGACACCTTCCTATACAAACTTGGACAACTTTGTGTACTGACCGGTGAGCACTGACAGAAGCTCATTTGGGACGCACACTACAACAAGATTGCAAGACGTTTTGGAGCTGCAAAAACACTTGTTATCCTCTAGAAGTATTTTTACTATCCTTCACTTAAATCTATCATCAACAAGTACATTCGATCGTGCGTGGTTTGTGCCATTGCTAAACTGCCGAATCGACAACAAGGACTGTACACACCCCTTCAAGTTCCTAGTCGACCACGGGGATCTATTTCTATGGACTACTTGACAGGATATCCTACTACTAGGCATCAACATGATGTGATCTTAGTATTAGCCGACATATTTTCCAAGATGGCTATACTTATACCATACAAGAAGATTACGACAGTACAATAGACTGCTCAACTCTTCTTCGAACATGTTTGGAAGCATTATGGCCTCCCATTGACCATTATCTCCGATAGAGATGCTAGATTTGTCAACACCTTTTGGAAAACTCTTTGACAACAAATCGACACGAGACTTTCTTTGTTGTCATCCTTCCATCTGCAAGAAGACGGACAGACATAAGTCATAAATCACTTGGTAGTACAACTACTTCGCATGTACAACCACAAGCATCGTCGAACATGGGATGACAACCTTCCATACATACATCATGGCTACAATCGTGCTCAACACAGCTCTACAGGAAAGAGTCCATTTGAGACCCGTTATGGATTTCAACCCTTAGCGCCCATCGACTAGATCAGTTCCTTGACACAATCGAATGACACTGACTTCGAAGGATGAGAAGTTGAGAAAGCATTAAAGTTCAGAGATCAAATCTACGACATCTAGAAGCAAGCACAATAAATGTTACAACGGGCTAATGTAAAAGCTAAGGCCTGACACGACAAGCATCGCATTCCTCATTCATTCCAAATTGGGGATTAGGTCTGGTTACATCTAAAGAAGGAGCGCTTCACTGGCCCATACAGAAAGATGAAACCTTTGCGATATGGTCCATACAATATCCTTAAACAGATTGGAGAAAACACTTTTCAGCTCGACATTCCTGCATGCCTTAGTCTGATCCAGTATTCAACATAGATCTACTTCGACCATACCATGCACCATTGTTGGAACATAATGACTTGCATACAACAGAACCCGAAGACATCCATCCAGATGTTCAGGAACCTCTTCTTTGTGACACCGTTGTGGGACGATGAATTCGCCATACAAGGACGAACTCCATTCCCTTGTTCCAAGTGGCCAAAGTTGGACAACTCCTCGCGCAAGGAAAATGGTACTCTGCTACTGAAGTAGCCAACAAGTTTCCTCACCTGAAGGAATACACAATGGATACCATTGTTTCTTAAGAAAGGAGGAATGATCCAACCAACAGTTGGCATGTTGTCGAACTTCGACTACTTCGACTACTCCGACTGCTTCGACAGGTTCAGCATTGACTTCGACAAGTCCGACCTTGACAATGTCGACAAGTTTCATGCTCGACATACAACATCTTGACATGCCTTGTCGACATCGACGACTATCGAACATTGACATAATGGCTCTGTCTTCCAGTCATCGACGACGGTTCAACTTCCGAACCGTTATAACTTCTTTTGTAACTGAACGTAACGGTTAGTCACCCAAGTTTCTCAACATTTTATATAAACATGTACATTATTGTATCAATCAATCAATCGATCCTTCATGGAGAAGAAGTAATATAGAAATTGGTTCGAATTCTTTCATATTGTCGGTACACATACTTTCTGTCGATATAGTGTATTTCCTGCTTTGCCTGTTCTTTTTCTATGCTTCCACCATAACATTGCTCTACTCATTCAGTCGACTGTTGTCCCCAGCATGCACTTGAGCACAACCTGGATCAAGAGAGATCTAATTTCTTGAGTTCTAATTTTTTTAAATCTTAAACTCATGAAATTTGATCTCTATCTTGCTTGATAGATTCCGGTTTAAGTTTTTCATAATTTTTTATTTATGAGTCGGTATATATTTTTATAATTATAACATTATGTTAAGTTACAACATCTCCTCTGTACTAGGCTGTAGAACACCTCACTCCTCTCAATGTAAAATAATAATTAATTATAAATTATTAAATAAAATAAAATATATTTTTATTAAAAAAATAAAATAATAATAATGTATAAATAATGTCTCATACTTTAAAATTTTAATTTGGTTGGACACATGTATACTTGACACGTATATCATGAGTAATTTTAAGTTCACATAGAGAACCATTTAAAAAATAACTTTAAATTAATAAATAAAATTAAAAAAAAACCAATAAGAATAATGTATAAATAATGTGTGCACGCATGTACTTATGCTTTGAAATTTTATTTTTATGAACATGTATACTTATCATGAGTAATTTTAAGTTCATATTGAGAACCATAATACTATTTATTTAAATGAGAATCCCAAAATTAACGAATCCGAGTAATTTAATATTGTGGTGAACCAAAAAAGGGTTAGTTTTGTAGTAGACATGTAAAGTTACATTAGGGATGTGTTTTTTCATGTGGGTGGAATGTTGGTGCAATGCATGCATTGCACAATGGAATTTGTAAAATTTAAATTACAAGTTTCTTTTGTCTAAGAATTCATTTCCCTAGCTAATTTTAAATATATATTTTGTATTCCCCAGCGAATTTTATACATATATTTTATATGGTCAAGGTTCAGAATTTGAAATACTTTATTAATGCTTCTTTGTAATTGTTCAAGGACACAAACATTCATGGCAAGTTGGATAATTCATTGGATTTGGTGTTAAATTAAATGAAATAGAAGGCTTTGATAACACAAGGCAAATTGTTTGACCACAAGAAATTGATTTTTATTTATTTTTAAATAGTGCCCACTTCTCTAGTTCCGAGAACTTGCAAAAGCTAAGGAGAGAATGGTGGCCTAGGCTATTTTCACTAGGGAACTATGACTTAGAAGGGCACAAAGTCCCTGCACTTTGGTGTATCCAAGACTGGATTTCCCAAAGGATTTTGCATGGTGGGATTTAATTTATGTTAAGGACTAGGGGACAAGCTATGGACAACATGGAGCACAAAGATGGGCAAAACAAAACCATAAATATACATGAAGGTGGGAAGTAGGGACTTTCAATTGTTTTAATTTATAGTGTGAAAGGAATACGCTTAGAAGTTAAGGAATAGTTGTTAAAGTGGTGGTGGATACTTGTGTGGGGAAAGCATAAGCACATGGATCAAGTTTAACTTGATTTATAATAAAATGTAAAAAGCAAAGGAGGGGAGGGTATATTATGATAAATCTGAGTTGACCATTTCCTTTATGACATTACATATGATGTGGATATAATATGTTTTAGAGACACCCTTAAGTTTTGTGATATTTTAAGGGTTACCCATTTAAGCAAAGTGATTTTTCCTTCTATTTTATATAAAAATTCAAGGTTTTTTTATACTCAACAATTGGAGTTTGATTTATGACAAGTTGTACTTAAAAAAAATTATAGACCATATTTCTGGTCTTCCATTGCTTATGCTCATGAAACCAAGCCACCAATAATTTAGGAATTGTTGTGAAAGCATCCTACACAAATTTGTACACTTTTTACACTTGTTTTATCTGGGGGACACTTTAGATATGGTTTCTTATATGGTGGATATATTTCATCATGATTTAATGAGCTTTGTTATGAAAGAAGTTTTAATAGAGATTAAGAATAAAGAAACATATTATGAAATAATTAAATTGTTTATATATGTAAATAAATGATGATGATGATGATAATTAATGTTCACTGAGACCAACTTTGATTTATTTGATTTTAAGAAGAAAAATACTTGGTTTATTTTAAAACCTTGTTCTTGTGCTAAAAAAACTTGCCAAGAAGCTTTCCAAGCTCATTATAGTTTTGGCAAGTTAGGAGGTTATACAGGTTTTTATTGTAACAAATACTATGAAACTCATATCTAATGTGGGTGTAAGCAAAACACTCTAAGAGAAAGTGATTTTCATCCTTAACGCTCATAAACTCACACAAATGGCAAACCCATTCTGCCCATGGAGTTTTAGGAATAGACCAATGCTCAGTTTCACTATAGAGTTCATGATCTTGGCTATATTAATTTTCTTCAATGATATATATATACATATGTGTGTGAAGTATTTAGGTCAGTTTTAATTTTAATAAACAATTTATAAGATACATTACAAAGATTAGGAAAAATAATTGATAAAATTGCATTTTTGAATTTTCATTAATTTAATGACATAATAATCACATGTAACTTTTACTAAAAATGAGGGAGAGTGAAATGATTTTGCTAGTCTAGTTCACACTATATGAAACCTTTGTGAAGCTCTATGTTAAAATGTGTTTTTTTGTTTTTTGTTTTGTTTTTAAGGTAGTTTTCAACTGTTTTTTTATTTATTAATAATCATTTTATACTATTTTATGGATGTTTATAAATATTGTTTAAAAAAAAATGATATATTTGTTATTTAAAAAAAATCAAAATATACACGAGCATAATCAAACTCGAGCATAATCAAACTCTTGAGGTTTTTGTTTTTATTTTTGTAGTTTTCAACTGTTTTTCTTTTTTTGATTAATAATTATTTTACATTATTTTATGGATGTTTATAAATATTGTTTTTTAAAAGAAAATCAATATATTATTTAAAAAAAATCAAAATATACATGAGCTTGGTCAAGCTCTTGAAAGAGTAATAAAAAGCCTTCATAACTTTGAAGAATAACTTTTTGGAAAGAAACACATTAGTTTTTTGGGATAAGATAAAATTTATTTCTATTCATTTCTATTTATAAATTTTATAAACAAAATACTTATCAAATATTACATGTCATTTATGAGAATAAAAAATGCATCAAAAGATAACAATCTATCCCATGGTTATGTCCACAACATCTTTTGAATTTGACATATAATTAACTTTATAATCACTTCATATTATTTATGATATATAGATTTCTTTGTTATCAATTTGATATTAAGAATAAAAAAACTTTATAATCACTTCATATTATTTATGATATATAGATTTCTTTGTTATCAATTTGATATTAAGAATAAAAAAAAGTCTTTGACGTTGAATTTTGACCATTTTTTAAAAATATAATTTTGATTCTATGTTAAGAATATTTTATGAACTTTTATTTTATATAGAAAGTGCATGAATGAGTTGTCAAGAGAGTGATTTGATTTATACCATATAGAAAGTGAGGGTTGTGTTTTTTTATTTCCCAAAAAAATAATTTGAATGATGATATCTTATATTGATTAAATAGTTTTTAAGGTTTTTTAATTAGTGAAAACTTTATAAATAAGATTATACAATAAAGTAAATTAAATTTATGGTATTTTTTTTATATATGTTTGAAGTCTTACAATAATTCAGTTTTTACAAAGAAAAAATATTATAAAATTAAATATATCTACATTATTTAACTAGATAATATAAACACCTTAACCTATATGTCAAAATCTATTTATACATTATTTTAATAAAAAGAATATAAACACCTCAAACTTATATTATTTTTAGATCATTTAATTGCATTGTGTTTAGATAATATGAACGCCTTCAACTATATGTTTATTTTTACAATATATGTTAGATTCTATTTTTACAATTATTTCAATAAAGAGAATTGTAGTTGGATGCAATAACAAATCGATTCGATGAGAAGCCAGTGACAATAAAGAAAGCATTCGAACTTGGAGCACCCTCTATAGGGTGGAACGCTTATACAATTTTGTAAGCATAAATTAATTTATAGATATTGTCAACTTTTGCAATGAACACTTTACCCTTTTGCAAGCATAAATTAATTGATATATTTTCAACTTTTATAATGAACACTTCACCTTTTATTAGGAGTCGGTTACAAAGAAATAACCATTAAATTAATACATTATTTGTTTTATATATAATTTTTTTTAAAGAATTTAGAGTTGGAATTAATCTTTTCAAATTTATTTAGAAAAAAAACACACAAACTTATCAAAATTAATATTAATTTTTTTTGTTTGTGAAAAATATTTGTTATCAAGAGCTTTTTAACCATTAGTTATTTTTTGGTGTCCCCCTCAAGTGAGCCACCTTTACACATATTAAACTAACTTACACCTTAATTTAGTAAGCTAGCAAAAATTTATGATAAAATAATAATAACATTAAAAATAATAATAATTGATTAATTGTAGTTGATATTAATTTTTCCAAATTTATTTGGACAACAAAAATATGGTAAATTTTTTTCTTATTTGGGAATAATGCACTCATAAGCTCAATACTAAATGCAATCCCTACTTTTTGTTAAAATTGAAAACCTATCGAGAAAACATTTATAATTAAGTTAATAAATTTTAATTTTAAACTTAAACTTATAATCTTTTAAAATTTTATTAATCAAAATAGTGAAATTAATGTTAAAATTGGATGTCTACTTTTATTCATCAAATAAAAAATTTGTTACAAGAAAATTACATAAACACTTTCATGAATGCCTAAATTACTTGTAATTCTTCTAATTTGTCATAAACATTTTTGCAATTCTTTTAATTAGTCATAAACACTTTCATGAATGCCTAAATTACTCACCATTCTTTTAATTTGAATGGTGAATTGTTTTTATATTTGATTTGAATTAATGGAAGGTATTAAAATTGAAAATGATTAATTATAAAACTTAATCATGTTTTCATAAACAAGAAATTGATGGAAAATTACTTGCAAATATTTTTTCATATTTAAACTCTGTAATGTAAACTTTTTATTCATATGAACTTTACTCTTTTGACATCTAGGAAAAGCCCCACTTCCAAACCATCAACCTAACACAAGGGGATTATAAGTAAATGGGTTAACTCATGTTTAGTAAAGTTGGAGATGTCACATGTAATACTTTATAATCCTTAGGTTCATTAAGTTTACGAGGAGAACTACTTAAAATATGGAAATATTTTACATATAGTTTATGACCACTTAGAATTGAATCAAGTGTGACTTATGGTCATAAACTAGCATAGATCTCACTTATGTAATTTATATTTTTCATTTTTTATTTTTTAATATTTTTATTTATGTCCGCTAGCATAATCCATACTGAGTTGGAGAACACCTCTTTGTGTAAATACATGTCAGATCTCTCCATATTTTAAGGGGTTCTCATGGTAAATTGTCTTATTTAATAAAAGCTTGCCTTACAAAAAATTAATAATCTATTCTTAAAATCACATCCAAGTCAATCACCTATTTTTTTATAGGACAAGAATCCCCTACAGGCTAGAAGAATCTTTCCGTATTTTAAGAAATTCACCCTTCAAAAAAATATTAAAGAAAAAAATAACAAATAAATATGAAAATAATAAAAAAGTAATTTTTTAATCCACAAAATTTATAGGTTGATAATTTTACTCCATTTAAAAAGGTAAAAATGGATTTCCCTTGCTTTCTACCTCAATAGTGAAGTTTACCTTCATCAAGAATTTTCTCCCACAAAATTTTCCAAATCACAATGAAGAAAACTGAGAATGTGCATTTAGTGGGTTCTTAATCTTATTTTCTAACCAATTCATTTTTTAAAAACAAATATATTATTCTCAATACATATAATCCAATCGGCTGAAATCCGTAGACCAATTCTGGTTTAAATTATAATTTCTAGAATTTAAATCGTAATTTTAAGGATTTGGGTAGTTTTAAAATCAGCTATTTAGTTCATGACAATTTAATAAAATTGCAGAAATTGCAAAAAAAAATAAAAATAACAATTTCCAAAAAAAATTAACTGATTTTTTTATGAAAAATCAACCAAAAAATAAAAATAACAATTTCCAAAAACAAATTGACTGATTTTTATGAAAAATCAACCCAAAAAGCAGGACGTTTTAGTTGTCTTGTATCCTACTCGGCATCGGATTACCACTTAACCCAATTAAATATCTAAAGTAAATTGGCATAATAATTGAAGAATTTAACAAAAAAATTCAATTTTCCTTCTTTGACGAAATCCAAGATACCAACTTTTTCATTTTTGTGATTAGGAAAACAAATACTTATAATCCACAGAAGTGTACTTTGGATGTGTTTTGGTCTGATAATTGATGCTCTCTGCAGGGACAGGGCAGAGGAAAATTTATTTGATCCTCCACCAGTTGTAAATACTTCTGTACTGTCAAGCAGCAATGGCAGGTTTATCTCGTGTGCAGCAGGCATATATCTTGTCCAGTAACATAATGGTTATATTGTGGATGCAAGCAAAGCATTACATTAGGGTTTAAGGTTTGGAGCTGTAAGTTATTGTCCCGATGAGCCAAAGTGTCCTCATCCTTAACTTTTTGGACCCAGTGGGAACGTGGATATATAAATATGGATCTGCCACACGGAGCCCAATGGAGACTGAATAAACAAAAGGAAGATGGGAGGAGACTGATTAAACAAAAGCAGAATGGGAGTTTGTTGGGATAGCTGGGTATGATGGATGGGTAGGCTGTGTTGATTTCTCCACCCTCCTCGAAGTCTTGTAATCTGTGAAGGAGGGGACACAAAAATGGATGCAGATGCCAATTGGAATACAGAAGGTTCTGAAGAACCAGAAGAGGCTAGTGAGATATACAGGTAGTTAGGGGAAACAGTGTGTGTATACCTATCAGTCCAGTCCAAATTCCATTTTATCTTTTGTGGGCTTGCAATGGACAGGAGAGGTCAGGAGAATGGATTCTGGAGGTGGATTTGGATGGTTTTATTGGTTTGGATTGATTTTGTTATAGGGATTGAGATGGGTGCCAATGGGTTGTTGCTGAGGAGGGATGCAGAGGCCCTGATTGAGTTCAAGCATGGAGTTACAAGGGATCCAAGGGGAGTTTTGCAAGAATGGGTGTCAAGTAATGATGGGAAAATGGGTAACCCATGTGATTGGTATGGAGTCAGCTGCTTACAGGGGAGAGTAACAGCGGTTGATCTGGGAAATGCAGGGCTCTCAGGCAATTTGCTGGTTGAGAGTATTCTATCCAGGTTGGATAAGCTTGATAGGCTTGTGCTGAGAGGGAACAACTTCACAGGGGGTTTGGGCTCCAAGCAGAAGATGGGAAATGTGTGCAGTGTCAGCACATTGGATTTATCAGACAACAGGCTATCTGGGGATTTCGCCACAGATTTCTTGAATGTATGTCAAAGTTTGGTTTCACTGAATATTTCATACAACTCTCTGACAACTGCTGTAATGACAGTAGGCAGGGGTGTTAGTTTTGGGCCATCAATACAAGTGTTGGATATCTCTCATAATCAGCTGTCCGATGAGAGTTTACTATCAGGAATTTTCACCAACTGCCAGAGTTTGCAGCACTTGGACCTTTCATATAACAGGATCAATGGCAGCCTCCCGCCGGGGATTGGTCAGTGCACTCAACTGGTAAGTCTCAATCTCTCTTCAAATCTGTTCTCAGATGGAATACCCACAGACCTAATTGTAGGCACCCATGATACCAAATGCAGTGCAGGGAATTGTAGTATCACATCAAGTCTGCAGTCCCTGGATCTCTCAAACAACAATCTGTCCGGTCCTCTTTCGGCCTTGCAGCTAGGTGATTCATGTGCCAAATTGACAGTCCTAAACCTTTCCTCCAATGCACTCACAGGCGAAATCCCTCCTTCTCTAGGTAACTGCAAGGGCCTTAAACTGCTCAATCTGTCAGCAAACTTGTTGCTGGGTACCATACCTGAAGCTCTAGGGGGGCTGAGCAGCATCGAACAGCTTTTAGTTTTCAAAAACAATCTGAGTGGAAACATCCCTCCAGAGTTGGGAAGCATATGCCCAACACTGAAGGAGCTTGATCTTTCATCCAACAACATTTTAGGGTCCATACCGCGTTCCTTCGCCTTGTGTTCTTCGCTCGACACCATTAACCTAAGCCACAATCAGCTTTCCGGCAACTTTCTCAGTGATCTGTTGTGGAACCTTCGTTCACTGAGGGTATTATTGCTGTCCTACAACAATCTGACAGGGTCAATACCACTTTCCCTAGCTAACTGCTCTAGTTTGGAGGTTCTGGACTTGAGCTCAAACGACATTTCTGGAACAATCCCACCTGGGATTTGTACCCATTCCTCTTCCTTACAAAGGTTGTTTGTGCCCAACAATCACCTGACCGGATCACTGCCTCCTGAGCTAGCCAACTGCCGGAATCTGCGCACAATAGATTTCAGCTTCAATAACTTGAATGGGACCATCCCTGAAATATTGGGTTCATTGCCATATTTAGAAGACCTGGTCATATGGCTCAACCAGTTTGAAGGACAAATTCCTGACAAAATTTGCGACAGCGGAAGCTTGCAGACTCTCATATTGAACAACAACAATCTCACAGGAGAAGTCCCATCGGCTCTCATGAAATGTACCAACCTTGTGTGGATGTCTCTGTCCAGCAACAGATTGAGTGGTGCCATACCATCTTCACTGGGTCATTTGGATAAGCTGTCAATACTTCAGCTGAATAACAACTCTCTTTCGGGTACAATTCCTCCAGAGCTTGGCAACTGCAGCAGTTTGATATGGTTGGATCTTAATAGTAACATCTTGAGCGGTTCCATACCTGCAGAGTTGTCACAGCAATCCGGTCATATTGTAGCTGGATTTGTCGAGGGAAAATCGTTTGCTTATACGAGAAATGATTATCCGTCCTGTAGGGGTGCTGGTACTGGTAGACTCTTGGAATTTGCTGGGATTCGGCCTGAGCAACTCTCTTCGCCAATGTTAAATACATGTGGCTTATTCAGGGTTTACCAGGGCATTACAATGAATGGGTTTAAAGACAATGGTACAATAATTTATTTGGACTTGTCCTATAACTCTCTTTCAGGAACTATTCCGGAAAGCTTTGGATCTATGTATTATTTAACAGTGTTCAGTGTTGGACACAATCTTATTACTGGGACAATTCCATCCAACTTTGGAGATTTAAAACAAGTTTGTGTCTTAGACTTGTCTCACAATCGTCTACATGGATTTATCCCAGGATCATTAGGAGGGCTGTCGTTTTTAATCGATTTAGATGTATCCAACAACAATCTAACAGGATCCATCCCTTCGTCCGGTCAGCTCATGACAATTCCTGCTTTGAGATATGCAAATAATTCAGGTCTATGTGGATTACCCCTTCCAGCATGTAGCTCCAATGAACCCACAAATGGCGAAGAATCTGATCAATCATCCTCAGGTCATCGGAATAGAAGAAATGGGACATTAGCAGGAAGTGTGGCTATGGGACTACTGCTTGCTCTGTCATGCATTGTTGGACTCATAGTTATTGCTGTAAAAACAAAAAAACAGAAAAACCAGGAAGATAAGAGAGATAAATACATGGATAGTCTACCCACCTCAGGTAGTGGTAGCTGGAAGTTGTCTGGTGTTCTAGAGCCCTTAAGCATTAATGTTGCAACTTTTGAAAAGCCCTTGAGAAAGCTTACATTTGCTCATCTACTTGAGGCCACGAATGGGTTCAGTGCAGACAGCTTGATTGGATCGGGAGGATTTGGAGATGTATACAAGGCTCAGTTAAAAGATGGATCTGTTGTAGCAATTAAAAAACTCATTCATGTGAGTGGTCAAGGAGATAGAGAATTTACAGCAGAGATGGAAACTATAGGGAAAATTAAGCATAGGAACCTTGTTCCTCTCCTTGGCTACTGCAAAATAGGTGAAGAAAGGCTACTTGTTTATGAATACATGAAGTGGGGTAGTCTGGAAACAGTACTGCATGAAAAAATCAAGGGAAGTACTGCACTTGACTGGGCTACAAGGAAAAAAATTGCCATTGGGTCTGCAAGAGGACTAGCATTTCTTCACCACAGTTGCATTCCCCATATCATTCACAGGGACATGAAGTCAAGTAATGTACTTCTGGATGAGAATATGGAGGCTAGAGTTTCTGATTTCGGAATGGCCAGGCTCATGAATGCGCTGGATACTCATTTGAGTGTCAGCACTCTGGCTGGTACTCCTGGTTATGTGCCACCAGAGTACTACCAGAGTTTTCGCTGCACAACAAAGGGAGATGTTTACAGCTACGGGGTTATTTTGCTGGAACTTCTGTCAGGAAGAAGACCTATAGACCCTGTTGAGTTTGGGGACAACAATCTTGTTGGATGGATGAAACAAAATGTGAAGTTAAAGAGAGCTCCAGATGTATTTGATTCAGTGCTAATAAAAGACAAAAACATAGAGGTGGATCTGTATCAACATCTCCGAATTGCCTGCGAATGCCTTGATGACCGCCCATGGCGAAGACCCACCATGATCCAAGTCTTGGCCATGTTCAGAGAGCTTCAAACAGACGGAGAAGCCGAACTAGATGGATTTACTTTACCGGAGGATGTGGATATCCATGAAGAAAAATCCTCCTGATTGGTTCTGCATCTATTCTAAGCTCCTTGTCTTATTTATTTTCTGTGTAATGCATTGCATCCCTATCTTCTGATAGTTTTGTTAAGTGGATGTGTAAATAATAGATTAGAACAGTGAGAAAATATCTGCTAATCCTGATAATTGCATCCATGCCCCAGCACTTGTCTTGTTTGTAGAAAAATGCAGTAGATGTGCAGACAAAATATATACGTTGACTACCACCATCCCTGAATTAGTTATGGGTGGAATGTTGGGTTGAAGAGGAATGTGCACAACAAAAGGAGATTGATTTACAGCTTATACCAGGCTATGATGCTTTGTAATCTCTGCTTAATGGTGGTGAGGATGATATTGATAGCATACTGTCCACGCAAAAATTTTGGATTGGGAAGGCATTGATTACTCAATTCATGAAAATTAAAAATGAAGATGGTTATTATACCATGTATATGATGAGGGAAACCATATACAATGTATATGTATCAGTCTTTTCTTCCCATTTAATACAATCAATGTAATAAGATTGCAATTAATTCAGTAATATATTCAGACATGGGGAGATGCTTTTCTTTCCAAATATTAACATTTATTTATCATGTGGAATCAATTTGTAGAAATATACCAGAAGTAAATGGTTAGAGAGTACAGAAATGAAGAATTGAAGGATAGAGGATCCATCAATTTATTAATGGCTGAATGGCTTTACATCGTATTAGTTTTCTTCTGGTTTTGTTATTATTATTGTTTTGAATTGGTGAAATAAAGAGCTTAGATGTAATTCTGTGTTATTAGGCACTGTATAAGCATATCCACATTCTCTGTGTGGCTTGGGAGGTTTGTATAGTGCTGTTCACAAACTATCTATATGGCTTTGGATGGCTACACTGACATTTCCAAATTTTCTCGGGGACTTGGGGGATGTTGCAGCTTATAAATTGTATTCGTGGTTTGAAAGATTTGCACTGGCTGCCTTTTGGGGAGGTTGGCATTAGTTGTCTTTGTGGCTTGGGAGGTCCACATCAACCACATTTCTATCTTGAGAAGTCCTCATCAATGGCCTTCGTGGCTAAGGTGGTCTGCATCATCACTAGACTATCACTAGTCAAGTAACTTAGTACTGTAATATAATTGAAGAAACCATTCTTGATAATGATGAGTTTAAGAGATGCATTTTCTGTTATATTCTTCTGTGATCAAATAACTTGCATGGCAACATCATGCTTTTTAGGGTTGTGTTCAAGTGGTTGAAATGGAATATTGTCATGTTAATGAATCAGATTCAAACCCAGTTAAAATTGAGGCTGTGCATTTGTTTGAGTTAGCTTACTTAAACAGCACCATATTAAAGTGGGCTTCACTGCAATAATGCAGTGTTGGCCTTCGTAGCTGGCCACATATAAAAAATGCATCATTCATACAAAGCTTATTACACAGTTGGTTGATATATCTCAACCTGGAGTGTTGAATCATTCTCAAGCTCCCCTGGAGTGTTGAATCATTCTCAAGCTCCCGAAAGTAATATGTTGTTATTTGGCAGTGATTTGATTGCTTTAGTTTATGGAGGTGTATATTTCCGAATGTTTTGGTTTTGAACTTGCAATCCAAGGAAGAAACATATGTTCTTTACCATCGAACTAACTTGAACTGTCACATTATATGTTTGATAATTGGAAAGAATTTTTGTTAGGAAATTTTGTGACTTCTTATTATGTCTAAGATTACATTTACTTCTCGCTTGAATTCACCAACAGTGATCACAACGGTAATCAAGCAGAACATAGATGATCACTATTGCTTCAAGGTTGTGATTGTAATATTAACTACCAATAATAGGAAGGCAAGGCATTACAACGGTATGGAGGGAAAGATGATCGCCATTGCAAGGATATCAATGTAATATTCTATCCCAAAGGTAAACTTTTGCAACTTGTGAATGCGTTTTAACTTTTAACATTACATGTAGGATAATCACTATTGCCCTTTATGAGATCTATGATCTAAACTACAGTAAGTTGAGTTGTTGATTAGTGTAAGAGTAATTTTATCGCTGGTGAAAATGGATCTTGAGACCTTTCTTCAACAAATTCTCAACTTTTCTGTGAAACTACAACAAGCTCATCTACATCTCAGAGATATCACTTTCTATTATTTTATTTTTTTTGGATAGTAACTCGTTGTTTTTCGCTGTAGCTGGGTATATTTCCAACTGGGACCAATACCCTTCTGAATATATATTAAAAAGAGGATAGATGATCACTATTGCTTCAAGGATGATCACTGTAATATTTTATCCTCTGACAATAGGAAGGCACTGACATTGCATGAATATATATTAAATACAGGAGAGATGATCACTGTTGCCTCAAGGATTACTGTAATATTATCGCCTGACAACAGGAAGGTACTGGCATTGCACCAGTATGAACTAGAGGAGATGATCACTATTGTTTCAAGGTTATCATTGCAATATCATCTTACTGACAGTAGGAAAGGAAACTTGCTCAACTTGTTAATGCATTTTAAGATCACCAGAGTTAATCTATGACTCTTAATGTTATCAGGTTTCATTTTAATGCATTTTAAGATCACCAGAGTCCATAAACGACTCTTTCTGTTATCAATTTTCATTAAAAAAAATTGATAGTAAATCTCAATGTTCCACAGTTTTGGGAAGTGGGACATGTACTTGGAAGGCCTGGATAGCTGTGTGTCTAAATTGATGTTCTTGTAAAATTCTTATCAGACTCAATTACTTAAAAAAACATAAACTTAACTAATTATCACTAGACTACTACTCACCATAAACACTTCTTTTTAGTGTTAAAAAACACTCTACCTTCTATTATTAATAATTACTTTGTAGTTTCATATTTTGAATATATATATATACTGATTATTTTGAATAGTCTCATGCATACCCTTACCTACAAAGATAAAAGAGACAAGCTAAAGCTGCATTTTGAAATTAAAGGTTGGATTAGTTTAATCTTCATTCCACTTGTTAGTCAACATCATAAAATTAAAAAAAAAACCATAATCATCCAAATCAATGGCATGATATTTGGATTACATATGCAATAATAATAGTTATTGAATCGATTAAGAATATTATATTTTTGTTCATAATGGATAGTGGCATATAGCTTGTGGGCTCTCTTTGACCGTAATTGTTAACAATGAAATTTATTAAAATAATATTTTCAAAATTTCATCCCATCAATACTTATTCTACCATGCTTTAATCATAACTTTATTTTATGATACTTTGATTTTATCATTATTTATTCCATGTGGGGATGGTTCTCATTGACTAATGCAAGAAGAATGGGAGGGAATAAACTTATATAAATGAAATGATTTTCTTAAACTTGACTGATAGAGAATATATGAGTAATCAACTTGAAAGCAGATTTTATATATTATCATTTGAAAAGAATGGCCTCTCCATGATGATAAAGAATGTTATACGGCCAGTACTTGTCCCCCACTATTATGAAAAAGGGCACCATGGAAGGGTATTCAACCAGTCTTGGTCAAAGAGAATCATGTGAAAAGCAATAAATTATCCCCTAAGCACATTACACAAGGCAATTAAGACTTGTCATTCCAACTTTGATCCATAATTAAAAGTAAATTATGATGGATTCTATGGTGCTTTCCTTACCATTATTCATGCTCGTGACTGAGGTAGAGGTGGTTTTCCCTCCATGCAAGTCCCTTTCATGCACTTTGTATGGGAGGATGCTGTATGGTCATGAGTTTGAGGTTATTCCCCTGAACCAGTTACATGCATAAGCATTTCCCTTTTAATCATCATTCATGCAAAATATGCTTTATGATTTCAAATTTCACTGCTTTCTTTATTATTGATTTGTGGTAGTTTTGAGGTATCAATTGACTTTATGTTTTAGGATATGATTTCTCCAATCGTTTTAAAAGTTTTATTTATCGTTTTAAAAAGTTAGTTTTGTTTATGATGGTTTATAATTTTTGTGATTGAAGTTTCAAATGTAATTAGTGTTTTTGGATGGTTTCAATTTTTTTTGGTTGTTTTTGTTTAATGTAATTGAAGTAGCTAGGTGATTTATAAAAAAAAAATGTATTTCTAACATATATATATATATCCTAAAACTAAAAAGTCATGTAGTAAATTATGTTTTTTTTATATATTATACAATCTCTCTTCAATAGAAAAATATATTCAATCAACAAAATAATTTCAATATAAGAAGAATTTTTGTGCAATTATCTACAGCATACAAGGGATCAAAATTCTTGAGGCGTAAATTTTTTTAAACATGCAAGATATTTAAGATAAAAAAATTTACACCTCATAAATTGGATCCCTATCGTGCTTTGTAGATCTTGGTTGAAGATGGATCTATGCTGGTCTAAGTGTATGACTTGGAATATGTATGATTATCAATGATGCTTGATGGTTAATTGGTTGTATTTTCTTTTCGTTTAATGTCTTTGCCCAAATGACTCAATCTTGTTATCCACTACGCTGGTAACGAATGATCTTCCAGACTATGTGAATTTGCATTGTTAGTCCATCATGGTTGATTATGCTTTTGATTGCTTCATTGAGCTCTTTAATTGATGATTAGGATTATATTTGCTTCTTGTGTTTCCTTGCCTTGATGGTTGAATAGTCCCTTTTATTTCACCTTGACCCTCTACGTGAACTTGATTTCTTTCCCGTTAACTTGGTGACTAACATAAGCATGATTTGGTTGTAAGTAAACCATGTAATTATTTAATGTATCGTGTCGTGAATGATCGGGTTTCATCAAAAGAGTAGATAAGTTAGCACTTACCTATTATTCACTCCTGCTTTTCATGAAAGTGAACTTATTTGATTTAGCAGTAAATGGTTAGTTTGTTTATTGTCTTTAGTCCTTGTTATAGGCATGTAAAGGTTGATGAACATGGAAAAAATTGCAAGTGCTCAAATGACTTCATTTGGTAGTGTGTTATGCACATAGATGTTTGTTATCTATATTCACTATCAAGTATACAAGGATACAATGATGGTGCACCTTGGTGATCAAAATTGAACTCTTCCTAGCTCTTTTAGGGGTTTAAACCCATAATTAAAAAACCCCCTTCCAAAAAGTTGTGAAATTTTGAATTCACTTGTCATTAATGAAGGGCAACAAATATTGTAAAATTCCAAAAGAAATGTTACATTTTCAACAACCCATCAATGTCTTATTACCCAACACTTGAATGCTTAATGATCATTGTACCTTCAATTTTAGACGAGGATGGATGTGAATTATGATCAAGATTTCAAGTTCATCACCCACTACTTTCTTTTGGGATCTAAAGACTAAAATCATCTCTATTATTGTTGACTCTCATCTACTCCCTGATACAATGTACCCTTCCACAATATTGAATCCATGACACAACTCACACCAACATAATCCTACCACCATATTAGTGTATCCACCATCTTAAGTGTCACAATGAAAAATTTGTGGAGAATCTTAGAAACATTGTCTTTCTAAATCTCACTTGAATTTATGCATATTGCACATTATTGATCCTTGTCCATATGAAAATTAACATCTCATCCAATGTCCCTAGTTAATGTGTTCAGATCCCACCCTTGCCATAATGCCATTCAATTGGTTACATTTTCCTCCACATTTGGCTTTGCAACTAAAACAGTTAGTCATGGGTTATGGGTGTAAATTGTAATAGAATTGGAAACTTACTAGCCTAGATTAGGCTCAATGACTACTTTGAATATCAAAGAATAAACATAAGTGAGCTCAAGGAAACAAGGCCATCTCACTTTCTTCCGATTCACATATTCCATCTCCCTAAATGTATCTATCATGTTGGTTCATAGTTAATTTATTGCATTGGTAATGTTGTGTCTATCTGTTATCAGCCATGATGATCCAAGAGGATATTGGTGGCCACCCGCCTATTCCACTTGGACCCCCACCATTGTTTCTTTCAGTTTTCCAGTTTCCTTAATTGTAGCACAATTTACTATTTTTGGCAGTTTTCAGGGCCTAAACTTTTGGAGCCGTTTTGAGGCCCTAAACGACGTTTTTTCGGCATCGAATGGTTGGACAAAGGTGAGTCTGTTCCGGACTTGATATTTGTTGTTTATGGATGTAGTACTTGAATATATCTTCTAACGATGTATCATGTGCGTCAAACGGAGGTAGTATGCTAAAGTTACGACCTTGGGAAATTGATGTACCAAGTTACCCAACGGGGCCCACATTCTAGTGTTTTGCCTCATAGGGTTAGGTTTTTGGATGTGTAGGGTTTCCATTGTTTCTCAATAATATATAGGCCTTCGAGCCTCATTGTAACACATAGTTCAGAGGCATGTAGCCACCACAGCTCTTCTCAGAGATAAGCTACCAACACTCTAGCTAGTTTATTTCCATTCTATATGTAAACAAGTTTCAGCTCTTTGATTGATGAAATTAAGTGTTATTTCCGCTGCATCTTTGTTTCTATGGTTATTTGTGTATTCTGTTGCGTTCATGCATAAATCCGGATCACATGATGTGGCTATAGCATTGCTATCTAATATTTGATTATTATTTGAGCACATTTGACATTGGCCTCTCAACCACTTGATATGTAATTCGTGGCATCCTTATTATTGCAATAGGTAGTAAATGGTAACAAAATACACATTTAATACTTGAATGTAAATCTCTCAACAACCCATCAATCTTTAATAGGTTTGTTCAACTCATTGTAAAGATAATTCAAATTTTTTCTTTATTCCACATAGAAGTGTGTGTTAACAATTGTGTCTAAGACAAAAAAACTCTATTATTATGTTCAATGAAATTTTCTAACCTCTATTATTATGTTCAATGAAATTTTCTAACCTTTATGTTCTTGATTAAGTTTAGACATGAACCTTGTCAACATCACAAAACCTAAAATTGTGATTAGAACAATGAGAATTGTGATTCTATTCATTCAATTTGTCGCACATTCAAACCCTCAATTCTTTGCTCTCTAGGTTGATCATTCCCCTTTTCTTGATTCTAGACATCTTTATCTATCACTCTTTAGTTTCTTCTTCTTGTTTGTAGCAACATTGATATTAGTTGATGATACTTCATGTGTCAATTTTTTTGATAATTCCCCATATCTATCTTTCCATGTGCCTCAAGCCCAAGATCTATGAGGCATAACATTTGCAAAACTAATTCTTGTAGCAACATTTTTTGTTCTTGGGTGGGATTCTTAATCAAGCTATGGGGAATGTAACATGTTGTTGTTAACTCCAATATATGCATTGGGGATTATACTTTTAACATCCACTCTGGCTTGCATGTTTTTGATGGTTTGGGAGATAAAATGAACAAGCCATATCCTCAATAAGAATAACATAATTGGATGTCTTGATGAACGACTTCCATTAGCTACGTACTTGTATGTGTCTTAGAAAGCTCCAAATAATAAACACCTTAGCCTAAATACTAAGCAATAGATGCAATCATTCCAAATTTGCATGTTCCTAGAGGGGCCTATAAAGAAAATAGACTCTCTTCATGGTTGTATACTGTTTTGATAGAATTATCACCCCTCAGCAAAGGCCTCAAGGTTTATCAAAAATTTTTTTCTTCTAAATGAGATCTACAATGAACATAACAAATGTGCTTAAGAGTTTATTAAAGGACATTGACACCTATAGTTAAATATGATTTCCATATCCTCCCACCATTATATTCCTTAATGAATCAGGCAATATGCATTTGGCTCACATTATATATTGAAATTTGGATTGTCGTCTTGATAAGGAGGAGAAGGCTTTGTTTTTTGCCTATTCCTAAGGTTTTATGCATAATCCTAAGGTGGAGAAGGCTTTGTGTTTGGGGTATGGGTTCACCCATCCCTCTTCACCCTTCCCACTCTTCGAGCCTCCTCATCCCATGCATTTACGCCTCCCCGCTGCTGCTGTCCTTCGCCGGCTGCATGCTTTTAAAATTCCATACTCCTCCCTGCGCCGCGTGTATCCCTCCTCGAACCTCCAAGCAATCGGTCATGTCCGTCTTAATTCTTGCAAGCCTCTGGAGTCTTCGCATTTACCTCTCGCACGTTTGGAGTTTTGTTTATCCCGGTCCTTCCTCCATCTTCGACTCCAGAATGTCGCTCCGGAACTCCTCCTCTGCAACCTTTGGCATATTTGAAATTCAAATAATACTGGGGCAGGTGGTCCTGGGTGTTAGCGAAGGGTGGCTGCAGGCCCTCCCCTGGAAGGTTCTCCCAATTTCGCGTTCGTTGGTGAAAGACTGGCTCGTCTTGGCAGTATTGTCCTCTGGCGCAGGACTCAGTCAGCCAGAGTTTCGGGTTGCTGAGCTAAGGGACACAGGCAGCGTTTGGGTTTTGGACTCCGGGCAGAGCAGGGTGCTGGGCGTTGTGGGCTCCTCGGGCCTCTACCAGGCAGGTAAATTCTCGTTGTCATATGAGTTAGAGGTGCTCAATTCTCTCTTCTCTACATCCAAGATTCATTGTAGAACTTCAGGTAATTCTGTCAGCGTGCCTATAAAGTTGTTTGCCAGTCTGTCCATTTCACCTGGGGTTAAAGGTATGGCTCACGGAGGCGAATGGGTGGATATTAAGAAGAATCTTCGCCGGCTATATGAGCTTCTGGCCATTAACGTTGTGGATACTAAAGAAATGAGTGAGGAGATAAAGAAGATGGCTGAAACAGTAAGCTATACTTCCCAGCAAGTGAGCAATAACGACGCCCGCATTGACGATAATGAGAGCAACCTTCGGGTTATGCATGGAAAAATGGACAGAATTCAAGAGGACCTGTAGAGATTCATTGAAATGCATCAGGCCAGCCGAGTTAATGGCGAAATCAATGGCGAAGTTGCTGAAGCGTCCCTCCCCATGGAAGAGGAGTCAGTAGTCCAGCCGAGAAACAACAGGAATATGTAGTAATCTGTTCCCTCTAAGCTATGTTTAATGTTTTTTTGCCTCCTTATCTGTTTTCAGTTCGTAAGGGTTTACCCCTATAGCAGTCTTAGAAGCTTTGAACAGTCAGTTTGCAGGGCATTTTGGACAATCCCATGGCTGGTCCTCTTTGACAGACCTTTTGATGTACATTTCCTGCTGAAGCTACCATCTCTGTAACGCATGGCTGTGCGCAGCCCCCTTTTATATATTTATGTTCATAGTTTCTGTTAAAAAAATATATATATATGATTTCCATATGCTTACGATGTGCATCCAAGATGTAGTATTTGGATACATGGAACAAATCCTCTCTTCATATGGGTGTCCACAAAAATGTTTAATTTTAACATTGTGTCTGAAGCTTTGTATTGTCATTTTTAACACTTCAAAATTTCTATGAAGAAGATAATAATGGCTTGGTTTCTATGAAATTCATTTCTTTTTAATGTACATGTAATCCATTAGAATGTTACATTTGAAATTAGAAAGTATGTTTCTTATTAGTTTATCTGAAATTACAATTTATTTATTTCGGGATTAACTAATATTTATCATTGTGAAAATTTGAAAGGACTCCCTCTCTCTCTCTCTCTCTCTCTCTCTCTCTCTCTCTCTCTCTCTCTCTATATATATATATATATATGAAGTGAGTTTGTACCTAGTTTATTCTTGTTAATTGAATTACCACTACTTTTGCAATTTTTCATCGTGGAACAATTAGATGAAGATATATTGTTGTGGGAAAAATAGATACAAGGGTGGACAACCTTCCCACAGTGAGACATATCCTTGAGGTTGCAGCAAGGACCCAAAATTGTGATTGAGAATTAGTAACTAAAACCCCAAATGGCCAAGCAAACTCTTAATTAGAAATAAAACAAAATAAGAAGAAATAAAAGAGGATAAGTGCAAAGCAAAACAAGATGGAACTAGAGTGTACTAAACCAAGTTTTTATTGCCCATTGGTCCAACTAAATACAATAGTTTCACCTAGGAGGTGCAAGATTCAAGGGAATCAGACAATTTCCCTTAGGGAGGTCCTTTTTATCCACACAATTGCAAGATAAATTGGATAGAACAACGGAGAAACACTTTCTTCTTAGGGGAAGAAAGCAAGGGAGCTTGTGCATGCCAATATGAGGGAGGAAGAAGATTGAAAGTGGAGCTCTCAATGTACTTCCAACAAAATAACTTTGCTTTTATTTTTCTCCTATGGAATGCATGCCCATGTCTTCCTTTTATAGTCCAAATAGAGGCAAAGAAACATCTAGATCCATATGTACTCCTTGCTTTGAATTGGTTTCCCAAGTACATGAGAGGGGCTATCCAATGTTCACAAGCATGCGAGGAGTCCCTGTTCAAATTTTGGAGCCAAGAGAGCCGTTGTGAGCCTTCAATGCACCACATAAATAAGTACTCCCACCATTTTGACAATCACATGGGTTTTGAGGGAAATCTTAGTGGATACGTGCGAGTAACTGTACAAGACGGTCGCGTTAATTAGTGTAGGTTTCCAATGTTGTTAGTCGTGCATTTTTTTGTACTACCTAACTTTGGCATTTTAGGGATCAATTTGTATTTTGGATTTTATGAGGATATCTTCAATGAGATTCATTTTTTATGTCTATGATGCCTCTTTGGAAGATTAGCCAAAATGTCGCATGTATGCAATATTTAAGCATTAACACATGCCCCTTGATGTATGAGGTTTGGAGGGTAATGTAGGGCCGATGATGCATCATTGTTTCTTTTCTCTCAATATTATAATAAGTTATCAAGCATTTGTGGGTTAAAATACCTGCCCATGGGGAAAGGTTGTTGGTGATGACCATTGAAGTTGTAAATAATATATGGTGTTTTATACAAACAAGATGATCCCTTATAATAATGAGAAGGGATCCTAAGGTACAACTACAACTACTACATCTCTCAGAATGTGATGTTTTGATGTCTATGAGAGTTGAAGCATATGATAAGATGAGGGTCTTATCTTGAGAACAAAGAACATTTTGTAGCAAATTGGGAAACTAATGAACTTGACACAAGACCGGTTGATAAGCATGGGGTTCATGACTTCCCTTAATCGATGTAAACATGGGTGAGTGACTCATGATAGAATTCTTCAAATGGTGATGTAGGGTGTACTGAAGAGAGACAAACTATATATGAAGGGCTTTATCAGAGACATGATAATGATGAGGTAAGGTGAATGTCAAGGTTGATAATGTTGGGGGTAGGTGGACTCAAATACATCGATCAAGGATGACCAAGGGATGTTGCCAAAATAATATGGAATGGGTTTCCTATGGTTTTGGGTGGATCGGGGAACCATTTGTTCATAAATAATTATTGGTGTGGTTCCCACGGTTTTGAGTGGGTTGGGGTACCAAACTGTATGGGAGGAATTCCTACAATTTAGAGTGAATTGGGGAATCATTTTGATGATGATGGGATGGTTTTGTGAAAACAATAATATGGGTTCCCCATGAATCAATTCCATGCAAAATGTTCCTACGAGAATAAGTGAGTGGGATTTATATCTTCAAAGGGTGGGATCCCCATTGGTGTATTCTTGAGGGTTGGTGATACGAAGAGAAATGGAAATGGTATATTGATCATGAGGGGGATGATAGGTTATATATGAATCATAATCGTAACATGTGACGAGGAATTTGAGGGATATGTTGATCTGATTGCAAGGCAATGATACGTGAATTCAACTTGAAAAATTAGGTGAGTGATAAAATTCTTTGGACTTGTGGGGATTTGACACCATGGGTGCCAAAATATTACAAGGGTTTTAATGGAACAAACACCCATGGGGTAACATGTTATTCTTAATGATGACATTGATGGCATGGCATCACCGAGAATTAGGACCCTATGGTTATTAGCGGGAATACTAGATAAATGCAATGTAAATAGAGGGAGAACATTGCTTATATGTTAGGATCATGATGATGTACCTTTGGTTGGTGTCCCTGCACCATTGTTGTCAAGTGACGATTTGTTTACTTGTTAATAATATTGCACACATGACACACATACCCAAGTGTAATGTAGATTATGATGAGAGTATTGATAATGCCCAATAATTGACAAGTAATCTAATGCACTTGGGGCAATGTAAATATGAGATGTAGCATGTGAGAGGTGGCATCGCCTACTTAACTTGGAAATCAGTGCAAATTATCTAGATGATAGAATTCTTCCAATGTAAACATTTAGGATTTTCCTCATAGATCATCGTTCCTATTGTTGGAAAGCATTAATAAAAACTAATCTACAAATTGAAATGGCATTGTGGAAATAAACAAAACACCAAGCCTCGTGAGGAAATAAATCACACTTGCATAATTAAAAATACTTAGATTAAATCACACTTACATAAATAAATATACCATACTTATAAAAAAAATAAAACACACAAAATAAATAAAAGAATACTACTTTGCATAATACTCTAATCTCATGGAGCGAGCTCTTTCTCCCAAGAAGAGAGCGACAAACTAAGATCTAGAACATCATAAAATAAATTAAATTACACTACATAGAAAATAATAAAACTACAATTTACATCAACACAAGATCTTGAGAAAAATAATCTATTCCATTATGATTTAGATAAATTCTCTAAGTGTCCTCCCATAGAATAGAGGAGGCACTCCCTTTTATACATGAGTTTTCTATAACAAATAATAAACGAAGATCCAAAATATCCTCAAGTAGTTTCAACAATTTTCTAATAATTTGGATCTCAAAACCAATTCAAAGCTAATTCCAAGATATTTTCTAACTCTCATTCTATTTAGGATGTCTTTGAAATTCAAACTCAAATTTGGCGATGTGGGTCATAAAAACATGTTGAAAACTCATCCCAAATGACTTCTAATAGCATTTGAATTCTTAGGTCCATCATATATTAAATGGAGGTCTTCATATCTTTGTAGATAACCAAATATGCACTCATATCCACCACCAATTTGTCCCCTTTATCTTTAAATAATTTAAAATAATAATATTAAACATATAGGAAAGGTAGAATAATGGATTATAAGAATCCATCACCCATATTGAATATATTGTTAGTTTTATACTTTAATTCAATTAGGATCTTTATTTGAAAGAATAAAAAGTACAACAAGATAAACAAGATACATAAGACACAAATATTTTCCTCGAGGAAACCATAAAGGAGAAAACCCTACAAACTTCCTCATAATAGTTCCATCACTAATATAATATCACAAGATGGAAAAACCCAAGAATAAGAAGTCTTTTGCATCTCTCTCTTTCCTCCTTTCCCTCTCTCTCCTATTGCACACTTGAGAGAGTGTGAGTGCGTGTTCAAATAGGGAGGGTGCCTCCATATTTATATTCTTTTGTTGCGTAACTTACTTAACTAATTAGGTCAGTCAGGTTATCTCTTTGGGGTCGACCTACCTAGGAAGAAGAAAAAATACATTTTAATTTATTTATCTTGGGGACTATTTCCTTGACTTACAACCGAGGGTTTACCTCAATTACCATACACAATAATGAAATATTGAAGGGAGGGAAAACATCTTCGATGGGGATACAACAATATACAATAGAATACCTTCCGAAGTTATAATTACAACAACACTCCCTATTAATTAGGAAGGTATTCTATCGCCATAGTCATCATCGCCGCCTCTATTGTAGTCCTCATCTTGTCGATCATTGATTAGTGACATATGTTGAATCTATCTGTCAAAGTAAGTTTCTATAGAGCCAACCCTATTTCATGTTGGGTGTAGTCCTATTCCTCATCTAGGTCTTCATCATATCCACGGGCAAACCATCGCGTAGGTACATCCAGGACCATACATTACATTTCCACTGCAATTGTAACATACCCATACAACCTCACAAAAATGCATATATAAAAAAAACAATTTCTTTAATACAAGTTATGGGTCATGTATCCTCCTATATCCCTCATACTTAAGCTTAATTGTTACTGTAACAGTTATTCCACAACTAACAGATCCTTTCCGCAACTAGAAAATACCTTTCCGCACTTAATAGGACCTTTCCGTAGTGCAGATTTCGGATTTCAGAATCCCCTCTTACAATCTATTTTCCTTTCTTACTTTTTGCCTTCCGCATTCCGCAGGGAAGAATCCGAGTTGCAGATCATATTCTTTATTTCGTCTTTTTCACCTTTTGCCTTCTGCCTTTCACCTTCTGTGGGGAGGATTCCGGGGTGCGGAAACCACTTTGACCTTATATTTTCTATTTCTTTTTCTGCCTTCCGCCTTCCACCTTTCGCAGGCAGACTCTGGGGTGCGAAAACCACTTTGACCTTATATTTTATGTTTATTTTTCCGCCTTCCGCATTTCGTATGGAGGATTCCGGGGTGCAGAAACACTTAAGATAGTTGCATTTTGACGCTATAACCGTGCATCTAGCCCCATGAACATAAGCAAAATGCATTGGAAATAAAAGGCATATGCAGATGTATATAAGGTAGGAAAATATAACATAAGTAACTCTACTTGAACCTCTAACAAACATTCAATAGAGTCATAATAATTCTTAAACAAATACATTGCTTAATTAATACAAGAGAATACTTATCTTGAAAATGAGCTGCCCCAAGTAACTAGCTATGCCGCTGCAATGTTCCACCCAACCATAGGCTAGTTGTGCTCATCAATCTCTCAACACAACTTCCACCCTCGAGATGGGCATGATTTCTACAAGGAAATAGGGAACAACAGGCTCACACATAGCCAAAATCACACCAAGGTTCAGCCAAGCCAATCCATAGTTGGGTTTATCAGGCTTCTAAGGCAGTGACTCACACAGATCCAAATACATACAAAGGTTCAGCCAAGACAATCTACGATTGGGTTTATCAGGCTGCTAAGGCAGTAACTCACACATAGCCAAATACACACAAAGGTTCAGCCAATCCAATCTATGATTGGGTTTATCAAGATGCTAAGGCAGTGGAAAGGAAGAATTGTTAAGCTAGTGAGATAAAACTCAGAGCTATGGACAACTGCACAAGATCTATCTAGCTTGGCCTTACACAATACCTACACACCCAACACAAGGAAGTATTCCCTTCACTACTACGCAGTCCCTCAGGCCATACCTTCCCTTCTAGTGTTCTCCTAGGTGTGCATAGAATATTAGCCAGCCCCTCTTGATATTTTTGTGAGGTTCCTCTCTTCACTAGGTTTATTAAGACAATTTTGGGCCTCTTCCACTCTTAAGTCTTACTCACAGTTCATACCAAAAAAAGGATACACATAACAACAAAACACAGTGCTGGGTATGAAGAAAATGTTTACGGGATTTAGGCAACGAAAGGGAAGAATCGCTAAGATAGTGAACTCAACCACAGAGCTATGGATACCTCTACAAGATCTATCCTGGCTTGGTCTCAACAATACCTACACACCCAACACAAGGAAGTACTCCCTTCTCTGCTACATAGTCCCTTAGGCCATACCTTCCCTTCTAGTGTTCTCACAGGTGTGCATAGAAGAGTACCTAGCCCCTATTGATCTTTTTGTGAGGCTCCTCTCTTCACTAGGTTTATCAAGCCAATTATGGGCCTTTTCCACTCCTAATTATTTTCATACATGGTGCAATACATAACGGATTTCTCTACCATCGAAGGATGAAGGAACAAACATAAAAACATGAAGCGAACTCCCTCCGCTAGCTCTCGTTGCGTGAGAAGAATGAAAATCGTTTTGGGTGAATGAGGAATGAATGAACTTGGGCACACATTTCTTGGGTGTCTTCTTGCCCCATAAGCAAGAATACGGTTTCCCATACTTCATGGATTTCCCACACACGAAATTGATTTCCATACCTCTCCCTTCCCAAGGAATTAATTGCCTCAACCGACTCTTGAGAGATTTAAATGTTTGAGTGCATAAGACAAAAAGGGTAGTTGAGAGCTTTATGGGTCCTCCCATTGACATTTGGCTCAACATTACTGGCTCAAGGGTTTGAATAATTTCCCTCCCTATTCCTTGTGAAATCATGCCCCATCTCTTATTGAATTGCATAGCTAGTTGTGGGTATTTTATTAAATTACATATTTACATTATGTCTCAATTTATAATGTGATTGTCTAGCACGAGAACCATAGGTATCGATTTTAATTGTCGATACAAAAAACGCTAAATCCATGGTGGGGCCTTGTCCTTGAGCTCCACACCATGATTTAATAACGATATTTACATCATGTACAATTTTAATGGAATAGGGTTCAAAATCAGGATATTACATTCCCCTCCCCCTTAGATTAGCACTGTCCTCAGTGCTCTTCAAAATTGAAAAAAAACGGATGTGCCACTCTCATGGCATCCACCAGCTCCCATGTAATCTCATCGGGACCGTAGTGCTTCCATTACACCTTTACCTATCCAACGGCTCAGTTCCGGAGCACTGTTACCTTCTTGTCTAGGATGCGCAATGGCTCAGTTTGGAACTCTCCCTCGGGTTCCACCTGGATCACATCCTAATTAATCACATGGTTAGGATCATGTACATATTTCTTAAGCAAAGATACATGAAAAACATTATGATCTCTAGTGCTAGCAGGCAATGCAAGTCTATATGCAACTGGCCCTATTCTTTCAAGCACTTCAAATGGCCTACAATATCTAGGTGATAGCTTGGCACAACTCCCAAGATTCAAGGAACTCTTCCTTGGCCTCACTCTAAGATAAACATGATCTCCAACACTGAACTCCCTATGCACTTTATGCTTATCTGCATCACTCTTCTGTCTATCTTGGGCTTCTTTCAAGTTCTGCTTGATATTTGAAACCTCTTGTTCCATTTCCTTGAGAAATTATGGACCAAGCATAATTCTATTCGCTGGATGATCCCAAGTCACTGGTGTCCTACTCCTTCTTCCATATAAAGCCTCATATGGACTCATTCCCAATGATGCTTACTTCCCGTTGTTATATGCAAACTCTACCAAGTGTAAATAATCCTCCCACTTGGATGGTTTGTCCATTACATACATGCAAAGAATGTCTTCAAGCACCTGATTTACTCTCTCTGTTTGTCCATTGGTTTGAGGATGGTAGGCGGTGCTAAATTTAAGCTTTGTACCCAAATATGCAAAAAGACCCTTCCAAAAATTGGAAGTAAACTTGGTATCCCTGTCAGAAATTATTGCCTTAGGCAATCCATGCAATCTGAAAATTTCCTTCAAGAAAATATTTGCAATGGCATCGGCTTTATATGTGGACTTGACTGGTATAAAATGTGATGATTTTGTTAACTTTTCCACCACAACTATGATGGAATCATGGTGTTTCATAGTCATTGGAAACCATGTAATAAAATCCATGGAAATAACTTCCCATTTCCATTCCAGGATTGGAAAAGGTTGCAATAAACATGCTGGGTTTTGATGTTCAACCTTCACCTGCTGACATTTCATGCACTTAGAAATATACTCAGCAATGTCCTTTTTCATTACTGGCAAAAAATACTACTTTCTGGTTGTAGCAATTGTTTTATGATATCCTGGGTGAACATAATATGGAGCTTGATGGATTTCATCCATAACAATCCTCCTCAAGTCTTCCACATTTGGAATATAAATTTTATTCTTATAAGTAAGAAGTTCGTCTCCTTCCAATTGATATCCTTCGTACCTCCTTTCAAGGTTTTGTTGCTGCAGTTTGTCCTTTATCTCCATGTACACTTCATCCTCAGCAATATGGTTAATAATCTGCTTCCTCAAATCTGGTTGGTAATTACTAAGAGATGCTACATGCATTTCATGTACCTTCCTGCTGAATGCATCAGTCACCTTGTTTTATTTTCCTTTTATGTGTTTGATTTCAAAATCAAATTCAGACAAAAATTCCAACCATCTAGCTTGCCTAGCATTTAAAGTTGGCTGATCAAACAAGTATTTTAGACCACAATGGCTTGTCCTTAGCTCAAATATCCTTCCCATTAAGTAATGCCTCCACATCTTTAGATCATGTAATATGGCTGCAAGTTATAAATCATGAGTAGCATAGTTCTTATCATGCTCCTTCAACTTTCTTGGCTCATAGAATACCACGTGGTTGTCTTGCATAAGAACTCCTCCAAGTCCTTGATTGCATGCATTGGTACACACCACAAAGTCTTTTTCTGGGTTTGCAGTTTTCAAAATTGGTGCACTTGTAAGAATATTCTTCAACCGTTGGAAACCTTCCTCACATCTTGGTGTCCATTCAAACTTTATCCCCTTCTTTTGCAAGGAAGTGATTCAATGTGAGACCTTGGAGAATCCTTCAATCAACCTCTTGTAGTACCTGACAAGTCCCATAAAGGATCTCATATCTGTCACATTTTCTCAACTTTGCATACAACTTATCCTCCCTTAGCAATTGCAATGTCATTCTCAAATGTTCTTCGTGCTCTTCTTCCTTCTTAGAATAAATAAGAATGTCATCTAGGAACACAAGAACAAACTTGTCCAGATGCTAAAAACACTATTCATGAGACACATGAATGTAGTTGGTGCATTTGTGAGACCAAGTGGTACCACCACAAACTCATAGTTCCCATACCTTGTTCTAAACTTTGTCTTATGAATATCTTCCTCTTTTATTCTTACCTGATGGTAGCCATACCTCAAGTCATTTTTTGAAAATACCTTTGCTCCTCTCTTTTGATAAAAAAAGTCATCAATTCGAGGTAATGGGTATTTATTCTTCATAGTAACTTTGTTCAACTGCCTGTAGTCAATACATAACCCGAGTGTCCCATCTTTCTTTTTCATAAATAGAACTGGTGCTCCCCACGGTGATACACTCGTCCTGATATATTTCTTTTCCAATAGCTCTTGTAACTGCATTTTCAGCTCTAGCAATTCTGGTGTGCTCATCCTGTAGGGTGTCTTGGACACTGGTGCGAATCCCGACACAAGGTCAATTGTAAAATCAATGTCTCTCTTTGGAGGGAGTCCCAAAATTTCATTAGCAAAAACATCCCTGAATTATTGCAATACATGATAGTCCTTCAACTTAGGAGTTTCATTTTTCATCGCCTCCAAAACACAAGTTGCATAAAATCAACAACCTTTCCTACATAACTTATTCAATTGCATTGCTGAAACCTTCCTAACAGAAATCACCTTTGGAATGCCTCTTACAACCCTTGGGTTTCCTTCTTCATCCATGCATTCAAATGTCTTGTTGTAGCAATCAAGTTTAACCTTGTGTGCTTCTAACCAGTCCATTCCAATGAGAATATCATAGGAACCAAGTGGCAGAATATTCAGGTTTGCATAAGTGAATAGCCCATCCATATCTAATGGACATTTCTCTACAATTTCACTAACTTTTCTCTTGGTTCCAATGGCCAGTTGAACTAACCACGATTTTCTATGCTTTAATTTCTTAAAAGCACAAATCTCAACAATTTTAGGGGTGATATAACTGTGAGTAGATCCTAGTTCAATCAAAATAGAAACAGATTGCTTAGCAATACTACCTTCAACTTTAACCACAATTGATTGATGATCTGCTTGGCAGTCCTCTAGAGCTGCATAGATTCTAGGGATGGTCCTCGCCACTTGACCTACAAATTCAGCTCCTTGCAGGATGTTATGAACTTGAATTACATTCCCATTATGATGCAGACAACTCCTAAGCATATGGTCTCCTCCACATCCCCAACATTGAAGTGGTTATCTTGGATCCTTTAGATCTCTTGGCTTGTCTCCCATAATTTTGTATGGCTTATTCACAGCTGGTGATGGCTGCCTTTGCTGATTTCAGAAGTGAGAGGGCTTGAAACCTTTCTTCCTTTGGTCAAACTTCTCATTCTTCTTGTCCTTCCATGCCTTATGGTAATCAGGTTTGCTTTTGTTTTGATCATAACAATACTTGGCCTTCCGTATTACCTCTTCTATAGTTGGAGGTACATCAAATTTTATCCTATCTTTATATGCATGAGGTAGCCCACTTAAAAAGAGCTGAATTTTCACCTTATCATCTCGAATATACCTGACATACCTCAGAAATTCTAGGAATTTGTTTGCATATTCTTCCATGGTCAATTGTCCCAATTTCAGCTCATGTAACTCTTTGATCTTATCATCATAGTACCTATCAGAGAGGTACTTATGCGTGAAATATTTCTTGAACTGTTTCCACACAATCTTTCTTTCATTAATCTTCTTCACTTTACTGAAGTGTTTCCACCATATAGATGCTCTTCCATTTAAGTTGAATATGGCTACCCTTGCCTTCATATTTCTAGAGTAGTCTTGGACTTGAAAATACCTTCTCATCCCAAGAAGCCAAGTTTCAGCTTCTTGACCATATTTTACCTCACCATCAAATGTAGGAGGATTTTCCTTCTTAAATTCCCCATGCGAATGGTTCTTGTAATGCCTCTTCCTCTTATTCACGTGAGATGAAGAGCTTGAACCCCCACTGGATTCTTCAGAGTTAGATGATCCACTAGAATATATTTCTGGAGTATATGTTATGTCTCTAGAAGCTCTTCTTGAGCTATTGAACCTCTTGCGGGAATTTCTCCTTGAACTACTCCTACTCCCTTATGGATTTGTTGTCTGATGCCTAGAGTTTATCTTCCTTTGGATGTCTTTCAAAATTTGTAGCATGGATGCATTCAACTTATTTTGTTCTTCCTGAGCTTTAAACATCCTTTCATTATCTTCTCTGCAACTTTGCAACTCCACCCTTAGGCTCCTCGTGGTGGCTCCAATATCTGGGGGAGTCTCTTGATTTCTTCTCCCATTGGATTATGTTTCAACATTCTCAACCTGTATGTTTTCTCCCATGGCATCTGTCTCTAGCTCATAGGGATCATGTGCATCATTCATTATGTTGATCTTCTTGTCCCATCCAAGACCAAATTTTCTAAGCCACGTTATGTGGAATGTTGCCTTTGATGTGACTATGATTCTGCAAAATGTGTTCATAAACACAATTGTTAGCTGCGTGATATTCTCAGAAATTTATAAATTACTTGCCTACATTTAGGAAAATCCTATATTGACAACTTGTCAAAACATATACTTTTCTCACAATCAACGACTGTCTCCTCCGACCTGTTTTGTTGAAGTTTTCCCTCTACAACTATTCAACTTATCCCATTTAGGCTCGGTGTTGTAACATGTGGGCTCTGATACCAATATGTAACATACCCATACAACCTGACAAAAATGCATATATAAAAGAAAATTTCTTTCATACAAGTTATGGGTCATGTATCCTCCTATATCCCTCATACTTAAGATTATCTATATCTGTTACTATATCAGTTATTCCACAACTAACAGAGCCTTTCCACACTTAACAAGACCTTTTCGCAGAGCGGATTCTAGAATTCAAAATCCCCTGTTACAATCTATTTTCCTTTCTTACTTTTCGCCTTCCGCATTGCGTAGGGCGGAATCTGGGTTGCAGAAAACCCATATTATTTATTTTCGTCTTTGTCACCTTCCACCTTCCACCTTCCGCAGGGCGGATTCCGGGGTGCAGAAACCACTTTGAACTTATATTTTTCGTTTCTTTTTCCACCTTCCGCAGGCAGACTTCGGGGTGCAAAAACCACTTTGACCTTATATTTTACATTTCTTTTTCTGCCTTCTGTATTTCGTAGGGTGGATTTCGGGGTGCGGAAACACTTAAGATAGTTTCATTATGACGCTATAACCATGAATCTAGCCCCATGAACATAAGAAACATGCATTGGAAATAAAAGACATATGCAAATGTATATAAGGCAGGAGAATATAACAGAAGTAACTCTACTTGAACCTCTAACAAGCATTCAATACATTCATAATAATTCTTAAAGAAATACATTGCATAATTAATACAAGAGAATAGTTATCTTGAAAATGAGCTGCCCCGAGCAACTAGCTATGTCGCTGGAATTTTCCACCCAACCATAGTCCAGTTGTGCTCATCAATCTCTCAACACAACTGCCACTCCCGATATGGGCATGATTTCTACAAGGAAATAGGGAACATTAGGCTCACACATAGCCAGAATCACACCAAGGTTCAGCCAAGTAAATCCACAGTTGGGTTTATCGGGCTGCTAAGGTAGTGACTCACACATATCCAAATACATACAAAAGTTCAACCAAGCCAATCTACGATTGGGTTTATCAGGTTGCTAAGGAAGTGACTCACACATAGCTAAATACACACAAAGGTTCAGCCAAGCCAATCTACGATTGGGTTTATCAGGCTGCTAAGGCAGTGGAAAGGAAGAATTGCTAAGCTAGTGAGCTCAACCACGGAGCTATAAACACCTGCACAAGATCTATCTAGATTTTCCTTCCAAAATACCTACACACCCAACACAAGGAAGTATTCCCTTCACTGCTATGCAGTCCCTCAGGCCATACCTTCCCTTCTAGTGTTCTCCTGGGTGTGCATAGAATATTAGCCAACCCCTCTTGATCTTTTTGTGAGGTTCCTATCTTCACTAGGTTTATCAAGACAATTCTAAGCCTCTTCCACTCCTAATTCTTACTCACAGTTCAGACAAAAACAAGTATACACATAACAATGAAACACAATGCTGGGTATGAAGAAAACGTTTACGGGCTTTAGGCAGCGGAAGGGAAGAATCACTAAGCTAGTGAGCTCAACCACAGAGCTATGGATACATCTACAAGATATATCTTGGCTTGGTCTTAACAATACCTACACACCCAACACAAGGAAGTATTCCCTTCTATGCTACACAGTCCCTCAGGCCATACCTTCCCTTCCAATGTTCTCACAGGTGTGCATAGAAGAGTATCCATCCCCTCTTGATGTTTTTGTGAGGTTCCTCTCTTCACTAGGCTTATCAAACCAATTCTGGGCCTTTTCCACTCCTAATTCTTTTCTTACACGGTGCAATACAGAATGGATTTCTCTGCCAAGGAAGGATGAAGGAACAAACAGAAAAACATGAAGCAAATTCCCTCCGCTAGCTCTTGCTGCGTGAGAAGAATGAAAATCGTTCTAGTGTGAATGCCGAATGAATAAACTTGGGCACACATTTCCTAGGTGTTTACTTGTTGTTAGGGAGAGAATACGGTTTCCCAGACTTCACGGCTTTCCCATACACGAAATCGATTTCCATACCTCTCCCTTCCTAAGGCATTAACTGCCTCAAACGACTCATGGAAGATTTAAATGATTGAGTGCATAAGACAAAAATGGTAGTTGAGAGCTTTATGGGTTCTTCCATTGACATTTGGCTCAACACTATTGGCTCAAGTGTTTGAATACTTTACCTCCCTATTCCTTGTGAAATCCTGCCCCCATCTCTTGTTGCATTGCATAGCTAGTTGTGGGTATTTTATTAAATTGCATATTTACATGATGTCTCAATTTATAATGTGCATGGCTAGCACGAGAACCATAGGTATTGATTTTCATTGCCGATACAAAAATGCTAAATCCATGGTGGGGCCTTGTCCTTGAGCTCCACACCATGATTTAATAACGATAATTACATCATGTACAATTTTAATGCAATAGGGGTCAAAATCGGGATATTACATCAATCACCTATGTCTCCTACCATCGTCTCGTTGCATCTGGATCATCTCATCATCGCACATGGAGAGAAAGCCAGATGCACACCACATGTCCAATAGGCCACCTGCGTTCTACCAGCATAGGATCATGCTAGGATTCATTACATCTCAAATACAACCTCTGTCACTATGCGAGAATCACCTAGTATCACACCAAGTGCATTAAAACTATCCATGGTTATCTCGTGTTCTACCAACATAGGAGAATGCCAGGACTCATTACGTCTCGAGGAAAACCTGCATTTACCACTATGCAAGAATCGCCTAGGTGCACACCAAGTGTCTTATGACAAGTGGACCTCTCATCATCTCCGACCTGGGAACACACCAGCTTAGATCCAGCTTTACCCGACTCTATCATGTGCCGAGAGGGATCAAATATTTCGAAGTGCAAACCCTGCTTCAAAAGGCAATTACCCACTCATAAGACAACTCACTTAACATTCGCCTATTATTTACTTACACATTTATATATGTCATTATGTAATTACTTGTTATTCAAAATCACTATCTGTGTCAAACTGAGAGCCTTTCTTTATATGTAATTATGCAAGATTCCGAGGGAACAAAACCCATACCCTGAAATACTATGTTTTGGTAGAGCCGCCTAGAAAGAATATGTTTTCCTCTTGGTGGTGATGATGATTGCTTTCATTTCCCAGCCATACTATCCCAGCTCCGATGGCCTTTTATAATAATTCATATTTTGGAATATCCCACTTGGGTTCTACAATCAGTCGAAATAATGTTGTTAATTTTTTCCCTGTTAGCATTTGTGAATTCATTATGTTTGCTCTACTTTGGCCAGAATAACCATTTGTCATTCTCTCTGAGATTTGATTGTCTGGATATACGCACATAAAAAAAATCTTCTATGTGATATTGATTGCACGTGAGCTCTCTCATTAACGAA
>LPNX010093395.1:217120-267052 GCA_001517045.1 Pseudotsuga menziesii
CAATAAGGATTGATTACATCTAGGGACAACATGCGTTCTACACCAGGACTCATTACATCTAAGGGCAACCTTCAAAGACTGATTCAGTCTAGGGACAACCTACATTCTATACCATGACTGATTACATCCAAGGAAAAACTTCCAGGATTGATTACGTCCTAGGATAACCTGCGTTCTATGTCAATACTGATTACATCTGGGGAAAACCTGATAGGACTAATTATGTCCCAGGAAAACCTGCATTCCATGCTAGGAATGATTACGTTTGGGGACAACCTTTATTTCTCCCCATGTGAGATATTGTTCTAGTGCATCTGCTTCTTCCGGTATCTCGTCATCTCTAGCATGGGAGCATGCCAGGATTGGTTACATCTAGATACAACCTGCGCCTACCACCATGCAAGAGCTCGTCATTCCCTCTTTCTGGGGACCTTGATCTAGATGACACCAAGTCTCTTTTTGAAGTACTCAAACTTCACTCTGGTCAGTGGCTTGTTCAACACATCGGTTATTTGCTCATTTGTCGCCACGTACCCGAGACATTAGAGGAAATTTCAACTCAAAATGGTCCTTTTAACTCTAATTCAAATTCCATGTCATCATGTATTAGCTAATGAAATTGATTTAAATTTGAAATGTTGTATAGGTCTTAAACAATTTTTTAACATAAATTTGGGGATAGGTATCATAAAAAAACTACTTTTTTTTGTTTGTATTTTTGACATATCTCCCCGTGTACCCACTTGACATACTTTTGAAGGACCCAGCTACCCTAAAAATAAGAAATACCTGAAAAATCATGATGATGACATATATGTCGAAAATACAAACAAAAAAATAGTTTTTTTCTTTTCTTTCTCCAAAATTAATAAATATTATTTTATTATTTTAACTATTATTTTATTAATTTTTTTTAGGAGGCGCATTTTGAGCTGAAATTTCCTCTAATGGTCACTGCTCCTCTTTGCACCATATCCCATATATAGTGATACTTGATCTCAATGTGCTTCAACTTGTCATGGAACATTGAGTTCTCGGACAACTTTACACGAATCTAGTTGTTGCAAAAGATACAAGTTTCCTCTAACTCGAGATCAAACAAATAAGACAATAGCTTCCGAAGCCATACTACCTCACAAATAGAAAAGCATGCTGCAACATACTCTACCTTGGCTATACTTGGTGCCACATAGGATTGCTTCCTGCTCAACCAAAAGATCACATGAGATCCCAGACTAAAGCAGCGTCCTGAAGTGATCTTCCTATCAGTGGCGTTTCATGCCCAATCTGAATCAACATAACCTTGTAGGTTAATCCTCTAATTCGCTTCATACTTGATCCCATAGTCAATTTTACCATTCAAGTACCTTAATACATGCGTTGCAGTAATCAAGTGAAGATGTCCCAGATCCATAAGGAACTGGATCAGGGTGTTTACAACAAAACATATGTCTGGTCTCGTGTTCATCGGGTAAATTAATGAACCAATCATCTGACAATACATCATGGCATCACTTGTTTCTGATGAAGCATCACACATTAGTTTCAAGTTCAATGCCATAGGTGTGGCTATTTCCTTACAGTCCAACATTCTGAATCTCTTCAGAATCTCCATGGCATACTTTCTTGACCAAGGAAAATCCCATCTGAACTATGCCACACCTTCGTGCCTAATAAGTAGTGTATCATCCTTAGGTATTTCATCTTGAACTTAGCAGCAAGCCTCCTCTTTGCATCTGCAATGAGTTCATCCCCACCTATTAGAAATAGGTCATCAACATATAGCCAGTGTATCACTGGAATTTCTCCTTCAACCTTGAAGTAAAGGTTGGAATCCACTTTACTCTTGGTAAATCCTAAGCTCATTAGGAAGCTTTCCATCCTGTCGTACCATGTCAAGATTCTCAAACTTTGATACCTTTTGTTGTCACTCCCTTTGAAGGAGAGTACCATTCTCCCTTTTCATATTGTACTTTCTTTTCTGGAGTGACAGGTAGTCTTGTTTGCTACTGATATTCTACGTATCCATCTATGCCATCTCTCAAGGTCACTGGATACTAATATCCTCCATCTCAAACTTTGATGAAAGTTCCTCTTGCACCCATATTTGATCTTGTCGTCCTCTGTAGAATTCCATCTTCAACCTTGTAGCAAAGGTTGAGATCTCCATCATTCTAAGTGATCTTCAAGCTCCTCATTACTAACTGTATGTGTTATCACATGTCTTCCTTCTAATCTCGTACAAATCCTTCTGCACACATGTGGTTCTTTGCTCGATATACACTTCTACTTTACTAGAGAAGATTTTTTGGTCAATGGAGTATGTCATTCCATAATCTAATCCCTCTTTTCGAGAGAAACCACAGACCTTTCTTTGTATTTTATTGATTCTACCATCTGTTGCATGCTTGATCTTGTAAATCCACATGGAAGGCACTACGGACTTCCCTTTGGGTCTCGAAACTGCATCATTCTCGATGATCAACTGACACTCTTTGATCATAGTCTCCTTCCATTTCTTCTTGATTGCTTCTTCATAGCTAGAAGGATCTGCATCAATGATGTCACACAAAATTACCACATAATTGGAGTGTGTCCTATGAATCTTACTTTGTTTGGAAGTCCCATCATATTTTTCATCATCTTGGATGATTTCTCATACCCAAGATGGTCTTCATCTCTCGAGGTGGATCTATCGCTCTCTGTGGCTAGTCATATCATGATTCTTATATTCTTTTGAAGATATTCTTCCATCACGGTGTCTTTGTCCTTTGGAGCTTCAAGTTCCTCTTCATTTTGTTGGAGTGAATCTTCTAGATGAATCGTCATCGCTTGTTCTTCAGAACAAGTCTTGTCCTTCTTTTGTTGTAGGCGATTGTATCTAATATTTTCTACCAATCAAATTTAGTTGCGTGATTAGAAACATTTCATAATTTCCAAAACATATTAATAACTACAAATTCTTATGCATAAAGATATATGTCACATAGTCATGCAACTATCTTATCCCGTGCAACATTTGTCCATATCCCCTATACATATGGTCACTTTCTAGATGCCTTCCATCTCTACCAAAACATTACTACGAGTGTAAATTACTCCCAATATGTCAGCAAAGATGTTTCATTATAGATAAGTAGCAATGGAATGTTGTACAACACCATAGGCTACTTACCCATCACATGCAAGGAAATATTATAGTATTCATAAATGCAGACACTCAATAATGCATAATACATCAAACCAATCTAAATAGGTACACAACTAAACAATATCATTTAATTAACTAGATATATAGGAAATGACAATTTAAGCACTTATCTTTGTTTGGTTGGTTGGTGGACTCCCTCTTAATCCTTGTCTTCTTGCAGGAATTACTCGAGTCTTTGACAGTGTGCTCTACTTCATCATCTGATCTGGGAACTTGTTTTTGTCTTGCACATGCTTGAGCAAGTCTTCTACACCATAGATCAGATGGGATTACATACTGGTTGTGAATCTGAGTGTCACTTCTTCATTCACAAATGCATCCCTTCTTATCCAAATATTGAGATGGATAAGATGTTCTTCTTTTGTCTTGGGTTGAATCCTTCTGGATTAAAGCACATATTCCTCATTTCTTGAGCAATCAACTCTTTCTTATTTGACTCTTTTCATTGTTGGTTCATCATCTTCAATGGTGTGAGGATGATCTCTTTTCTTGTTTGACTTCTTGTTGGAGGAGACTTTGTTTCCAGGACAGTCTATGGAGTAGTGTCCCTTTTCATCACATGTGTAACATCTAATACTGGATAGATCTCTTCTAGGTCTCCTTTGACTTTTATGATGATGGCCCTCCCTCTTGTTGTGATTTCATCTGGTGTGCATTCTTCCCAAAGTCTAGTGAAAGCAATCAACTTCTTTCTGGCACATAGTCCTTGAATGAATGAATCCCATGATCTTGGGAGACCATTCAAGGTGGTCATATCAATCTCTCCTTATTCTACCTTCTCTTCGAATTCTTCAAGTTGTTCCTTGATTTGAGAAACCCTCATGAAGTAGGATTGCATGGTATCTGAATTTTATATCTTCACATCCTTGAGTTGAGTTCTCAAGGTCATGTTCTTGTTGATGTTATTTCTGTCATACAAGTTGGTCATCGCATCGAACATCTCATAGGGATTCTTCAGGGATGATACATGTGAGATCCAATGGATACATAAATAATCCTCTTGGCTTTGACTAAGTTCTTCTTATGGATATCCTTAGCTTCATCTCCCTTTGGAGTTGGGACTTCCCCATTGATATACTTGTCCAAATAATTTTCTTGAAGGATCAGGGAGATCCTATACTTCCATGCTCAAAATTTGTAAGCTCCCCCAGAATTATCATCAAGTTGGGTATGATGAATCATTTTGAAGTAAGAACCTCAAATGGAAATAACAGAGATTTAGATAATACCAATTTGAGATTCCCAAGCTGATTCTAGAGCTGGCTGGCCTAGGGTTCCATATAGAAACCCTAATTTTACAAACTTGGAATATTGGAATTCTGTTTGGAGAGTAAGATGTGCCTCCTTTAGGTGAGTTGTTCAGTGATGTCCTTTGTAAAATTTGGTGGAGGGAAACTCTAAACACTTGATGCCCTAGTTTCCCCCAGAAACAAAGATGAGGCCAAAAATGAAAATTCTTCAAATTTGATTATGCTTCCTCCAAAATATGCGTCAGCTTAGGGAGAGTTATCCTATCCCTCTTTTCTTGATTATTTGTGGAGAGAAGACATTGAACTAGGAATACCTTGTTTCCACTGCTGCATAGTTCCTTCTTTTAGAGAAGCTATGAAACCATGTTATTTTTTCTACTATAATTCAATTAGGATCTTTATCTGAAAGAATAAAAAGTACAACAAGATATCCAATATATACAAGATACAGAAGACACAAATATTTTCCTCGAGGAAACCATTAAGATAAAACCCTGCAAACTTCCTCATAATAGTGTCGTCACTAATACAATATCACAAGATGGAAAAACAAAATAATAATAAGTCTTCTGCAACTCTCTCTCTTTCCTCCTTGTCCTCTCTTTGCTAATGTGCACTTGAGAGAGTGTCAGTGTGTTTTCAAATAGGGTGGGAGCCTCCTTATTTATATTCTTATTTTGTGTAACTTACTCAACTAACTAGGTCGACTAGGTTATCTATTTGGGACCAACTTACCTAGGAAGACTCAAAAATACATTTTACTTTATTTATCTTGGGGACTATTACCTCAAATTACAATGGAGGGTTTACCTCAATTACCATACACAATAATGAAATCCCGGAGGGAGGGAAAAAATCTCCGATGGGGCTACAACAATATGCAATGATAATATACAATAGAATATCTTCCGAAGTTATGATTACAATAAGATATCTTTCTACAAAGTTTCTACATGGTTGGTGGTGTTAGACTCCTGCATATGCAAAACATGGATCTAAAGTAGTTACCAAATCAAGTCATTATTCAAAGATAAATACAAATTACACTAATATTTCCTAATGTTAATCAAAATCCAACGAAATACTTAAAGATGCAATGGAAAACACTTTAAACCAAAATCCCATAACAAGGATTAAATAAATGGAATTTGGTAATCATAAAGGGATTAAAAGTGACGGAAAAGGATAACATAAGATGTCTATTCCATAATCCAACAACACCACCCATCTATAATGTATATTTTTATTCCCAAGAGGAAGAATGAGACTCATATTGTAAATGATGCCCTTTTTCTCATTGATAATGCCCCTTCTCAAGAAAGGACCAAACTATGAGATTGTTGAATCTCCAATTGAAAAATAATAATTCTTACAATAACTCCAATTGTTCTTTTCGATGAGGATTGTAATGCAAGAAAGGAATAACTAGAGACTTTTGTTATCAATCCAAATGGCACTTCTCTGTCCGAGTGCCGACATTTGATTATGTTGGCACACAAAAGGACATTTCAGGATTGAAGTTTGCCTAAACACTATAGATGGGCATGACATGAGATGCATTTACCCTCATCCAGCTTGCCATTTTATTTTTCTATGTGTTGATTTATGTACGCGAATATCTCCATTGAAACTCACATACACACACGACTATCCTCGTTGAAAACTTGCGTACTGTACGCGACTATTCCCATTGCAACCCGCGTACAGATCTATACGCAGGTTTCCCTTAGAGCAACTCGCGTGTCATACGCGGGTTGTCAGTATCAATAGTCACGTACACATCCATTCGACATTAAAAAATACAAATCACGATTAATGGAGATTAGTTGAGCCCTAATCATTAACCATCTCAACTGTGATCTCAACCTCCTCAACCATCGAAACTGCTCTATTTCCCAAAGTATAAATAGAGGCCTTGGGGAGGGCATTAATAGATCAATCTTGGAGAGCAAAGTTATGCTGGTGGTATATCTTTAGAAGTCTTTGGAGCAGCAGAACTCAGAGTCCTTTGGTTGCATAGGAGTCCTTGTTTCAGGCGTTGGGTTGTACACTTATCTCATTCACTGATTGTAAATAAAGAGAATCCTTCTTCCAACTTTGTGTTTAGTCTCTTTCATGTATCATGGTTGATGAATATATTTGATTAAGCACTTTATATATTGTTTATCTAACCTGTCATATATACATGTATAAGTTTGTACTTGGAGAATTTGCTCTTTGCAGGTGAAGGAGGTGCATCCCTGAAAGCTTTGGAGAGAAGCAGAGTGGGAGAAGACAAAGCTTGGATCAACCATCGATAATCGGGTGACTCCAACATATCTTCCTATTTCCTTTCTGTACTTTAAAGTTGATTGTCTGCAAGTTTTAGATGTACGTTGGTAACCCCAGACCCTAGGTTACAAGGGTGTTTATTCCTGAACAACAACTTTGGAAAGTATGGTCCTTCCTTCCAAATAATTCTCCATTGACCATAAAGGTAATGATAATTCATAGAGAGAGGTAGTGATGGTAATCAATGCTTCAAAACAATCAAACAAACATGATAATCAAGAAGGTATATCATCTTCAAAATCCACTCCCACTTTCAAAGGTTGTGATATGACATTTATGATACCATTAAATGTTGGACAGAAGATTCATTTTTTCAAATGAAGTCACAAATTAGAATCACTTTGTATTTATGGCCTTGAATAAACACTACAAAGATTCAAATTCCCCAGTCCTATGTTTCATTGTATTGAATTCTCAATCAAATATGCATGACTTGAAGTTCCTTGAAACTACCAATATCCTTTGGTGGTAATGTTGGCACTACGATTTCACTTGATTTCTTTTGGTCTATTGATATAGTTAGGTAGGAAGTAGATTAGTGTTTAGTAGTAAGATTTCATTATATTGTTATAGTTTAATGTTATTTATGTTGTACTACTTTTAGTTGTTTTCTTTTGTAGATTAGTTTGCTTATACATTATTTCCAAGTCTTTTTTATTTATTCTTTAAATTTATTATCATCTTAGCTAAGATTTTCAGTGCCATTGTTTAATTCATGTTTCTTACATTGAAACCTATTTATGCATATATATATATATATTCCAGTATGTTGTTGTGATCATAGGTTAACTATTAACATCCCAATCCAATCACAACTTTGCTACGTAAAGTATGCAATCATTTCACGACTTTACAGTGTAAATTCCACAATCATGTCTTATCTTCCTAGATCATAGCCCACAATCATCTTGCAACATGAGTTTATGTAAGCCACAATCAAATCTGCAAATACTCAATGAGATTGAAAGAAGATCAATTTGACTATGAGTCATGGATGTCGCAAGGCAGTCTCAAGTAATTAATGAAACTGCAACTTTCAGATTGATTAACACTTCGAGTATTCCCATGCCTTGGCTTGATTAAACAAGGAAAAGTTATTGAAGAAAACCATGCACAAGTACTTATTAAGCTTATTGTTTGAAACATAAGGATTGAAAGTATAGGGTTGAAAACCTAATGGGGGAACTCTAAGAGATGGCAAGGAAAATATTGAATAAATCCCAATGAAAGGGGATCAACCCCATCAATATTATAAAAACCTATTTCTTTCCCCACCCGTGAATTGTTAAGCAACATTTAAAAAAAAGATCGAAAAATGAATAAAGTTAAATAAATGGTGATGCAAACAATCTCCACTAGGGATATGAATGCCTAGAAAGTAGTGAAATAGGTTATATGAGTGCTTGCTACGTTGGGGTTATGGACACTTTTGGGTAATGGAGCAACGCCCAAGGTAAATTTTATTCCATGCATTGGAAATTGTTTCACCCCAAATATAAATCAACCTTGTGATCATGATTATAGACCATATCATTGATTCACACTAAATTTAATGAATATCATTGAGATTTTCTTTTAGTGTAGATAGAAAATTGATCAAGCTAGTTCATAAAAGCGATTAGTGATTCCCTTGTAAATAAAGTATTAATAGACTGGATTATTTCTCGATATTTAAATTTCCATGAAAAATAAATTAATATATCTCTTTTTCTTATTCACATCACAATAGTTTATGTCATATATTCTTGTCTCCATAACATGTTGATATTATTGTGGCCTTAAAACACCCCAATTCCTAGGACCTTCCCCATGTATTGTACCCCTCCACGCCTAACCCATTTTTTTAAGCCTCACCAATCATGGATTATTACCCTTGTGACACAAACTTTGGATGCAATTAGTGCCCCTTGACGATTTCAAGTTCATTGATTGGTTTTCCTATTTGAACTTATAACTTGGAGTGCACAAGATTCCTTATTGAATAATAATCAATGGACCTTTCTTTTCCATTGATGTCCTTACTTAAATGATTCAATCTTGCTAATGATCTATCGAGCTACCCAGATTTTCATTGTTGATCGATCAAGGTTGCTTATGCTTTTGATTACTTCAATGATCTTTTTGATCAATAATGTGATTGACCTCTGCTTGACTTTGCTCCACCTCATCCCAATAGTTGAATATTATTTTTTGTTTGTCCTTGAACTAATGGATGATCTTGAGTTCTTGCGTAATTTTGTATTGATTGACATACACATACTTTGGTTTCCTATGCAAAGTATTAATTCATTATATTTTAAGGGATTGGTTTTTATCAAAAGGTTAGCACTTGCCTTTTATTCTAGGATACTTTCTTTTCATGAAAAATGGCCTTCTTTTCATGAAAAATGGGCTTGATTGATTAAGTAGTAAATGATTAGTTTGCTTCTTGTTTTCGGTCAATTAGTATTGGCATGCAAAGGTTGGTGAACATGGAATAAATTACAAGAGTTGGAACATCCTTGCTTGGTAGTGTGTTATGCACATAGATGTTTGAATATACCTAATGGTTGTTTGATTTGCCTCAGTTCAATTGGATGATGAGTCCATTGTAATGATATATGAATTATTTGGATCACTTGGTCCTAGATAGGTATAATTCTTTTGAACCTCCTCTTGCCCGCACAAAAATTCCAAAATCTCTTCGCCCATATTGTAATGTTTTGACAACCATTTAGTCCTTGGCTCAACATGTTTTCTCCATGAATGGTTTCACTAAAGCATTCTAATCCTTTTCATAGGTAGTGAAAGTAGTTCTTCTCAAGGATTCAAATTTATGGTAACTTGTGAAATTCTTTGGTGGATTTATTAGAATAATCATATTGCAAGGATTTTGTTCAAATGTTATAACTTGACATTGATTTGAGTTTCAAATTGATAACCATAAAAGATAATTACTTACCCTATGAATATGGTCCCTACATGACTTTAAAGTATTTCCACTTTGAGAAGGGATTTCAAATTATCCTTGCTAAAATATGGCATCTTAATTCAAATGTTCATGTGCTTTTCTGTGAAATTGTTGAACGATTTATATTAGTGGCATGGTCCATGTAATGTGGATATCATGATTAGGACTCTAACACAAAACAATCAAAGCATACTTTGACATTCATCATAGCCATAAAATTTTCTTTGGTCATGTTGAAAAGTGTTACTCAAATGCTTCATCACTCTGACTTGACATGCAATAACATTAGATGATTATTGATCATTAGAATATAACATCAATGCATAGCCACCACCTATCATTATGTTTCATGAAATACCACATAGTATAATGTTTAAACATCATCACAACACAATGACTAGTGTGTCATAGTTAAGTTAATCACTTTGAAGCAACTTCTCTCTCGACATAATAGAAGGATTTAAAGGATAACATTGGCATTGTTAGAATGGGGAAATTGTTGCAGTGAAAGGACACAAGAGTAGATTTATCTGCCTAATTTTATGTTGAATTCTCAATCAAAAGGATAGGCCAGTGAAGAAAGAAGGGCACTTGGGTAATTGATCGTACACGATTATGGATTTTCAAAAGGATATCTAAAGTTGGGGGGGNAATTGTGAAAAAACCTTGGAGGGTTATTCTAGAGGGACAAAACAATGTTTTAACATGATTGGGGTGAGAATGTGGAGGGGGGACTTGTAGAGTTAGAGGGGATTCATGAAGATTCAAAGTAATATAGGTAGTGTCATAGATATGTGAAGGAGAATGGGGAGGTGGATGGAATGGGTTTCATGAGGAGGGATGTAGTACATACATGGTCTAATGGGAAAGGAATCACACCTCAAGAAAACTAGGAAAAACTCTAGTTCAATAAAGTCATCGATGGATGGGAAAATATCATTAATCTAACATAGATATATGAAATAGAAATCACACATTTTCTCATACTAAAGAAATTAGTTACATTAGTAGGGATACGCCCAACTATTTGTCATAGACATCACATATATAAACATGGACATACTCTGATGTTGACATTTTAATTGTTAGTAAAAAAAAATATTCACTAAACAAAATCCTAAGATGTATACACCTAAGCCTCCTCGCCATCAAGGGGAGGATCTTATTCAAGCACTACAAAATGACATTAATCTTTGCTTCCATCATCAATAGCCAAAGCTTTTTTCTTCATTTTTTCGTCAATCAAATCATGTTCTCTATGTATACAGTTAATGAGAATATGTCTTAGTTGCATACAATAATGACAAGGATATGTTTCATTTGGAGCATTGGAGGTTGAATCATGTTTATTTTCCATTTCCTCCTAAAAGCGAGACTAGATTTGTTTTACCAAACATTGCATTCTCTTCTCTTTTGAATCAATTATTTTAGTTTATTTTATTCATCAAGCAAGGAAAAAATTTCCATACTAGGATCTATTTTACTCAAAGTAAATACTATGTTTGAATAACCAGTATTTAAGTTTGATACCATAATAGACATAACACCATCGTCTTCCACTTTAAGCTAACCAATTCAATAAGAAATAAAATTAATTTATATTTTTTTAGTGAAATAGTATTAGATTTTTTCTCCTAAGTACAAAATCTAGTATTAAGTAAAATATCTAGTATTATTTTTTTTACTTGGAAAAAAAAAGGTGGGATAGGGGGATGCATTTGACTTTTATTTTCTTATTTAACAAATTTTCATTGGGAAAATAGGTTCGGTATATTTAGGCCCTTCTCTATTTTTTGTGTGCATAATCTTAAGAAATAGATTGGAAAAACAAGTTCCTTCGAAATAATCCCCAATTGAAAAAACAAGTCATTCAAATCAAAGCATGGGAAGTGAAGATATTGGATTTTTTTGGGGGGGATTGGTAACTAGATCGGGATCGTACTTGGGTAACATGAGATTAATTTTGATTTACTTCCACTATACCCCAAGTGTACCACGTGGCCCCATATGTGGCACACAAGACTAACTAAGGTTTGAACCCGTGAGATTGCAAGGATTGCCTTAATAGAACACCCTATTGCTAATTGGTCTACACCATAGGGGGGTAGTATATTGTTAGTTTAAAATTAAATACTCAACTGTATCTTAATGACAATTGTGAGTATTACAAAGAAAATTCATTTTGACATAGTGCCTAGATTGCGACTAGGCCAATACCAATAGAATTAGAGCAATCATGGCATTTCAAAATTGGTGTCATAATAAGGAATCATAGAAGTATCACAAAAGTTACACTTGTTTAAAGTTGAAATTATTGCAACCTATTTATTGTTTTGTTTTATCAACCCAATCGCAATAAGACCAATTCCATTAGATGAATAATGATTGTGCCATTTACAAATTGGGGTCGAAATAGAATTTCTAATCCATATTAAGAAAGTTAGGACCATTTAAAATTTGCAGTCTTAAGACCCTAATGAAATCAAATAATGACAATGTTAAGAATATTATATCGTATTCATACAAATGGGAGGTCTTGAAACATCTAGTTCTTAATGCGAATGGTCCATATCATGAAGCGGTCCCTCAAGTACAAGAATGGGGCTATTGAATGCTCCCAAGCATGTGAAGAGGACAATTTGAATTCTTGGAGCCAAAATGTTGTTGTGAGCATTGAATGTGCCATGGAAAGTTAATGATTCATCCTCTAGTACAACTATGCAAGTTTTTGACTTTTGTCGCATGGATCCATGTGGGAATCTATACGATATTATTCACGCGGTTGTAAAAATTGATGGACTTTCATCATTCTAAGGTTAAATTCCCATTATGAATTTGATTAAGATGATGCTAATGAGTTGCATGTTGTCTGTTGATGATGCCCTTTTTCAATAATGACCGAAATGTCACATGCGTATGATATTTGGGTGGTAACATACGCTTTTCAAAATATCTTCATGCATACTTGCAAGATAAAGTTCTTATATGTTAATTATGTCTCTAAGAATTCATTTTCTAATCAAGTTTGGAATATTTCCTGGCATGGATAGAAGATAATGTCGTAGATATGCTATATTACCTAGATCATGAGTTTTGTACAAAATATCTTGCATCATGCATTTAAAATCAGGTAACACCCTAATATCACAAAGATGATGAGACATAATATTCCCATAATATGGTGATTGGAAATATTTCCATAATATTCATGGAAATTTTTTCCAGTAAGCTCAGATATTGGTTTATCAACATTAAGGATGAAATATTTTCTTCTTGTGGCATTGTATGCCACAATATTTGTAGGTTTCCAGTGCACCTTAAGGTTGGATCATGCAAAAACATTGCCTTTATGAATATATTTTTTGTGTCTTTTCCAAAGCACTCCATGTATGTACAACTCATATGATCTCATTATTTGTTTTACAATTAAGATCAATTAGTGGAAAATTATCATTCGAAGTATGTATGTTAATAGGAGGTTTATAGTTATTACTTGCATCCAATAGTACACCTTTATTGTTTGAACCATACTAGGCTTCAACCCATTCCTCCCAAGCAATTTTGCTTGATTCACCTCTTTTTTGTTTTGCTGCGGTTCAAATCTTATTTTTGACCATTTTGAGGTTAATGATATGAGACATAACTAACTTCAATTTATCTTAAACTGGTCTTAGTATTTTTATTGTTCTTTTCTCTGACAATTTAGATTCTAAGGAAAGTTTTTTCTCTTGGCATTTTCCCTTTCCTTTCTAGTCCTTGGTTGTGAAAAAGCAAATGTTTGACCTTAAAAATATTCAAACTTCAAATGGGTGGACATAGGAGAAACTAATGAGCCTTTCATTTGATTTATTGCTTCACATATGACATCTAGTTTTGTAATAACTTCATTAAGTCCATAGATAACTTTTCTATGCATATTTCTATTAGTTTCTTTCATGTCATATAGTTCACGGTGTAGTTATGACACATGTGATTTTGTATGAAGGATATCCTGGGCAATATCATCTATGTTAGGTGCAAAAAGCGTAACCTGATAATTTGTATAATTCTATAATTTGATAGGTTCAGTAGGCTTATCACTAGACAAGTTCCTATAATATATGAACTCAAACTCTAACACAAGACTGCCATATTTGAAAGCGAGGGTGAGATTTGCAAGATGTAGGTTCCTTTCTGGTAGTTATCTTGATATAGAAGTTTGTAGTTTCTATGGGAAAAGGATACCTTAACACAAGCATCGTGGTATCATTTACAGAGTTGATGTAATCATAACATTGCTAGAAATATTTGCATTGTCATATGTTCTCGACATGAACAATAATATGAGGAAAGACCAACTCTTTTTATTTGGGATTTTGAAAACATAGGATTTAAAAGCTTGGATATGGGTTCACAATAAGAACAATTTGGATGTGAACCTGTGTGTTCTAGTTTATTGTGTGTTGTCATAGGAAAAATAGGAGTAGAGGAAGAACTTGTTATAGCATGACCAATCTGAGGGAATTTAGCCAGTGTTGCTCTTCTTATTCTTAAGATATGGCTTGCTTCCATATTTTAAACTATAAACTGCTTAGGCTCTGGCTTCTCTATGTATTTTTGTGATAGTGGTTGATAATGTCATCTACATTCATTTGAAAAGGATAACTATGAAAAACCAAGTACCATAGGAGTAGTGCTGCCAGTGCCTACCACCACACCTTCATGGGATACATGAGAGGCTAGTCGGGGATTTAAGGCTGGAATAGTAGTGTAAAACAATATCAAGACTACTATAGTGTGCAACTGGACACCATTATATTCTAGAGCCATGTTATATTATAGAGACATGCAAAATCCTTCTAAGAGATTATAAGCTTGGAGCAATTCATAAATGTGTGGATCAATTAGGGATACTTGATAATAAGGGGCTACAAAAGACCATGCAAGTCCATATTGAGAGGTGGAATGAAACTACTAATCACAACATCAATGAAAGTCTTGTGATGTGTGATCTAAATTTGGATCTAAGGGATAATGGCTTCAATTTTGGCTCAGTAAAAAATTGGCAAAATATTAGGTTCACTGCTAAATCAAGCCCCCTTTATCAGTCAATGGAAACACATCAGAACAATAGCATGAGATCCAATGGTAATCACATAAGTATATCAATGATCCACATCGATAAAATATTGTGTGACGTGGCATCCAAATTGACCCTTAAAGTTAAAATGTTCTTTGGAAAATCTAAGACATCTAGATTCTATATTGGGTTGATATCTAGATTCTAGATTGGGGTGATGTGGAGTGCGTGATGTGGAATGTATGACATGGAAACTAGGGTTCAACCCATCATGGAAACTTTATTTTTTCAAAAACCCAGAATCCAGACTTGCTTGGATTTAGGTCTTTGTCAATGAAGTGTACCTTAGAGAACCCTGGACTCCCAAACTCCAGAATCGTTTATATTCATTCATTTGCGTGTGGATTATTTCTTTGAAAACATGGACACCCGAACTCCCCAAACTCTCAGACTCATCCAAATCTAGTCCTTTTCAAGTAAAGTGTTCTTTAAAAAAAGTAAAAATAAATCGATTATCATATTTCTAGACTCATCTAGATCTGTTGTGGTAAGGAGAAGGCCAAAAGGGTTTCTAGAACGTGAAGAAGAAGAGCCCACCAAGATTGACATATTGGTGTTGTTGAAGGAGGAATTCCAAAATTCAATGAAACCAAAATCTAGATCCTAAGTAAGATGAGGGGCTGGGTATGTTTGACCTTTCATCTATATCCCAAACCAACTATCCTTATTTTTGCACTTAGTAATACACTCAATTTCTTATCCACATAATATTAATGAAGGTGTACCTCAATAAAGTATGTTCAAGTTGAGGTGGATTTAAAAAAGCATTGCAGGGGAACTATTATAACAACACTTATTCCAACATTCAGGGTTCATTGAGTATTGGATTCATAAGCCTAGATGATAACTTCCTCTCACATTAACATTCTCTAGGTAAAATAGAGCATTGTCAAACAAGAGGGACTTAGGCCTTGAATCAAATAATTATAGGTAGTCCTTGTCAAACTAGCTAGTGAAAATAACATAGAACCTAGCTCATGACACTAATCATTGCTTGCATTGGAGCTAGTTGTTGTGTGAAGGATACACTTAAGAACATGCCTTGAAGCCATTTTGAAGGATAAAGAACTTTGTATAAAATAAAGAACATAGATTACGAATCATTTTTCCACATAATATCTATGTTTATAGGTTGGGTGGGATATAAGTCCCTTGATTATGGGTCACATGGTATCAGATCCCATGTCTGTATTCATCTGTTGAAACATATATTGTTAATACCCATAATGATTAAAAAAGGAGTGAGGAGTCCCGTAGGGGTGTAAACTGAAAGCAAATAGAGTGTATTGTTAAGGCACTCGTGACGTCATAGGTTCAAACCTCGTCTTACATGTGCCCCATTCATGTAGACTATGTGGGTGCACCTAGGGGTATAGTGGTAGTGGGAATGGATCCCTGGACCCCGTGTCACATGAGTACTAGCCCTACCCCTAGTTGTCGATTCCCCTAGTACAAAAAAAAAGAGTGGGGAGGAATTATAGACAGGATTGGAAAGAACCAAGGAAGTTGGATCCTAATCATGACATAGTTTCCAACACTTGAAGGAAACCTTGTATACCTAACATGGGCAAGGAAAATAGAGGAAAGTTGGAAGACTTGTAAGTTCAACATGCTCACTTAAGGAAGAGTGCAAGTAGTTGAAAGAGAATATTCATATGTATGAACGAAGGATGGAAAATATGGAGAAGAAACATGAGACCTATGCTAAATTATTTTCATTGCTAAAGATCATGCTTGATGAATGTAAAGACTCCCTCACTGTTGTCATGGTAGAGTGGGACAAGTGTAGAGTTTAGTTGGTATAGTTGGGAGAGAAGATTGTTGATGTATTTGTAACTTTGGAATGTATTCACTTATATATCTTATGTCTTGTGCCCCGATGTTTATTCCATGAAGTGTCTATAATGTATTTGAGTCATGTCATGCCCCGATGTTCCTATCAGGAGGTTCTATAATGTAAACAAGTCATGTCAAGTCATTGTGGGTAACCCTCCTATTGTTCAAGGGTTAAAGTCCATGCAGTTCTGGGCACTAGGGTTATTAGACTCTCCTAGAGAAGTCGGCCCTAATGAGTCATTGTCAAGTAGGGAATTAGTATAAATAGAGAGTGAGCCTCTCTATTTATCACACACTCACTCATACTCAGTTGTAGCGCATAGCCGAGGAAGAAGAAGTTGGGGATAGAAAGAAAGAGGCTACTGTTGTCGGGATATCATCTTACTATTTTGGGGGCTTTTCTATTTGGTGCTGATTCTATCTCTGAGGAAGTTGCGGGGTTTTATCCTTTATGGTTTCCTCGAGGAAAATATTTGTGTTCATTGTATTATGTGTTTGATTGTTGTGCTTGCTATTCTCTCAGTTAAGATCCTAATTTAATGCTAGTTTAAATGATAAAAATCTAACATGGTATCAGAGCTAACCTGAGAAGAAGACACTGTGCAGCTGCGGGAACTAGGGCTTCCTACTTTTTGGATCTCTCTCCACAGATTTTCAGCAAAAGAAGGTTGGACTGACTCTCCTCCCCAGGGCGTATCTTTCTGTCGAATCAGAATCTAATTCTGATCATTTTTCAGTTTTTGACCCGATAGTGGAGCCGAAAATTAGGGATTTCCACAGAAGTGGAATTTTTTAGAGAGCCTAGTCCTGGATTGATCTCCTCCTCAAAATCAAAGTTTAGAGATCAAGATCAAAGCATTTGATTGGGCAGAACTCTGGAAAATCCAAACCCTAATCTGCTCCTGAACTAGCACTACATAATTTAAGCTCCAAATTCAGATCCGACAGCTTGACCTGGTAAGATCTAAATCTTTTGTATTTCCATTTGAGGTTCTCAGTTAAGATGTATCATCATACCAAGCTTGATGAAAAGCTTGAGGGAGCTGATAACTTCCAAGCCTGGAAGTATAGGATCTCCCTGGTCTTGGAAGAAAATGAGTTGGACTCCTAGATCAATGAGGAGATTCCAGTTCCAGAGGGAGATGAGGCTAAGGCATTACACAAGAAGAAGTTGGTTATGGCTTAGAGGATTGTTGCTGATTCAATCAAGGATCACCTCATTGAAGAATGTGAAGATCCAGAATGCGGAGACCATACAGTCATACTTCACACAAGTCTCCCAGATCAAAGAACAACTTGAAGCAGTAGATGAAGAAGTGGATAATGCAGAGATTGTAATGACCACCTTGAATGGTCTCCCTAGGACATGGGACTCTTTCATTCAAGGGATCTGTGCCAGAAAGAAGTTAGTCAAGTTCAAGAGACTATGGTAAGAATGCTCTCAAGAAGAAGCTCGGATAGCAGCTCGAGAAGAAAATATGGGAAGTGAAGATCAAGCTCTCAGAGTACAATCCAAGAAAACCAAATCTAGCCACCACAGAGGTAAGTACTCTCATCAAAGGAATAACTTTAGAAAACCTAGAGATAATTCTAAGTTCATTTGCTATACATGTGATGAAATAGGACATTTTGCTAGAGATTGTCCTAGAAACAAAAGTAGCTCTCACAAGAAGAAGGGAGACAAGAGAAGACATCATGCTCATGCTGCAGAGGATGATGAAGCTTCCACAAAGAGAAATGTAAAAGATAGTGATGATTCTTCAAGTGATGAAGAATATGTTCTGATTTTTGCTATCACAGGAACTATCACACATGGAAGCAATGATTGGCTTATAGACAGTGGTGCTTACAAACATATGTAAGGATTCAAGGAATCCTTTGTGAAATTATCTGAACATGAATCACCTCACAAGGTGAAACTCGGAGATGACTACCAGTATCCAATCAAAGGTAGTGGTGAATCCTCATACAAGCTAGACTTTGGAAACTCTATCAAGATGAAAGATGTATTTTTTGTACCTAGACTAAAGAAGAACCTCCTCTCCATATTTGCATTGGATGCAAAAGGAATGAGGGTTGCATTTGTAGATGGCCAAGTCCTCATGTGTCCAAAGGGGAAGTCCTTTGATGATGTAGTAGTGATTGGGGAACAAGAAGGAGGACTATACAAATTGAAGGGCCAACCAGAACAAGCTTTGGTTCATGACTCGGTAGAACCAAATGAGCTTTGGCATAGAAGACTTGCATATGTGCATTACAGAGCACTACCACTTGTAAGTAAATTTATTGAAGGTCTCCCATAAATTCAGACAAAACATGAAGGTGTATGTGTCATGTCCCCATCCCTTAAACCGGAGAAGAGGACGCGACCAACACAGCTAACACGGGAAAACAGCCCCATGAACATAAACAAAAGACATCAATGCTGAAATTAAAGAAACTTAAACATAACAGGAATGCTAAACATACAAGCATACATAGATGCATAATTCTTCAATCATACAGTGGAAGCAAACACACATACAATTCCAGCATTCAACATGTTCATTACAATTCATTTGACATCAATATAATTGTAGAGATGGAACATACAAGGTAACTTATCTTCTGATGAAGAACTTGTCCCGCAACCAGCTACGTCGCTGCAACGTTCCACCCAACCATAGGCCAGCGTGCTCATCAATCTCTCAGCAACGCTGCCACCCCTGAGCTGGGCATGACTCCTCCAAGGATAAGGGTCAATGCAGGCTTACACATAGCCAAGGGACACATTCCTCATGCCAACACAGCTGGGTTTATCAGGCCATCAACAGATTGGCCAAGCCAACACAATCCAAGGGACAACCACTGCATACCCGCAGCAAAACGATTCCTTCACAGCCCTGTGAAGAAGGCAAAGACAACCGAGGACAGTCCCAAACCAAAGATGAAACAAGGCTCAAGCCACCAGACAAATTAGAGTTTTTCTTGGCCCTTGCGTGGCCAAAACAACTCAACAGCAACCCAAAACCAGGGTGCACCAACAACCACATCCCCATGATGGATGATAGCAACAATCCATAGTCCACAATGGATAATGACAACACTCCCCATAGCCATGGGAAACTCAATGCAGACCACAATAGACAACCCCAAGCATAACAACTAATACAACTCACAATATGGGAAAACAACAATCCCAAAACGTATCAGCATACATTACCAACAACGTGGGGAAAACAGCAGCCCGGTTTACACAGTCGAAGTCATTGGAGAAATACTTACCCAGACCTTGCTGGGAAGAAATTACAGTCTCCCGATCCATGCATGAGGAAGACTGCACTCCCTGCATGAAGGGGAAACTTCCACATACCATAACCATGAAAATGAAGACCAGGCCAACTGCTTGCGTGTCCTTGCGTGAGAGCGAACAACTCTCTGTGCGTGAGGATGAGAACAAACCGTCTCCCTCTCTGCGTGAGAGTGAGCAGACTAACAGGAGGAACGAACCGACCCCCGGAGAGAATGCGTAGCAGTGGAAGAGGGGAGTCAATGCAGTCATGGGTGGAGTGGGCATGTGGGCAAGGGACTGACAGCCCTGCCACCCCACTCCCAAGGACAATAACTGCCCCAACCACCAGCAGCCATTCTCCATGAAGGTGGTTGGATAAAACAATAAAGATGTTGGCAAGGGAAGATGGAAAAACAAAACAAGGTGGCAACACATGGGTTTTTCCCCCATAGATCAAGGTTTGACATCCCCCACCCCTTATCCTTCGGCATCACGCCCTTTTCATTCAACGTTGCACTGCTGTAGCTGGTTGTGGTTTATTTTTATTCGATGTGCGTGTTTACATGATGCCACATTATAATGTGTTGGATAGCATGACATACCATCGGCAACTATCCCTATTGCCGAAACATACACGACCAAATCGATGGTGGGGATTTTTCCTTGAGCTCCTCACCATGATTAATTACATTATATACATCATGCAAATGGGGTCAAAACCTGGACGTTACAGTATGCAAAGGATGTGTGAAAGGGAAGAACACAAAGAAGACATTTCCAAGTAGAGAGAGCAAGGAAAAAGGAATCTTGGAAATCATCCACTCCAATGTATGCGGTCCGATGTCATCCATTTCACTAAGCGGGTATGTATACTATGTTTCTTTTATTGATGATTTTTCTAGAAAGGCAGGATATATTTTATGAAGAATAAAGATGAAATATTCAGCAAGTTCAAGAAATTCAAAGCCTTGATCGAGAATCACACAGAAAAGAAGATCAAGACCTTTCGATCAGATAATGGTGGAGAATTCACATCAAATGAATTCAAATAGCTATGCAAAGACTCAGGGATTAAGAGGGATTTATCCACTCCATATAATCCACAACAGACTGGGATTGTAGAAAGAAAGAATAGAACGATCATGGAAGCAGCAAGGGCCATGCTTCATGATCAAGATCTTCTTATGCATCTGTGGGCAGAAGCTGCCAAAACAACGGTGTATGTACAGAACCATACTCCACACAGAGTACTCGAGAACAAGACACCTGGAGAAGTCTTCTTCGACAAGAAACCTGAATTCATCCATCTCAGAATATTCGACCGTCCTGTATACATACACATTCCGAAAGAAAAGAGGACAAAGTTATATCCTTCAGGAAAGAAGGGTATATTTGTGGGATACTCTGAAATTCAAAGGCTTACAGAATATACTTCCGAGGTTTCAAGAAGATTGACATTAGCAAAGATGTAACATTTGATGAAGATTCAGCCTACATCAAATCCAGGAAGAGACCGGCTGAAGAACCTAAAGAAACAAGAGCACCCAGAATTCATGATACAACCATGAACGAAGAAATTCAAGAAGAAGATTAAGAATTTGTTGAGGCTTGGAAAATCACAGGCAACAATAGCAAGGGATTCTCCCCAGTCAACGTTCCCAATTAGCCCGTGACTGTTTGATGTAGGGAATCCGTCCGGTTTGCGGTCCGACTACTATAAGTCAAGTGACAAAAAATGAAAGGTTTTACCGGTTGCGGCCCGGTCCACAGTATATATTTTTTGTTATTTTTGACTTAAAGTATGATATGCAAGTGCCTATTTAACATGCAAATTTGATAAAGAATGCCAGGAGTATTCACAAAGTGATGCACAGGTTCTTACCTCTCGTCTTAAAATCTCAAGCATCTAAATCACACACAATTAGAAAATAAATACTAACTAGGCTATCTCTAGAGAGCTAGATATTAATTCATGAGTAATGCAATACTGTTCACATGTTACGGTGAATCACAGATAGCTATTATTAGAACCAAACATACAAACATGAATAAAAATATACATGACAAGATAGCTCATCAACGGTTAAAACTTCCATTACCCATAGTGGAAAACATCACAGAACATACTAGAGAACATTCAGGTAAGAACATAGGTTCATGAAGTTAGAATGCTCTCACAGTTAATGAAGCACAGTCGAAAATGAAATAGTTCCCCTTCAACATTGTTCATTTATCACATTGGAAGATTCCACATAGCACCTTCTCCAACAGGCAAAAATTTGTAATTTCTTATTGTAAAACGAAGTAGTTCCTCTTACAAACAATAGTACACATTTTTTTCCCAGGAAAAAGCCCTTGTAAGTTCTAAGTTTCCTATATTTAAACTAAATCAGCTAGCCGTTTGGGCTATCCCCCAAACGTGTAACCTTTCGGTTCCCCGAAACGTTTAATATTCCCATTTTATCTTTTGTGTGCGTACTCATGATCCACTTAGTAACTGACAGATACTTCCAAGTTTGGGATTTTGTCACCATTGATTATGCCTTCTCTTTTGCTTGCTCTCCTTGGGATCCTGCCAGTTTCGGTTCGACCTTTGCCAACACTACCCAACTCCCTTCTGCCACTTGTCTCCTAGCTATGCCTTCGCGTCGCGGTAGTCTGAACAGTCTCTTGAGTCCACCTGTAATTAAACGACATGTATCATTAATCCGGACCACATTTTTCAATAAAAACAAACTGCATCAACAAAACGACTGGTCATCAAAAGGCTCTATACTGTCATGAAAACCGTAACAAGTGCCAGAACCACTATTACCCATGCAGGGGTTTAAAACTTACAAAAGAGATGGGTAGAGAAACACTTTTCGGCGTCTTAAAATACTAAAACATCAGGTGGGTAGTCTCACTCACAGCCGTATCAGTGGATCCTCAACAGGCAATGAGTTCCGCGAGATTGTTAAACTTATCGGAGTTGGGAAAGCTAGACTCAAAATCTAAGTGAAAACGTCCCAATCGGCGAGCGGAAGAACATCAACATCAGACACTTAGTGCATCACACACCCACAAGGGCGGAGGAGGAAAGACTAAGGCCTCCGATCCAACACAAAATGATGAAGGCCCGACAAAGCATCGGCGGGCGGAGTGGTTGTATGCCAGATACCTAGTTTGTTCGGGAGCCGCAATTGTGGAAGGTAAACAGACTACAAACTCGGATAATCTGAACAGGCCAACAAAATGACGTGACAATAGAGAAGTTAAAATCATCGTTGGATTTCTGCAACGGAGGCTACCTAAGGAAACATGGTGCTGATAAGTTGTTCAAATGACTTCCGAAATGGTGGTTAGCGCAAGAAATAGGTTCCCAAGAGGAAATCGCAGCTTGAAGGGTAACAAAAACAAACTCTAAAATCTGCGACGCACAGCAATTTCAAACATAAGCAAGTTTTTGAAAACAGGAAGAGAGTTAACCTTAAAATAGTCCGAAAATAAAAACATGACCAAAAGAGTTCACGGATCCAAACAATTCAAGGAAACATTAAAATCATGAGGGGGTCCAAAATTTGAGAAATTTGGGGAAAACAGTTGTGGCTGCAACAATTGGCGACTACCTGGTGAACCTAGATCTCTGGACGATTATTCCTTGAGTGACAGACTGTTAAACAACAAACGAACCTATTGAATTCTTTCAGCTATCTGGATTTCTCAAATGGCAAATGTATGTATCTTTAATCATTGATGATAGTCCGATTTGGGAGAGTGGAAACTAGGATTTTCAAGTCAGGATAACTCTTTTGAGGCCAAAAGATGAATTTCATTGTTACCTTTGTCTTTAGGTAGCTGCCAGCTTGGACACCACAGGATTGTAGCATATGGTAAACAAAAATATTCATTTGTTCCTCATTCCCATGCCATTTTAGCACTTTTCGTGCTTTTGGACTTTTTGTCCTTTTCATATGAGTCCTCCTGCATGCCTTTCTTTCTAAATTTTTATTTAGGCTCCTCTATCCCAAGTGTCCTTTTGTGTGAGAGGTGTATTCACATTTCATCTCATGGATGGAGAGGAACTTTCGGCGATTTAGTACTTATATGGTTCAACATTTGTTTTGATATATAATGCTTTCATAGGAGTTTTCGACTCTTATATGCCTTTTGGCATTCATTTCTTGGCATGGGATCATTTGTATATAATATGTTGTTTACCTTGCCTCTTTTCCATGGGCCCTCTACTGTCACTCCCTAGGACATTTTAAATGCAACATGGATGGAGCCTCAAAATAGTATTCCAGACCCTTTGATTCTGGTTTATTTCACAGGGGTTAAGCAGGACTTCAATGCGTACATAGCTATTCGAGAAAACTGCTAAAATGGAAGAAGTTCTTTTAGATAAACAACAAAATACACAGTCTTATACCCAAGAACTTTAGTCATTCCAAAATTCTATTGTTCTCCATGCAACCGCAGGGTTTCCTCCTTTATTGAAATCAGTAGAAATTAAACTAAAACAAGACTGAACCACCTAACTCAAAGAAAACAGTCATGCCATATTATTTATATACAAGATAGAAGAACACAAACAAATCTCAGGAAAAATAAGGTTTGAGAACTAAGCCATTTACTGGTAAGTTCTCTTCCCACCCTTGTAAATATTGCAACTTATAAGTTGAAGGGCCAAGCTTTGCCACAATCTGGAAAGGACCTACCCACAGCTGTTGGAACATCGTGTGTTTTCCTTTCTCATCATGGGGGTGGTCCTACTTGAGAACCAAATCTCCCACTTCAAAGTCTTTTGTTCCCGCCTTGTGTTTATCAAACCATCTTTTTACTACCTCTTGTTGTTGCTTAAAGCGTTCTCTAGTTTTAGATCGAGACTCCTCTGCCTTCAGAAGATTATATATCCTCATTTGAAAGACTTCATTATCCGATCCTCTAGATTGTTGAGCTATTATGGAAGAGGGTAGCATGATATTGGGGGGGAGAATGGCCTCTTTACCAGACACAAGGGTATACGGAGACACACCTATTGAAGACTTGGGGGTGACTCTATCAGCCCAAAGGGCATTTGGTAAAGCTGAGTGCCAACTACTCTGATTTTCTATCACCGTCTTTTTTAAAATCCTAATTAGGTTCTTGTTGGTAGATTCAGTTAAGCCATTTCCCTGTGGATAATAATTACCAGAGTAATGCAACTTAATCCCTTTCTCATGAGCAAAAGCAGTTAATTTTATTGAGGAAAAGTAAGTAGCATTATCAAAAACTAAAGAAACTGGAACTCCAAACCTGGTCATAATATGGTCTTGCAAGAAGTATATGACCGTAGTCTCATTTATTTTGCGCAATGGGATGGCTTCGACCCAGCGAGTGAAGTAGTTAGTTGCTATCAGGATATACTTGTGTTGCAAGGAAGAATTCGGCTTTATCTCCCCAATGATATCTAACCCCCATTGTTCAAAGGGATCTGTTATTATCACCGGCTTCAATGGCCCTGCTGCTTTAGCTTGTCTTCCGCTACACCTTTGACAAGTGTCGCACTTCCTGACATGAGCGTGTGCATATTTGAAAAGCGTGGGCCAATAGTATCCGGCTCTGAGAATTTTGTGAGTTGTAGTATCTCCTGAAAAATGTCCCCCAGCAGGCCCGTCATGTAAGTCTATCATTACCTTCTTCGCATCTTCTTTCTCTAAGCATATAAGAAGAACTCCGTCGTAATTTTTTCTGAATAATATTCCTTCAATAATTTGATATGAAGCTGATTTAAGATGCAGTGCTCTTCTTTGCTTAGAATTCCAATGTTCTGGCAACGATCCTGTCTGAAGGTAATGCACAAGATCTCGATACCAAGATTCCGGAGCTGTGAACAGAGGACATACATCCATCAAATGTAATTCAGCCTCGTCTTCCCAGGCATATTCTTTATTGTTTCCATTTTCAGTCATTAGTCTGTACAACCCTTGCCCTTTAAATATAGAAGTTGGCTTGAACTCAAGGTCATACTCCTGAAGAGTTGTTACCCAATTACCCCTTCTTTCGCCTAACTCCTTCTGTACAAAAAGAGACCTAACATCTGGGTATGGGATGATCACCTTGGTTCGGTTCTTTAGTATGTAGGGCTAGGGCCTGAATTGTTTCACTGCTTTAAACACTGCGTAAGCTTGTTTATCAATAGCCCGGTAATTTAATTCGACCCATTGTAGACCAGTGCTCATGAAAGATATGAGGAATTCATCTCCCCCATCTTCCTTCTGAGTAAGCACAACTGCTAGTGAATCATCAAATGCAAAAGTGTACAGAATAAAATCTTTATCGAAATATGGGATTTTGAGGGAGGGTGCATGTGCAACAATGGTTTTAATCTTGCTGAATGCGTTCTTCTCCACCTCAGTCCACTTGAATTGTACACTTTGCTTCACCATTTGCTGCAGAGGTTTAACGATTTGAGCGAAGTCTGGCACAAACCTTCGCACGAAGTTTATTGTCCCCATAAATGACTGCATCCCCTTTTTATTATGGGGCAAGGGGATCTGTTCAATGGCTTTGATCCTTTCTGGGTCTATGGAGATTCCTTTTTTTGAAACTACGTGACCCAGCAACTTACCCTCCATAACAGCGAACACGCACTTTTTGGGGTTAAGTGAGATACCATATTTCTGGCAGCGTTCAAAAATCTGCTTTAGATGAAATGCATGTTCTTATCTCCTCTTTAAAAATATCATGATGTCATCGAGGTACACTACAGCACTGCGGCCAATCAAACCGTGGAAAGCTATGTCCATAGCCCTTTGGGACGTAGCTCCAGCGTTTATAAGCCCAAAGGGCATTCTTCGGTAAGCGAAAGTTCCCCATCTGGTCCTGAATGTTGTCTTCAATCTATCTTCTTTGGCTACTAATACTTGATTGTAGCCTGAGAATCCGTCTAATAAAGAAAATAGTTTAGAACCTGAGACCATTTGTAGTAGTTGCTCCATGGATGGAACAAGATAATTGTCTTTATCCGAAGCACGGTTTAAATTTCTGAAATCCACACATAGCTTGATTTCTCCAGATTTTTTTCTCATTGGTACCATATTTGAGACCCATTCAGAGTGTCTGACCTTAAAAATGATTCTAGCATCCAATAATTTCTTAACTTCACTCTGGATTAGAGGCTCACATTTTGGGTGCATTTTCCTTAAAGGTTGCTGATAAGGTTTGACTCCAGATTTGTTGGGGATAACATTTTGGATGATACTGGTGTCATATGTCTTCAGATCTTCGTATGTCTAGGAGAAAACATCTTTCTAGTGATTAAAAGGACTGATGAACTTATCTCTTTCTGCTGGTGAACAACATTTTCCAAGATTCACATATTTGGGCTTTATCTCGGTCCCTAAATTTATCAATTCGAACTGTAGAGATAAGCTGTGAGTCTTCACGTTTGCTGGTCTTCTAAATTTTTCATTTAAATCAAACATTCGTTCTAAGGTTCTGACTCCTTTAGGGATGAAATTGTCAAATTTCAGCTCGGCCTGATGTTCTTCATCATCAATAATCACCCCTTTAAATACCTCATCATTTGTTAAGCATTCTATAATCTGCTGATTGTCGTCGAACACTCGTAGGTTGGTAATCATATCCGGAACCGAGGGCCTGAAAATCAATTCAACGGAGCACCGATTATTAGTAGGCACAAGCCTAGCAGTTGCTGTGGCCAACAAGTCAGCTGCTGCATTCTTAAGTCTTGGAATTGATATAATATTAAATGCGTTAAAACATTTGAGTAAATCCCATACCTCATTTTGATAAGCTTTTAAGTGAGGAGAAATACAATGTATTTGATTCCGAATTTGTTTTACAATTATTTCAGAATCTCCAAAAACTTTTAGATTATTTGCCTTTAATTCAATTGCTTTCCTTAAACCTTGAACCAATGCTTCATACTCAGCTATGTTATTTGTACATTCAAACTCTAACCTACAAGAAAGAAAATGTTTGTTCTTCTCGGGGTCTATCAGGACACAGCCGGCTCCTGACCCTTCTAACATTTTAGATCCATAAAAAAAAAGTGTCCAAAAATCACTAACTATTGTACTAGAATCTACTTCTACTGCTAAGTTTACTATTTTACAATTGATTTCATCAGCCTGTGAAAACCGAAGGAGATCAGGCTGGGCGTCTGACGTGTCGCTGGCTTCTTCTGGTTGGTAATTTCCTGGTTCCAATTCAATAAAGTAATTTCCCAAAACAGGATCCATTGATTCATTTTTTCCTTCGAGTTGAGTAACATTGTACTTCATGTGAGGCTCCCTCAAAATTTTAATTTGATTCGGGCTTCCTTTATACGGCAGCCACAGATGTGACCAGTCGGAGGCAAAATATCCATTTAGCTTTGCCGACCAGTCTCTGCTCAGAATGAGCCCATAAGCTTCTCGTATGTCAGCCACCACAATATCAATAAATTGGCACACTTTATCATTTGAAGACAGGCATACTAGGACATCCTCCATTTCCCCAATTACCTTCACATTCGTCCTATCCAACTGAACAACCCTCCAAGTGGATGGCTTAGGTTGCCCATTTATCCTTTTGTAGACTGATATTGGAGTGACGTTAACCGATGCCCCTGAGTCTACCAGGAAATTATGTATGTTGTGATTAAAAATTTCAAAAGTGAGGAGGAAAGGTGGATTCTTGTTCTTAGGCTTACCCCCAATGCTTGCTTCCCTGATTTCTTCTTCTTCCTTGGGTTGATTGTCAGTGGGCAGCCTCTCCTCTGATGCTTCAAGCGCTTTCAATAGTTTTTCTTTCTACAACGACACCTTACACATTTCAAATAATGAGATATTCGCCCCTATCTTCTTTATATCTTCCATAATGTCATAATCCATCTGAGGTTCGGTGGGAAGCGGTTTATCAACATTCATTTTTTCTTCATTGGGCTTGGCAAACATATCATTATGTCTAGGATCTTGACTGGTGATGGTGAATTCGGGGATTTTATCAGTTGAGGAATTATTTTGAAATTTCTTAACATTCTTTTGAAGAATTTTAATCTTTGGGAGCATGAGACTGTTTTCTTTAGCCAACCCTTTGCTTCTTGTTGTTACATTCATTTCCAGGATGTCTTCGTGTCCCAAAACCTTTTCCTCTTCGGCGTCAAACAAAGAAACACCGTCCCATAGAACCATGGTTTCATCCTCTTGTTCTTTTGTTGATGTATTGCTGTCTTTTCTTTCTTCATCTCCATCTTCTGTCAATTTATAATCCAACATCTGATTCATGACCAGCGTCATTGAGTTTATCCATTGAGGACCATTCTTCTCAGAGCGGGGTTGCTGATGGAAAGTGCAGAAATTGTCCATTCCTACCTCTGTCAAATTCATAGATGTCGAATTATGCGGAGGGGGTTAGGATTGGTTGTTATCTTCCCTTTTCTTGTAATAAGGCTTGTAGAACTTCTGGGCTTCCTTTTCTTTTTCCAAGTCTATGATTCTATTAGAAAGCTTTTGCATCATTTTTGCCATTCCTTCAAAATCTAGTGACTGCTCTTCCTTAGGTTTGGTAAACAACAAAGCTTTCCTCCCCACATTTTTCTCTCTTGACCATTCGAGATAATCTTTGATGCTTTCCCTTTCAGTCTCTACCTTTTCTGCCTCCTCATAGGTCTCCGCTAGAGTAGGCTTGGCCTTTATTTTGGCAAACATGGCCAACTCGGGTCCTAAAGCTGAGGTATAATATTCAATCAGGACTTTATCCGAAGGTCTGTCAGCCTCAGAAAAATTCTTGAGGTATGCTACAAATCTTTGGGTGAAGCTGTGCACCTTCTCCTTTCTCTCTTTCTTTAAGGCGCATAGTCCTTTCATGAGGGCTGCATGAGTCTTTTGGGTCGTGTACTTACTTCTAAAAAACTTCTCGAAGGTATCCCAATCAGGGATAGAGTTTGCAGGCAAACCAAAGTACCATGATGTTGCAGCTCCCTTAAGGGTGTGCGGGAAAATTCTACAAACTACATCCTGATGTTCCCCAGCCCTTAATCCTTCTATTGCCAAATAGAAACTTTACAAGTGGTCATCTACTAGAACCTTCTCACTTGGGTCAAAATTGGGCAGCATCTTTTCAAAAGATTGAGGTAAATCATGCAAAGGAGGTGTTAGGTTTAAGGGTGACCTGGATTTCCAGGCAGGTGGTGGATTTGGTGGGTTGGGAGGTTGATTTGCGTTTATGCCTGCCATGAGTCTAGGTGGAGAGTGAGGAGGTGAGCAAATAGGAGTATGAACGGGAGAACTGCGAGGAGTATCGGGGCCTACTTGATTCAAAGGTTGTACAAATTCCTGTAAGACTGTTTCTACAAGTTCTTCCCAATCCCCAACCAGCACTGAGTCTTCCAATATAGGACGATCTTTCCTTTTATATTCTCTTCTGGGCAATTCAGGGATGATCGGCAATCCTCCAATCTTCTTTACATATGCCCTAGTGCGTCTTCTTAGATTATTAACAACTTCGTTGTCGACATAATACAAATTTTCTCTACCCCCTTCTTCTAGAATTTGATTATGAAACACACTACTTTCTGAACTGTTGCCGGTGGAATAATCTCGAGAAAACGGGTTTCCCCGGCCAGCCATGCACTGGCGGCCCTCCTTCTAGCGCTAGAAACTATTGAGGCCTGGAAAATCGCAGGCAACAACAGCAAGGGATTCTCCCTAGTCAACGTTCCCAATTAGCCCGTGAATGTTTGGTGTAGGGAATCTATCCGGTTTGCAGTCCGACTACCGTAAGTCAAGTGACAAAAAATGAAAGGTTTTACCGGTTGCGGCCCGGTCCACCGTATATATTTTTTCTTATTTTTGACTTAAAGTATGATATGCAAGTGCCTATTTAACATGCAAATTTGATAAAGAATGCCAGGAGTATTCACAAAGTGATGCGCAGGTTCTTACCTCTTGTCTTAAACTCTCAAGCATCTAAATCACACACAATTAGAAAATAAATACTAACTAGGCTATCTCTAGAGAGCTAGATATTAATTCATGAGTAATGCAATACTGTTCACATGTTACGGCGAATCACAGATAGCTGTTATTAGAACCAAACATACAAACATGAATAAAAATATACATGACAAGATAGCTCATCAACGGTTAAAACTTCCATTACCCATAGTGGAAAACATCACAGAACATACTAGAGAACATTCAGGTAAGAACATAGGTTCATTAAGTTAGAACGCTCTCACAGTTAATGAAGCATAGTCGAAAATGAAATAGTTCCCCTTCAACATTGTTCATTTATCACATTGGAAGATTCCACATAGCACCTTCTCCAACAAGCAAAAATTTGTAATTTCTTATTGTAAAACGAAGTAGTTCCTCTTACAAACAATAGTACACAATTTTTTCCCAGGAAAAATCCCTTGTAAGTTCTAACTGTCCGATATTTAAACTAAATCAACTAGCCGCTTGGGCTGTCCCCCAAACGTGTGACCTTTCGGTTCCCCAAAACGTTTAATATTCCCATTTTATCTTTTCTGTGCGTACTCATGATCCGCTTAGTAACTGACAGATCTTTCTAGGTTTGGGATTTTGTCGCCATTGATTCTGCCTTCTCTTTTGCTTGCTCTCCTTGGGATCCTGCCAGTTTCGATTCGACCTTTGCCAACACTGCCCAGCTCCCTTCTGCCACTTGTCTCCCAGCTATGCCTTCGCGCTGCAGTAGTCTGAACAGTCGCTTGAGTCCAGCTGTAATTAAATGACATGTATCATTAATCGAGACCACATTTTTCAATAAAACCAAACTGCATCAACAAAATGACTGGTCATCAAAAGGCTCTATACTATCATGAAAACCGTAACAAGCGCCATAACCACTATTACCCATGCAGGGGTTTAAAACTTACAAAAGCGACGGGTAGAGCAACACTTGTCAGTGGCTTAAAATACTAAAACATTGGGTGGGTAGTCTCACTCACAGCCGTATCAGCGGATCCTCAACAGGCAACGAGTTCCGCGAGATTGTTAAATTTATCGGAGCCGGGAAATCTAGACTCAAAATCTAAGTGAAAACGTCCCAATCAGCGAGCGGAAGAACATCTACATCAGACACTTAGTGCATTACACAACCGCAAGGGCAGAGGAGGAAAGACTAAGGCCTTTGATCCAACACAAAACGATGAAGGCCCGACAAAGCATCGGCAGGCGGAGTGGTTGTATGCCAGATACCTAGTTTGTTCGGGAGCCCCAATTGCGGAAGGTAAATAGACTACAAACTCCGATAATGTGAACAGGCCAACAAAATGACGCGACAACAGAGAAGTTAAAATCATTGTTGGATTTCCGCAACGGAGGCTACCTAAGGAAACATGGTGCCGATAAGTTGTTCAAATGACTTCCGAAACGGTGGTTAGCATGGGAAATAGGTTCCCAAGAGGAAATTGCAGCTTGAAGGGTAACAAAAACAAACTCTAAAATCTGCGACCCATAGCAATTTCAAACATAAGCAATTTTTCGAAACCAGGAAGAGAGTTAACCTTAAAATAGTCCGAAAATAAAACATGACCAAAAGAGTTCACGGATCCAAACAATTCAAGGCAACATTAAAATCATGAGGGGGTCCAAAAATTGAGAAATTTGGGGAAAACAGTTGTGGCTGCAACAGAATTAGAAGAACCTCAAGAACCTGTAGATCCACCTTCTGAGAAGAATCCTCATAAGAGGAAACCTGCTTGGGTACATGAAATTATCCAAGGTGCAGAAAGATATGGAGCTTCATAAGAAACACCCAGAGGAAGAAGGAGAACTCGGTCCTGCTCCAGTCATGTAGCCTTGCTATGTGACATTATTGATAAAGAACCTTCCAACTATGAAGAAGCGGCGAAATGAAATAATGAAAGGAGGCTATGATTGAAGAGTATCAATCGATCATGAAGAATGATGTTTGGTATGTTGTCCAAAGACCAGAAGGGAAGTCCATTGTAACTTCCAAATGGATCTACAAGATCAATCATGTTGTAGATGGCAGCATAGAGAAATATAAAGCAAGATTCGTGGCTCGAGGTTTCTCCTAGAAAGAAGGAATAGATTACGAAGAAACTTTTGCACCTGTAGCCAAATACACTTCCATCAGATCAATACTTGCTCTGGCTATAGTGATGAAATAGATGATACACCAGATGGATGTCAAGACTGCTTTCTTGAATGGTGTAGTAGAAGAGGAAGTGTATGTGGAGCAACCACTTGGTTTTGATACACATGACAGAGAGTCTTGTTATAGCTGATTTTACCACACATGGTGAATCACATTTTTATGGCCTTCCCTGTCCCTCTGCAGACTCCTTAGACCCCATGGACCATTTTTGTTCCTTTGATGTTTCCAAGATCATCCCTAAAAACATGCAAAAATTGCCATACGCGACTTTTAAACCCTTTCTTGCGTATATATGCGGGTTTGACCCCTAAAACCGCATACATCGGGATGTGTGCAAAAGGACAAAATGTTTTGGAGTTTTCCTTGATGTGGATCCGACTCACTTGTCTCCTGGCCTTCCCTATGCCTTAAGATCACTCGGATTCGACCTTTCATTACCCCATTGAAGAGCTATATAAGGAACCCTTTGGATACATTGAAGGCATGAGGAATTGAGAGCAAGAGAACTATAGTCCATTATTGCCGGAACTTGTGCTTGAGCCTGCATCCCTTTGTCCCTTGGAGCACTTGTGTGTTTTTCCAAAGCTTGCCCTTTGCTTGTGAGCTTGCTATCGAGAGATGGAGGATTGAAGTGGTGGAGGCCCAAGTGGGTGACTCAGTCTCCGATTTGCAGACGTGCCGACAGAGGTTGTATTCATTGTAATCTATGATTTTATATTAATAGAAATATATTTTCCTGTCCAATAATGTGTATTTGAATGAATATTTGATCCATGGATGATTTCAAATGCTTATATGTTATTGATTATATATGCTAGAGTAGGTCTAACACGATTATATATAGCATGCTTGTCTTGTTTATTGAATGTTGAGGAAGCAATTTATCAATTCAAGTTGGAGTTGGAAAGCTTAACGAGGATCTACATCAACCATCCAGAATAAGGTATGAATCGAGATCCTTTAGTGTTAGATATTTGGTTTCTCTTGCATATAGGAAAGGATTGATTTTTGGAGTCAAGTTGTCTGTTGTGGTACCCCAAGCCATAGGAATTTCTCTCCATAACAGAATTTACGACTCCGCTGGGGATGTTCCTTGTTTTTCTTTGGGGTTGGGGGCACAATGTGCTAGATATTCTTGACTTGCTGTTTGTTTCTCCGTGTTTCTGTGTTGCATTTTATAGTATGTTCATCCATTGACACTCCCCTTTATTGGTTTGAACCTTGGCCTGCTTTTTACCACTGTCTTCTCTGTATACGCAGGTTTTTGGCCAAAAGTCGTGTACATACGCGGATTTTTGGCCAAAAGTCACGTATACACACAAGTTTTTGGCCAAAATCCATGTATACATGCAGCTTTTTGGCCAAAAGTCGCGTATATATGCAATTGTTCTTTAAACAGTCGTGTACATCCTCCCTTTTGGTGAGTTTGATGTTGTGGGAAGTTGTTGGGTGGGTTGTGAGTGTGGTTGGGTCTTCATTGGGTATGATGTTGTCTATTGGATGCTTCTTTTATGACCAGAGACCACCTTTTCATTGATTTTTCTTTGAAAGTAGTTTTAGTCATTTATCCTTTTTGTTTTGCCATTAGTGCATTACTCTTTTTTGTCTCGGTGTCTTGTTGGGCTTGTGTTTTATACTTGTTGTGGAGACTGAGAGTTTTAGATGACTTTTATTGCATTTTTCATTCTTTTATATTGAAAAATACAAAGTAGTTGCACTCTTAGTTGCATCTTAGATATGGATTTGAGGAGGTACCTGCATTGGATTGCTTGGATGAGAGTTGTATTTAGGATTTCATATAGGAAGGATTGCATTGGCATTCGGAAAGGAATATATATTTATTCATCTCATGTAGTGGCAAACCCTGTTTTTCATTCTACAAGATTGCACTTAGCATTGCTTGTTAGGTGTGCACTTTTATTTCACTGTTGAGTCTTCATATCATTAGTTGCACGACCATTTCCCTTTGAGTAATTACAGCCAAATAAAATCAACGCTTAATTAAAATGGATTACACTATTTTCTTTGATAGGGTACACCAACAAGATTAGGTTTTAGGGTATTGGAATAGTTGATTGTGAGTAAATTCTTCAAGACCACTAAACAACAACATGTATGTGTCTGTCTAGGTGAGAGTGTGAAATTCCTTGGTATAAGTAGTGTTTCTCAGGATCCTCCTCTTACAAGGGAGTTAAGCACGAGGCGGTGTGAGTGGTTATGATTGGGATGACCCCTGGTTGTAACTGAGTAGCGTCGGAGATATTTCCAAGATTGTATTCATATATGGGGGCTCTTTTAAGAGTTTCGGGTTTTGCTACCCTGCCCATACGGTCAATCCTTCCTACGACTGTCCGCCTGAGCATTGATTATATTGAGGTGACCTTAGTTTCCTTACCTAGGTTATCGAGGGGGTACTTGCAGAGGTTATTCTGTGAGTGTCCTGGCCAGGTAGAGGTCAGACAACACAGCCTCTTTATGCGTTGAATCTAAGGGCCACTATAATTGGTTATGTACCTCCGCTTGTAGTGTATGGGAGTTTCGAGCCTCTCCTAGGCGAAACATACCTGCTGCATTCGGGAGCTCACATATCCTCCCCTTGGTTTGCTTGTATTTTGGTTGTATATTTTCTTAGGAGTGTGCTCTTTGTGGGCTAGGTGGCCCTTTGGGATCGTAGTTACTTGAGTATATTTATGCTCTCTTGAGTTTGAGTCCTTTTATTTTCGGCATGCCTGGCATCTTATCACACGTCCTTGGTCCTAGTACGGACCCTGGTGTTAGACTTGGGGGCATCACATCCCCTTACCGTGCTCATAGTTTGGGAGTAGTCACATTTCACCCTCTACTCCATTTGTGGAGGATGTTGACTCCCTTCTCTTGGTCTTTACACCGACGGTCACCGTCACGGGGGTGGTAGTGGATGCGTGAACGTTGGGGGTCTACACCTTACTTTTCATTTTATGTCCTAGTATTCACCGCATTGTTTCCTTTGGGTGCAGTTGTCATGATCATTCCTCCCTATATCCTATAGTTTGGATTCTTTATTGACTATTTTGGTTTGTGTTGGACTAATATGTTTTTCATGTAGAGTCCAGTTTTTGTACACTCTCTTCGAGGTTTTGACCTGTTCGTGCCTATCACAGGTATTATGTCTGAACTGGCATATAGGTTAGGATTTCACATCTGCTTGCACTTATGCATTTCCTTATGACCGTTCCATCTTAACCTTATGTACAAACCCATTCCATTGTATCACAGAACCTTCATGCTGTTGTTAGAAGTGGTACTATGTGAATGGTAGAGATTTCCTATACATGGGTGTCCTAGTTAGCTCCCCTTTTCATTTGGTACCCATGTTGTGAGTCCTCTCTTAGGTTCGGGAGTCCTTTGTATAGTACCACCATGACATTTCGCAAGAGCTTCATACTCCTCTTGAACTTTATGTTGTCCATTTTCCCGGGACTCCCTTATGTCAAGTTGTAATTGCGTTATGATGAGCTTTTCCTACCTCATTTGAGCCTTATGCTGGCTTCCCTGAATTTGAGTATCATCCATATAGCCCGAGCTTGTCTCATGTCTAGCCACGTAGAGCCATTTTGTATATCCTTTGCATCTTGATTCCCTATTTATATAGGGAGGGGACTTTACCCTGAGTGTCGCTATCCTACACATGTATCATTGCATTGAGCATATGAATGTTCTGCTGCTTGGAACTAGTTTGTTTGCCTATTTGACACTCGTCTCCTCCTAGTCTGTAACTTTAAAGCGATTTTATTCTTTTTCAAGATTTTCAAATATTTGAAAAAGTCCAAAAAAAAAATTAAAGAACCAAAACTCCGGACAAGAAAAGATGTTATCTTTGGCAGTAGTCGAGTCGTGTCGCCTTTGAACAAAGCACTGTATATCACATCCATTAGTTGGGTTAATAGTTTGACTTTAGGAGTTGTACTCGTTTATCTGAGTTTCTCCATCCGACCTCATATATGCTAGAGTAGGTCTAACACAATTATATATAGCATGATTGTCTTGTTTATTGAATGTTGAGGAAGCAATTTATCAATTCAAGCTGGAGTTGGAAAGCTCAACGGGGATCTACATCAACTGTCCGGAATAAGGTACGAATCAAGATCCTTTAGTGTTAGATATTTGGTTTCTCTTGCATATAGGAAAGGATTGATTTCTGGAGTCAAGTTGTCAATTGTGGTACCCCAAGCCATAGGAATTTCTCTCCGTAACAAGTCTCATGTGTGTAGATTGAAGAAATCCCTGTGTGGTTTGAAACATGCAGCCAGGACATGGTACGACATAATTGATGGCTTTCTATCCAGTTTGGGATTTACCAAGTAAAGCAGATTCCAACCTTTACTACAAGGTTGAAGATGGCAATCTAGTGATACTCCTACTATATGTGGATGATCTCTTTGTAACATGTATGGATGGGTTGATTGCTGATACAAAGAGGAAACTTGCTAATGAGTTTGAAATGAAAGACTTGGGTATGATGCACTGTTTCTTAGGCATGGAGGTGTGGCAGAATACAAATGGAATCTTCCTTGGACAAGGGAAGTATGGAGTAGAGATTCTGAAGAGATTCGGGATGATGGACTACAAGACCATAACCACACCTATGGCATCAAACCTGAAGCTATTGAGTGATGCTTCATCAGAAGCAGTTGATGCTATGATGTATCCTCAGATGATTGGGTCCTTGATGTACCTGATGAACACGAGACCAGATATTTGCTTTGCTATGAACACCTTGATCCAGTTCCTGACAGATCCGAGACGTGTTCACTTGATTGCTGCAAAGCATATTCTGAGGTACCTAAAGGGTATAGTTGATTATGGGCTCAAGTACGAGGAAAATCAGAAGATTAACCTGGAGGGTTATGTTGATTCAGATTGGGCAGGCAGTGCCATCAATAGTAAGAGCACTTCAAGATGTTGCTTTAGTATGGGATCAGGTATGATCTCTTGGTTTAGTAGGAAGCAGTCCTGTGTGGCACTAAGTACAGCTAAAGTAGAATATGTCACAACTTGTTCAGCTAGTTGCGAGGCAGTGTGGCTGAGAAAGCTACTATCTGATTTATTTGATCTCCAGTTGGATGCTACTTGTATATATTGCAACAACCAAAGTTGTGTGAAGTTGTTAGAGAACCCAGTGTTCCATGACAAGTCAAAGAATATCGAGATCAAGTATCACTATATTAGGGATATGGTGTAGAGAAGAGCAGTGAAGCTCCAGTCTGTTGCGATGGACGAACATATAGTTGATGTGTTGACGAAGCCATTGGCTAGAGTGCAGTTTGAGTACTTCAGGGAGAAGTTTGGTGTTCTCTAGATCAAGGTTCCCTCCAAGGGGAAATCATGAGACCTAGAGCCATTTTGACATGGTGAGAGGATTAGGTTCCTTCCATGGTCAGATGTAAGGGCTGAGCCATTCTATCATGGTGAGAGGATTTGGTTCCTTCCATGTCAGATGTGAGTGCTGAGCCATTCTGATGTGACTGCAGGATTGGTTCCTACATGATCAGATATAAGGGTTGAATGCCATTCTTGGAATGGAGTCACCAGGTCAGTTACCAGAAATACTCAGTCTAGGAATGAGGGCCATTCTGATATTACTGTGGGATGCAGTCTTACATGATTAGATGTGAGTGCATGGCCATTCTGATGTGATTGAGGGATGTGTTCCCACTTGATCAGATATAAGGGATGATTCCATTCTCTTGAAGAATGGAGGCACCTGGTTAGTTACTAGGTATCCTCAGTCTGGGACTGAGAGCCCTTTCGATGTGATGTGTTTACACATGGTTGAATGTAAGTGTAGAGCCTTTCTGACTAGATGAGGTCGAATGTAAGTACTGAGCCATTCTGGTGCGATGTGTTTACACATGGTCAGATGTGAGTGTTGTGCCTTTCTGACAAGATGATGTCGGATGTAAGTACAGGACAAGATGAGGTCGAATGTAAGTGCTAAGCCATTCTGGCGCGATGTGTTTACACATGGTCAGATGTGAGTGCTGGGCCTTTCTGACAAGATGAGGTCAAATGTGAGTGCTGGGAATGCCTTTCTGACAAGATGAGGTCAGATGTAAGAGATGGGCAGGCCATTCTGACTTAGGGTCAGATATAAGTGTTGAATACCTACATGAAGGGTAGGCCTACAACCAGCATGAAAAAGGGCTGGCTCTGTAGAACTTCCTGTGACGAGAAGAATCGAGAGATAGCACCAATGATGATGATCCAGATGTGATGATGATCCAGACTTGATGATGATCCATATCAAGTGATGATCCATATTTGATGATGATATAGTGATGATGATCCGGCAGTGATGATCCAGATCCCGTGATGAAGAAGACTTGAAGAATAAGATGACTTAGAAGAATACTTGAAGACGAAGGTGACTTGGAGATGAAGAATACTTGAAGACGAAGAAGACTTGAAGACGAAGACAACTTGAAGATGAAGATGACAAGATGATCCAGTCGATACAAAGAAGAAGACCAGTGCTGAAAATTGTGTCGAAAGAATACCTTCCTAGTTAAGAGGGAGTGTTGATGTATTTGTAACTTCAAAATGTATTCACTTATATATCTTATGTCTTGTACCCTGATGTTTATTTCAGGAAGTGTCTATAATGTATTTGAGTCATGTCATGCCCTGATGTTCCTATCGGGAGGTTCTATAATGTAAACAAGTCATGTCAAATCATTGTGGGTAACCCTCCTATTGTTCAAGGGTTAAAGTCACCGCATTTCTGGGGCACTAGGGTTATTAGACTCTCCTAGAGAAGTTGTCCCTAGTGAGTCATTGTCAAGTCGGTAATTAGTATAAATAGAGAGTGAGCCTCTATATTTATCACACACTCACTCATACTCAGTTGTAGCACATAGCTGAGGAAGAAGAAGTTGCTAGGGCTAGAAATAAGGAGGCTACTACTGTCGGGATATCATCTTATTGTTTCTATGGATTTTCTATTTGGTGTTGATTCTATCTCTGAGGAAGTTGCAGGTTTTTCTCCTTTATGGTTTCCCCGAGGAAAATCTTTGTGTTCATTGTCTTATGTGTTTGATTGTTGTGCTTTTTATTCTCTGAGTTAAGATCCTAAGTTAATGCTAGCTTAAATGATAAAAATCTAACAAAGATCATATAAATGGATATCTAGTAGGAGGATAGGCTCATTAATATGGAGACATAGTTGAAGAAAGAGATAACAAAAAGGGAAGAAGCATTAAAAAAGCTACAAGCAATTGTCAAAGGGAACCATGAAGTAAGGTCACCTTCCATTGCCACCATCGAATCTAGCACCATGTCTGAGACCATTGAGGTAAGCTCACATTATTTTGAAATTCCTCGAGAACATGTTGGGGAATTTTAAAATCATACAAGAGGAATTGGTTCAAAACTATGAATACAAATGGGTTATGATGGACAAGGGCTAGACAAAAAAATGCAAGGGATCTTCAACCCTATTGCACTCAAACTAAGGGCTAAGCATGAAGGACTATGCTTTGATGGAAGAATGGAAATTCTACGTCCATGAATACCACTTTTGTAAAGGTGCAATACATGACAAGAGTTGGAATTCTCATTAGAAGAAAGAGAAACAATAAGTGAAGGTAGCACCCAACTACCTTATCATCCTTTTGTGATATATTGTAGAAGGGAAACGATGAGAAGATATTGAAGAATCACCCGTCACTAGAATTTAGAATAAGTGGAAAGGCTATCAACCATAAAAGAATAAGAGGTGTGCATTAGGAAATACATCCCTTATTCTCTTTGTTGCAAGAAGAAAGACCATAGCATTGTTAAATGTTTGTATTTAGAAGTTGTTCATTATGTGGGAAGAAATGACACATTGAGGAAAATTTCTAGGAGAAGTAAGCTAATGCCACAATCTTGGTTTCTTTCAAAGGAAGAATGGAAATACTTCCCCTAACCAACAACAAACTCAGAGGCATATGGACAAGGAAAGCGAGCCAATCAATCCAACTAAGTTCAAGAACTTTTTCCATTATTGCAAGTTGAGTGGCCGACACTATTGAGTAGTGTTGGAGGATTCATCATGAGATTCACCCCATCCATTGTGCAACCAAGAGAAGAGTATGGAGATTTAATATGAAAAATTATGAAGAGTTGCCTACATCTCTAGCTCAAGTAGTAGAGATTGTTCAAGAATTTACAAATGCACAAAAGTCAGTGACTCCAATGGCATGAACAACAAGTTGATGCCAAGATTAAGGGAAACCACACATCAATTGTTTCTTTCGACATTGGAAAAATGAAATCCATTCTAGAAGATGTGCCAAATATTGGTGCACAAAGGTAAATGACCTTGGGAGTTCCATGGAACTTCATGACATCCACCAATACAAACAAGATATTGGAAAATTCATGGAGATTGTGATTGTACATGAAGGATGTCATCCAAATGACATTAATATAGAGTTTAAGCAACCATTTCTTAGTATGATTGGTGGTTCGGTGAAAAATTGATTACATTCATGAGAGTTGTGTGGAGAAACAACTATGATAATGGTGGAGAATGTTGGTTTTTGCATTCATTGTTTCTGATTGAATGTTGGGTAAGATCACCATCATAGTCTGCTGATGATTCTCACTTGCAACCAAGCATGTGCATGAGTTAGCACTATTTTGGATAGTAAAGGGTATCATTGATTGCACACCAAGGAGGTCTTCAATTGATGTTGTTATAGAGAAAGGGTTTTGGTTAACACATGCAAGAAACAAATAACTGCTTACATGTTGAGAAGTATCTCATCCCACCAGTAGAAAACATACCACACTTGTTCTTGTAGATTGTTGCAGGATCACAGATTTCTTGAAGATGTTTTATAGGATCACATATTTCTTGTAGCTTGTTAAAATCACACTAGAAAAAAGATACCATAATTTGACTTAACTTCTTCGATCATCAAGACGGGTTGTATTCAAGAAAGAGAATGAAAGAGATTTTTATGTTGAGGATGGGGGTGAATTCTAAATGAGCAGTTCAGATCTAGAGATTACCCGTAGTTGAGTCAATGAAAATACTTCTACAGTGGGAACAAGCAAGCCAAAACCAAGAGCCAAATCCATATCTAGGACCAAACATATTATCCAAATCCATGAGTGAGAGCCAGAGCTTCAGTTAAAGCTATGGATAAGATCCAGAGTCATTTCCATGTTCTAGAGAAGCGGATAGAAGGTTCATTAACCCAATTGGTTCTCTACTAGATCTAGATCCATATCAAAAACCAAAGCCAATAGCTAGAGCCACAAGTGAGAGCTAGAGCTATAATGAAGAGCTAGATTCAATGCCATGTTCCAGAGAAGAGGGGAAAAGGTTGATTCATCCAATTGGTCCTCTGATATTTTGGAGACCAAAAATAATTTCAATTGGGATGTGTGATCCGAATTTGGATATAAAGAACAATGGATTTAGTTTTGATTCAACAAAAGAAATGGAAAAATATTAGGTTCACTATTAAATAAATCCCACTTTGTCAATCAATGAAAACACATTAGAACTGCAGTGTGATATCCAACAATCATGGTTACCTAGATCAATGGTCCACATTGAGAAAAGATTGTGCAACATGGCATCTAGACCGACCCTTCGAGTTGTGTTCTTTGGAAAATCCCAGACATCTGGATTATGGATTTGGGTGACATGGAATGTGTGACATGACACATGAGGTCCATCCCATCATGGTTGAAGTAATTTTTTGAAAACTGGAACTCGTCTGTATTTGGGCCTTCATGAATGAAGTGTTCCTTAGAAAGCATTGAATCCTGAACTCTAGGTTTGTACAGATCTAATCCTTTGCATGTGGATTGTTTTTTCAAAAACCTGGACACTAGAACTCGATTCCTTGACTTGTCTAGATCCAATCCTTTGCAAGTAAAGTGTTTTTCAGAAGAAAAAAAATTGGATTCTTGGATTCTCAAACTTCTAGATTCGTTCAGATCTGTCATGCTAAGGAGAATTCCGAAATGGGTTCTAGAACGTGAAGAAGAAAATCCAACCATAACTACCAAATTGGTCATTACTAGAGGGATTCTGAAATACAATGAAACCAAGATCCATTGTAGTATGTAAGGATATAGATTATCACCATGAAGTCTTGGGAAGATGAGGGGTTGGTGATTCTTGACCTTCCATCTATACCCTACGCCAAATATCCTCCTATTTACTCACTCTCCACAAGGATAAAGATGAGATATTAGAGGGGAGGTTGGAGGGTGTCTTGGGCAGAGAGAAAAGAAAAAAAATTGGGTTGTCTGAATTTTCATAGGAAGCTTGGAGACCTCAAGAGAATATGTAACTTGCAAATTATCAAATAATAAAATATTTGGATGAATCCTTTGAATGTTGGTTTTCCCATTTTTGGTTTCTAGGTTAAACATTGTCTTCCTATGCAATGTTGTTATATGTGTGATGGTTGTTTTGCTCATTGTTTTATTAATTGTATGCTATGAGATGTACTTGGTGTATTGAGTTATTTCCAAGCAATTTATAGTTGTAAACATATTGGATTTTCTTTCATAGTTATAATAATTCATGTGGGTGAAATTGTGAGGCTATAATCCTTCCATTTATGGATCACATGTATTTTTAAATAGGTCATCAAATGAAATGAATAATTGTCATCTCAGGGGCGCTTTGTGATTGCATGAATTGATGATATTGTCATTTCATCACCGCTAATTCTACACTTGGATTCTTATCTACATAACATCAATGAAGGTGTACCTCAGTGAAATATTCTCAAGTTGAGGTATATTTCAAGGGAATTAGTATAACATGACTTATTTCAGCATACAGGGTCAACTGAATATTGGATTCATAAACCTAGATGATTCCTCTCATATTAGCATTGGCTCGACAAAATATAGTAAACAAGAGGGACTCAAGCCTTGAATCAAATAAGTATAGGTTGTCCTTGTCAAACTACCCAATGAAAATAATATAGAACCTAGCTCATGACATTGACCATTGCTTTCATTGGAGCTAGTTTTTGTGTGCAGTTTACACTTAAGAACATGCCTTGAAGCCATTTTGAAGGATATAGAGCTTTGTATAACATAAATAATATAGATTAAGAATATTTTTTCGGCATAGGATCTATATTAATAAGCTGAGTGGAATATAAGTCCTTCGATTAGAGATCAATTTGAATTGATGACACACCATAAACAATAAACATTTAACCATGGTCTGGCCAATAGATTTATTCTAAGTTGTATTAGACCAATATGTACACACTAATAACCTTGGGATAATACCCATTCAATATCATCAACTTGAATTACAAGTATTTGATAAACAAGTTGTCATGATTTTACAAGAACATTACAAAAGGAATATCAGACACAAGTAGATGTTTTGAACCATAACACCGAGATAATATAGATTTTAGCTGTTAGGATATGTGGGAGTTCCCAATATGATTTGGGATCAAATTCTTAAATTGTGACAAATTCATTATACAGATTTTCATGAGAAGATGATAACTTGGATTTAGTTTTAGAAAGCCAATTTTTCTTGCTTGGGATTAAAGCGGATCTTGATTTATGGAACTAGAAGTTCTAGGCTGATGATGCATGACTTCCTACTGCACTTCACACCACTTCAGTATTAAGAAACAAGGTAAGAAGTAGATAGAAGGTAAAGGGTCACCCGAGCAAGTGACAATGGACAAAATTCCTCAAACTTATCCAGCTAAAAGTGACAGCTTAGAGTCTTCGAGTGTTACTCAACTTATCCACAACGTCTCCTATCTTGAGATCTCCACATCTAAATTTATGTATTGGGGTGTCTTGTAGCTTGATAGATGAATACCAACTAACAGACTAATTGACAAACATATGCATTCATCAATTTGGATATGATACCAAATTTCTTTAGTATCTCATAACGCACGCACACACATTAAGGTTTCTAGTTTCCTTTTTCATTTTCTCATCTATCTATACATACATACATACATACATACATACATACATACATACATACATACATACATACATACATACATACATACATACATACATACATACATACATNCTTTGAGTACTTCCCCATGATTCATGGATGGTAAAGGTAAATTGTTGGCCTTAATAATGAATCCTAACCCCCAGGAAATCAAAAGAGTTGGACTTTTGATCTTCCCAACTTTTGGGGAATATATCCCACGTATGGTTCATGACCACCTAAGCTAACCCTCAGAGCTTATAGATCATTTTTAAGAAGAAATTTTAGTAATTCCTCTATGTGCTTAACAACTTTCTAAGTAAGATAGATTTATGTTGGTGGTACAATCAATGCATAAAGTTGCTTATCTCTCTAATCCACTTTAAAGGATGAGCATTGTAATGTGAATTCACACTTAAACTCATATGTTTTTCCACTATAATATCCAAATTTATGGGATTATATTGACAATTTTTAATGGAACATTTTCGATAACACATAATACAACATCCAAATTTACCTGCTTATGCTACTACATATTGGTGGAACTTCTCTTTAGCTAAATGTAACATTTACATTTGTACACCCACAATAATACAACATCCAAATTTGTGTTTAGCAATTTAAAAAAAACATTATATTTGTTATTTCAAAAGTAAAACCAAAATATACATTGGTCACTTTCAAAGATTTGCACAAAAACAAAAAAAATCCTTAACCATCCCTGTAATTACTTACTACATCTTCAATAATTACCATATAATAAAAACAACCTAAGATTATCATCTTCAACCTAGCTCTTAGACTATACTAGTAATTGCCCCAAAAAGGTGCAATGATACGCCAATAGGTTGATGTTGGAAGGTGAATTGGATGGAAAGGAAAAACTAAAACTGAATTAGTGTTTTGTAAAGAAGGATGAATTATACAAAGTTATGAAAAAGATGTGGCAAATCTCACAATGACTGTATTTATATTTTATTTCCTGTCTAAAAACAAGACAAAGAAAGCCAAAGATAAATGATTGATAGCAGAGGAAGAAAAAGAAGAGGCTAAGAAGTGGAAGAAAGAGTTGTATAGAAAGAATAGTTGTCTATATAGCAATCATGGAAGGATCGACATGAGCATTAGTTCTTTAAATTTTTGCATTGTGCAAGGTAGCGAGTGTCCTTGATTCATGTGGAAATGTCGAGAAGGTTTATTGTCGAGAATTGAAGACCTTAAGAGCCATTTTACAACAACTAGATATAATTGATGTATATACATAGGTAACACAAACAAAAGTTACACTGGAGCAACAAAACAATTGTTCTAAGAAGTAGGAAAGGGAAAGTGATTGTAGAAAAGTTTTAGCATAGAGATTTCCTATTTGTCCTAAATATAATTTCCTTCCATCCATAAGTATTCGATATGATTACCCTTTCTTGACATTCTTGGAAATGAAATGTTTCACACATTGAAGACATGAACATTTCCAAATTCCAATTTTTTTTTCTTATAAAGAGATATTTTATTGTCATTTTTTAATATCTTATGAATGGGTTCTGAGAGAACAATAGTGACTCAGGAAAGCATTAGGAGAAAAATGCATGCAAGGCTATGCTTAGAAGTAATATTTGAGGAGAGGATTAAATATGAGACATTTATTCCCAAAAATATTATATGGACTCTATTATCTCCTTATGCATTTAATTTGAATTGCAAATGAAAGATTGGTGGCTTTATATTAATAATTGTCAAGGTTTATAAATTACATATATAATCATTGGAACATTAATGTCTTTTTATGTATATTTTAAAGGAATTGTTACTCTTTTGTTATAGTTTTGTACTATTGTTGTTTGTAGATAGTTAAGGACTTTTTGTTTGTGTAGACTTAGTGATAAGATGTTTAAGTTTATAGACAAGGTTAATGTGAAATTGTTGTATAAGCTTTTATTCAAAGTTCATTTTAATGTTAGTGCTCCCTAACACAATACAAAATGTAACTTTGTACTTTTCAAATACAAAGTTTAGATTTTTGTCTTGGATTTTCTCTCAAACTTTACTTGTATATGTATCTCAAAACTTACATCTCTATAATTTTGGAGTTTATCTCAAACTTTACTTGTACATGTATCTCAAAATTTACATCTCTATAATTTTGGTGTTTATAATATAAATAGAAAAAGTTGAATATTTAATATTTAGTCATTTTCTTTAAATTGAATCATTAATAATTAAAATATCTCAATATATCATAGTCTGAGTGGCTCGTTAATATAATGTTTGATTAGTACTAAAGTTGAAATGTTTTTTTTTAGTGTGTGGGTTTTTTATTAGGTGTGTGTGTGTGTGTGTGAATAATAAAGTTGGATACACCATAAATAGTGTATTTGACCAAGTGAATGTATGTATGAGAACAACAAAATTGGATTTTCCGATAAAATAACCTCTAAAAATTGTTAATATGACAGCAAAATCTGTGATACATTTTTTGTATGAATGTGTTACTGGGAAATATATGTTAACAATAAAGTTGGATAGACCATAAATAACATATTATCCAAGGAAAGGAATGGAGTGAACAGTAAAATTTAATCCCCTATGCCTAATAGAAACTAATAATGTCCATACAAAGAGTTAGTTGAATCATGGTTTAGTTATCTAATTTATTATATTCTATGATTTAGTGATAATTTTTCATAAGTTTACTATATTCTGAGTTGGTAAGAGTTTATTGAGTAAGCTAAGTTGGTTTGGTAACTAAAAAACCTTATTTTTCAATACTAACCACAAACAATTTTGTATTCATGAACACCTTATTCTTCCATATTTTATCTCACCGCCACTTTATATCTCAATGTACATTGTTCTAAAGTGACCTATATATATACTAAGACTCTCCTTGTCACGTCCCCATCCCTCAACCGGCGAAGAGGACGCGACGAACACATACATAGCTGGGCATACCGCCCCATGAACATAAACAAATGAAATGAATGCTGGAATTAAGCATACACAGATGCATTTATCTTCAATCATACAGCGGAAGCACACATACTCATAAACCAGCATTCAATAAGTTCATTATAGTTTATTTAACATCAATATAATTTTCAGAGATGGGATAACAGCAGCACTTATCTTTCGATTAAGGACTTGCCCGCAACCAGCTACGTCGCTGCAACGTTCCACCCAACCATAGGCCAGCTTGCTCATCAATCTCTCAGCAACGCTGCCACCCCCGAGCTGGGCATGATTCCTCCGAAATAAGGGTCAATTGCAGGCTTGCACATAGCCAAGGGGGCACACTCAGCAAACCAAACACAGCTGGGTTTCACAGGCTTTCGACAGACAAGCCAAGCCAGCACGGTCCAAAGACTAACCATTGCACTCAGGCAATTTCTTAGCTGTCACAGCTTAAACAGGAAAACAACTTCCGAGTCATTATTGGCCCTATCGTGGCCAAAATGACTCTCAGGCGAATTTACAACCGTTCCCAAACGCAATAACAACCCAAGTGCAACAGGAGAAAATCAGCAGTCCATTCGAGACAATGAAGCCACGGGGAGACTTACACAGACCTTGTGGAAAAAGGAAATAACAGAATTCCGACCTGGGCATGAGTAACAATCAACGCCAAATCCATAGTTCAGCTCGTGAGGCAAAGATACAACTGCACCGTCCACCAATCCGCAGAAGAAAACCATGTGGGTAAAACCCAGAAATTCCTGTGCGTGAGAGAAACAATCAGACCCTGTGAGGAATGAACAGCTCTTCCTGAGCTCGTGGGTGAACAACAACAGCTGAAAGGACGCGAAATTGGCTGTGCGTGAGTAACAGCAACAATTTCCTGCGTGAAGGTGAGCAGCAATGGCAAGGACGCGAAAATGCCAAGCCTGAGCGTGAGGAGCGAACAGACAAAATCGTGGGTGAGAGAGAAAAACAGGCCAGGGAAGAGTGCGTGAGGGAGAAGAATGGGAAGACGTGGGTGGAGTGGGAAAGTGGGTAAGGCTGACAGCCTGCCACAACCACCACCACTTCAGCAATAACTCCCCCAACCACCAGCTGAAGCATTAAAGAGGTTGACAAGGTTGGATGAGGCAAAAGGTGACAAACAACAAAGGTGGCAAAACCACAAGGTAATAAAACATGGGTTTTTTCCCATAAACCAAGGTTTGACATTCCCCACCCCTTATCCTTCAGAATCATGCCCTTTTCATTCAACGTTGCACTGCCGTAGCTGGTTGTGGTTTATTTTAATTGATGTGCGGGTTTACATGATGCCGAATTATAATGTGCTAAATAACACGAGATACCATCGACAACTACCTCTATTGCCGAACCATACACAACCAAATCGATGGTGGGGCTTTTGCCTTGAGCTCCTCACCACAATTAATTACAATATATACATCATGCAAACGGGGTCAAAACCGGGGACATTACACTCCTTATTATAATTTTGAAGCATCTCCCAGGTAAAAACCTTTTTTTTCAATACTAACCATAAACAATTTTATCTTCATTAACATTTTAATTTTCCATATTTTATCCCACCACCACTTAATTCCATAATGTACAATGTACATTGTTTTAAAGTTCCTTATAACCTAATCTAAACTTGTTGCTATTTTATAGCACAACCAAGAATCATACAAACATTATTCTTTTTCCACCTTAAGTCTAATTAAGTTATCACCTTAAATTTTAAATTATTATTATGATTTTGTATTTAAAAAATAAATCATATTATTCTTGAAACCAAAAAGTGGTCACCCATGCTTTTTTTATCAATCGTCATCGATAAAATAAAATAAAAAATATTTAAAATTTACATGTCGCACTGTACAAAACTATGGTTTTCTAAACTATTATATATA
>LPNX010093395.1:267430-294784 GCA_001517045.1 Pseudotsuga menziesii
CAACAATTACAAAATAATGCTTATACAATTAATTAAACTAGGAGGAGTTTATATCGTCCATCCATCTGTATTGTAAGAATTAGTATGGTCTCAAACATAACTGAATTCATACTATTTGAAAATAATATAATAAAATGAAATTGTAAATATTAAAAACAAACAAATATTTAATTATCAATTTTTAATAAACAATATTTATACAAGAAGAAGAATTCAATTACCAATTTATAAAAACCAAATTGTAAATATTTAATTAAAAAACATTTAATTGTTAATTTTCAATAAACATTTATACAAGAAGAAGAATTCAATAGTCTCCAGATGCAATATAGTTTTTCTTTCGTAGCAAGGAAAGTAAAAAAAAATCCTAACATTAAATCTATAAATCGTTATGAGAATCTCAATCCTCGAGCTAAAAGGATTTATAAAAAATAGAATTAAGCAAGGTTGTGTATGTGCTTATGTGCTCATAGTGATAAGAATGCAAACTTCTTTTTAACATGTATGCCATAAGCGGGACCATGAACTTCAATCTGCAAGGCTGCAAAGTAGATTGACTTGGGCATCGCAGGGTGATGCCAACACTAAATTCTTCCATGCAGTGGCTTCGGCCAGGAAGAATCATAATGCTATCTGGGGTCTTGAAGATGAGGGAGGTAATATGATTGTTGATGACATTAGCATTAAGGACTTGGGGGTTAGGTACTTTAAGAAAATCTTTGAAGATGACCACTTGTCCAACATTGAGGCTCAACTGAAAGTTATACGTTTATTTCCCTCCTTTATTAATTCTGAAGAGAGGGAGACCTTCACCTGCCAGATCTCCCTGGAGGAAGTTGAATCGGCCCTTAAATATTTCAAAAAAGATAAGTCTCTAGGACCTGATGGATGGCCTGTTAAATTTTATTTGGCTTTCTTTGATATTTTGGGGCCTGAACTTGTAAATGTGGTGGAAACTTCCAGGCAAGAAGGCAGGGTTACTCCTTCATTGAACTCCACCTTCATAGCGCTTATCCCTAAGAAGTAAAAGCCCATTTCCTTTGTTGATTATAGACCCATATCCCGCTGCAATCTGGTTTACAAGCTGATTTCTAAGGTAGCTGCTCAGAGACTCAAGCCTTTTTTAGATAAGTTTATATCTCCATAGCAATTTGGAGTCTTAAAGAATAGACAAATTACTGAACCCTTGGCTATTACACAAGAAGTTCTACACTCTGTCAAAACAAAAAATAGATGTGCTCTAATTTTAAAGCTAGATCTTACAAAATCCTTTGATCGGGTGAATTGGACTTATCTCAGACTTATTCTTCTTCAAATCGGTGTCCCTCTGGTGGGTGCAAACTGGATTTTGGGTTGTCTATCTTTTCCTAATTTTGATCTTCTTGTCAATGGATCTCCTTCTAGTTTTTTTACAGCTTCCCGTGGCATCAGGCAGGGTTGTCTTTTGTCCCCGTTGTTGTTTATTCTGGTCATAGAAGGGCTAAGTTTGCTTATTAAGGATGCTCAAAACAATGGGAAGATCAGAGGTATCAAGATATGTCCATGGCTTTCTCTCAATCATCTACTCTTTGTTGATGATGTGATTATGTTTGGCACTGGTACATTCGAGGAGTGGGTTGCATTTAAAGTCATTTTGGACACATTCTGTGTTGCCTCTGGTATGCATATTAACATGGATAAATCTTTCTTATTGTACAATAATATGGATGAAGGTCTATTGAACAGGATCTCTAGGTCTCTCCCATTCAAATTTGATCATATCACCAAGGGTTTTAATTACCTTGGCTATTATCTAAAGCCCTTTGGGTATCTGGTTAAGGACTGGCATTGGCTCATAAAGAAATTTGAGAAAAGAATCCAGCATTGGATATTTTGACTATTGTCTATTGGGGGAAGACTTGTTCTGATCAAAGCAGTCCTTATTAGCTTGCCAGTATATTGGATGGCCCTGGTTCCTGTTCCTCAATCCATTCTTGACAAGCTCATAAGTATGATTTTCTAATTTCTATGGGGCTCTTCTACGGTCAGCAAAAAGTACCATCTTGTAGACTAGAGTTCTTTGTCTATCCCGACTTCTCTCGGGGGTTGGGGCATCAAACACTTGGGCTGGTTCAGCCTTTCCCTTTGTCTAAATTTTTTTTGGTTGGCTATCAATGGGACTGGTATATGGTTTAATCTATTGACTGAGAAATATTTTAAAAAACTCCCTGTGGCAACCTGGCTTCACAATAAAGCTTTTTCTATTAGAGGTGTATCCGTGATATGGAAGGGTTTCCTTCATACCCTTTCTTGGTTGGGAAGTGGTCTGATCTGGAAGGTTGGAAATGGTAAGGCTATTCGGGTGGGACTGGACCCGATTGTTGGACTTGGCTCACCTTTTAATCTTCCTCTAGACCTTCGGGACTATTTGGAGGATTATGGTATTTCTACGCTGGACCAAGCAAGAAATTTTTCCTCAAGTGCACAGAAATATTGGTTCACTACCGAGGAATTGGATCTAGATGGTGACTGGAAGCTTGTTTGGGACCATTTTACTTCGGGGCTTGAGTATGGTAGAATTAGTCCCTCAGAACAAAATGATTCTTTATTATGGTCACATGATAAATATGTTGATGATCTTACTGTAGCACATGGATAAGAGTGCATCGTTTCTATTCATTGCACTGCGGGTCAGTCTCCTGTACTAGACCTTCTCTGGAAACTTAACATTCCAACAAAAATATGTTATTTAATCTGGTTATTAGTCAGGAATCAGGTTTTGACTTGGGACAAGCTCCAGAGTCATGGAAGACAGGGTCCGAGCTTGTGTATTCTATGTAGGAGGGGTGAAGATACTTTCCAGCATCTGTTCATTGACTGTTCTTTCTCCAGAAGAGTCTTCTCAGCCTTCGGTGACCATTATGGGCTACCCTCTGTCCAGCACAACACTGTCAGATCCTTTCTGGAACATTGGTTCAAATGTATTCCTTTAAGCTCTGCCTTAAGATATTTCCCCCTTTTCTTTTTCTGGTGTATTTGGAAACAAAGGAATCGATGCATTTTTGACAATAAATTGGCCTCTATATACGCTCTTCTTAAGCAAATTGATGATCTCATGCATATGTATCCGGTCCCTAAAAAGAAGAAAAAAACTAGAGTTATTGGCTCAGGCCCCCAGCTCGGATACCCCTATGGTTTTTTTGATGGGGCTGCTACAGGGAATCTCGGTGGAGTTGGTTTTGTGATACATTTGAGTGCTTCATACTCTATTAGCTTCTCTCTGGGTTGTGGCAGAAGCACTAATACCAGATCTGAGCTTCTAGCTCTGAGGGCTCTACTTGCGGTGACCAGTCATTTGGGGATCCCTCTTCTTATTATATATGGTGATTCACTTGTCATTATTTCTTGGGTAAACATAATTGCATCACTAAACACCCCAAATCTGAGTCACTGGTGTGATGACATCCTATCTTTGCTGCAACATGTCCCTCCTATGACCATCAAGCATATTTATCGTGAGCATAACTAGCAGGCTGACAGTCTCTCAAAACGGGCTTTATTTTTGGACCCCATTTTTGGGAACTTTACTGAATATTTGGATGGTATGATCATTGATCATGGGAATTATTAGCTTTTTTAGCTTTTGTCGGGCTTCTGTCCCTTCTCTTTTCTTTGGCACGTGTATCTGTTTATGTTAGAACTGGTTCCTAGCTGACATTGAAGAGACTCTCAGCCTTCTTGTTATGCTCAGGACTAGTTAGCTTTATGGTCATTCTCGATCTATATTCAACAAGATTTTCTAACCTGTTTATTGGGAATGATGAGAAAAGTTTGCCCTTGGCAGGCTTTATGCTTTTCTATTCCCTTGTATTCTGGCAGCATGGTATGCTTCACTGATCATTTAGTAACCAGAGGGGACCCCAAATGAGTATGTTTATGCAGTAGCTTGGACTGCCTATAGTAGGCTGATTGTATATGATGTCCTTTGATTCAATAAGAATATCAAGGTCTAGTATTTTTTCCTGTGAAAAAAAATGTATGCCATAAGCAGCTCAGAAAGTAAGAAATTGTTTAAATAATGAAATGAAAAATCTATTGTACTATGATCTTGTGGTCAACAAAAAGAGTCGCCAAATTTATTTATTTTTAAATGAAATGCGCAAATCTTCTTGTAACTAAATAGTAATTAAGTGTATTTTTGCAATCAAGTTTTTTGGTAAAAGAACAGAGTTGTGAGTTTGTTCTAAATGGCCTCTGCAACCAATGTTTTTTTATCGGGCATATATTTTAGTTTGATTAAGGACCTCATGAAAAATAAATCATGGATGTCCTAGGGATCACCCTGAAAATGGATTTGTTGTTTATATTTACACATGTTTCTTTGTGTACATGCCTTGGGTTTGCTATTTTGATTGACCTCATTTTATCAAATTATCAGTCATTGTTGCAACAAAGATTGGAAATGCCAATTTAAGGAACTTATTTGCATCTCAAATATTTACTATATGCATTAATGCTCAAAATTTACTCCAAATTTATTCAAATTCAGTTATTTGCAGAGGGGTGAAAAACAAGAGGCATTGAGGCTCCTTGAGATCTATTTAGAACCATTGGCTAGAATGTTTGTGTGTAAGAGAGAGAGAGAGAGAGAGTGTGTGTGTGTGCATCCAAGCATGCATAAGTGAATGAAAATACTATACAATTCTTACAAACACAACCTTTTCAATATCATTAAAGTTTGAATTTTGTGTCAGCTCCTAATCAACTTCAGGTCTAAAAATAAATATCCACCTGTCATCTTTCAAGGCTCCATAATTGTGTTAACTAGTTAGTCTACTATGTAAATTATCTATGTGTTCTATGCAGACATAATAGGTACAACGACATCAAACACATCTAGTTCCATTTAATCTGGGAATATCATTTTAGTAGTTGAAGCTCTTGATAGTGTCATGTAGAAGGATCCACCCACCAAATTGCTTGTATGTTATTAAAATTTCCATGTAAAATGTCAAACCCAAATCAAATTCCTAAACACAAACAACACCAAAAAATTAACAACAAATAACTATCATTGTCATCCTTTGCATTTTGGTCATTTAAAAGGTTAATCAATATAGGTATATCCTTGGTTAAATCTTTATTTACACCAAATCAATGTTGCTCTCTCCTCCTGCAATGTTGAGAGGGTTTGCTTCTAGGGTTTTCACTAGTGGATACTCAGACTCTATTTAATCTCAACATACCACCCTGGATACTCGTTGGTCATCTGAAGACCCTAAGGTAAATCAATGGTGGTAGCTAAGGGATGGTATGAAGGCCCCTCCCAGCCAAGCCCTGAAGCACAAGGAATTAACGATACTCTTGACCCATGCTCCATCGCCTCACTGAAATTTGGGTCTGAGGAAATACCCATCCCCATGGGATACTTGACAAAAAATGAAAAGCACACTCAGTGAACCTCCCAGTATGACGACGACTATTCTAGAACAAATACTTGCATTGCTTGCATAGAGGATCGGCCTTGCCTTAATCTCTTACCAGGAAGGATAAACGCTAAGGTGAAAAAAATGAAGGACCATGCTCTCATAGGCGAGTTCATTGGATTTTGGACCACTGAACAAGCCCTTATAGGGTGGATAGATACAAAATGGAAACCCAAGTCCCATTATGATCTTCAACTACTCTTAAAGGGATTCTTCAATATAATCTTCCATCATATGGATGACAAAGACAAGGTAGAATATGGAGGTGCATACTTATTTAATGTAGCTGGTATATACCCGAGGAATTGGGTTGAGAGATTCAACCCAGAGAAAGAAGAATTCTCATGGGATCCTGTATGCATATGAATGTACTCACTCCCATAGGAAGACTGGGATGAGGAAACCCTAAAAGAAATAGGAAATATGTTGGGGATATTTGTTCGTACTGTTAACCAAAAAAAAATGAACAAGTATACTTCTTATGCAAGGATTTACGTCTACATGCATATTTCCAAAGCCCTTATTGATGCCATATGTCTAACTTATGAATATTTGAACTAGATCCAACCCTTAGATTATGAACATGTACCTTTCAGATGCTTAAAATTCCATGAACATGAGCATATGTTTAGGGACTTCCCACTAAACAAAGTGCACATTGAGAATCATAAGGAGGAGGAAAATGATGCTGAAGGTTTCCAGAAAATGGGGAAAAGAAGATGAAATACCCGCAAAACAGCTCCAAAAAAAACCAAAGAGGATGCTTCAACCACTAGCAACAACTTCGTCATCTTGGAAGTCCAACTGGAAAACCCAAACTCAGACTAGGGCCTAGAGGATCCCAGCAAAAATATCACTCATCCAGAGCCTCTAAAGAAGTAGGTTCATCAGAGGACCAATGATAAATCCGAAGTATTGCATCCCTCCAATGCTACAAAAACTAAAGCTGGCATGCAACAGACTCCAACCTCAGGAGCCTCAGACCCTCAAGAACAGATGACTGACTATGGACTAGATCTTCTCATGGACGAAGGTATGCGAGAAACGGATCTTGGAGAACTAGATCTACTTGGAATGGAGGACACATGTACTAGGAAATCATATGAACCCATCCTAGCTCGGTAAATACAGTTTTTGCAGAATGCTCTAGCCGAAGCTAAACCACAAAATAATCTTGGAGTTTATAACCCTCCCTAGAAGTACAAACAAAAACTCCAGTGTGATAACAAAAAGTGAGGTTGTAAGACAGGTCTACATTGACTTAATCAACTACGAACCATGCTGGTGGAATCAGTGAAATATGATCAGATCACGAAGTTATTCTCTACCTCTGTACCGGTTATGTCAGGAATATCATCTTGTGGAATGTAATAGGTCTTAATGGAACCTCAAAACAAATAATGTTGAAGTAGAAAATACAAAAAGAAAATCGAGTTGTTATCTTCATCCAAGAAACCAAATGCACTACCAAAGCCACTCTCAAGCTGATGACTAGTATTTTTAAGGGGATATAAAGTATTTCCAATGATGCTAAAGGAGACTCATGAGGTATTTCCATTTGTTGGAACCATCGTCTCATCTCCCTTAGCGACCTTGCTTCCTCTGCTCATTCCATCTCTGCCTTTTTTCACTTAGTTGGAACTAACATCAAGGGACATCTTCTGAATGTCTATGGACCCCAAATGACCAGTCATAAGTTGCAGCTACTCAACATCCTTAAACGGTTCACCCTACAACACCCCAACTCCCTCATTATCATTGTAGGTGACTTCAACATGATCAATAATCTTAACAAAGAAAAAGGTGGTCTAAATACTCTTTCCAACGAGGACCGGGATTTCAAATCCACAATAGAAAATAGTGCCCTAGTGGATCTTCATACTTCCTCTGGTTTCTTCATATGGAACAATAAGAGGGGCGAAGTTCACTATATAGAAAAATTCCTTGATCGCTTCATGGTCATGAAAAAAATTCTTAGTGCCAACAGAATCATTGAAGCTTATGTACTCCCTCCCCCAGATTCGACCATTGGCCCATCTCACTTTCTTGGCACAATATCAACATCCCCCTTCATATGCCTTTCAGATTTGAAAAATTATGGCTCTCACACCCCTCCTTCCTTGATACAGTTAGCAGGTGGTGGTCGAGCATGCAAGTTGAAGGAAAATCTAAAATTTCCATGATGCATCAAAAGTTGAGTTAGCTTAGAGCCAACCTTCGAAAGTGGAATCACACCACTTTTGGCAACATCTTCCAAGACAAAAAGGTGATTCAGGAAGAGCTTGAAAAAATGCATCTTTACATGATGAACATGGGTACAATAAGGGCATCAAATTCAAAGAAAAATACCTCCTAGCTCAGTTGGAAAAGAGATGCGAGCAGGAGGAAATTCTCTGAAGACAAAAATCTAGAGTGGGTTAGCTAAAAGAGAGAGAAAGAAACACCGCCTTCTTCCACTGATCCACTATACAACATAAGATAAAAAATAGAATTGTTAAATAGGATGTAGGAAGTGGAGGAAGTTATTAATCAGATGGCAAAGGGAAAGGATCTGGGTTCAAATGGATTTACAATCAACTTCTTCCATCATTTTTGGGATATGCTGGAATATGAAGTACTGGATCTAGTGGATGAATATCGTCAAAATCAATGGGTCCTGCCGACACTCAATGAAACTCATGTCACTCTGGTTCCAAAAGAAACATACACCTCTCATCCCAATAAGTTCTGACCCATATCCCTCTGTAAAGTCATTTACAATATCATCTCGAAGGTGGTCGCTAATCGCCTGAAATACCTCCCCCTCTGATTATTTCCCCTGAACAGACTAGGTATGTGGAAGGAAGACAAATACTTAATGGAACAATCCTAGCACATGAAATCATCCACTCCTTAAAAACTACCAAATCCTCTAGTATGCTCCTTAAACTCGACCTTTCAAAATCTTTCGATAAGATGAGTTGGGAATTCATTGAGAAAATACTTCATGCTTTTGGTTTTTATCAAAATTGTACAGGATGGATCATCTCTCTCATCTCCTCAGCCTTCTTATCCATACTTTTCAATGGTTCTCCCTCCTATACCTTTTCCCCCTCCCGCGGCCTTCATCAAGGTGAACCCCTTTCCCCTTTTCTTTTCATCATCATGGCAGAAGGTTTGGGTCATATGCTACTAGTGGCAATATCTTCTCGCTCCCTCCATGGAGATCCGCCCCAGGTTTACTAGCAATTTTTCGATGATAACCTTCTCTTTGGGCACCCTTCAGTCCAAGAATCTCTCTCTCTCAAATCTATTCTTGATACCTTCTCTAAAGCTTTAGGAACCACCATCAACTTGGACAAATCCCAGATCTACTTCTTCAACACAGGTGTTACAACCCAACAAAACATTGCAATAATTTTAAGGTTTTCAATATATTCTCTTCCCTACAAGTACTTAGGATCCCCCTTGTATTATTTTGTTGTTAAACACTCCTCCTAGAGAGATCTACTAGAAAAGTTGGAAGGTCGTATCATGTCTTGGACCTTTCTCTCTCTTAACATGGAAAGCATAATAATCCTTTTAAAAGCGATCCTCCAATCCATTCCACTATACCTTTTTTATGTCCTCGCAACTTCTAAATGGGTTCTAAAATCCATCAGAAACATGCAAAGAACCTTCTTATGGGGGTGTGACAAAAATAGGAACATATGGACCCACGTTAGCTGGCATAAGGTCTGCCTCCCCAAGCAGGAAGGAGGAGTGGGAATCTGGGATCCTGAAATTAATAATTTGGTCATTTTCGCAAAAATATGGTGGAAGTGGATATCTAAGAATAACACTCCCTGGGCTCAACTATGGAATATAAAATATGGACAAGATGTATCCCATACTCACATGATTATATTTGGCATGGATCTCCTGGGTTCTTTGATCTGGAAAGTTGTCAACAGTCAAAGGAACCTCATTCATCAACATAGATTTTGGGAAAACAAAGAAGGGAACACCGCCCTCTTATGGAAAGACTCTTGGCATCAACTACCAAGCCTCAAAACCCTCTTCACCCATCAATATTTAAAGGACTATATTCAATTAAATGATAATGGTCGAGTCAAATATTACTGGAAAAATGGGGAAGCCTCTACTCTTCACCTTTGGAAGGAGCCCAATAGTTGGCTACACTTAATGGAGCCAGAACATTTGGGAACCATTTGGCAGGAAATTCAACACAAAAGGCTCAAAGTTAAACACGGGATGGATATCGTTCATTGGGGGCACCTTCCAAAAGGAAATTTCTCTATCAATGAGTCCTACGCTCTTATCTCTAGCAGACTGGAGGCGCATCCCTTCCCACTATGAAAAAAAAATTAGAACCCTTTTCTTTGGCCTAAGGTTTCTTCTTTTCTTTGGCTACTTTGTCATTGGTGTATCCTTACTTGGGACACTCTCTTGAAGAGGGGATTCTAGGGGTCTTCTCTCTACGTGTTGTGCAACAACCATGAGGATATAATAGTTCGCCTTCTTTATTCTTGTAATCACACTAGCGTGCTATGGGATTCAGCTGCAAAAAACTTCAGAAGAACTAAAAGAGTCAAAGGAAATATAACTAAAAATTTGCAGTAGTGGGATGAGAATCCTTTCCAAAGCAATATCCTCAACATGTTATGGGATCTCACTCCTGGATTTATTATATGGAACACTTGGAAGGAGAAAAATCTTAGGATCTTTGAAATAAAGAGAATATCCACAAAATAAATCTGGAAAATCATCAACGACAACCTTCAAGAAACCATTTTCACAAAAGAATGGAACGATACAGATTATCCCAACACCCCAACTAAGCGACATATTTTGACCAGTTGTAGTCTCAACCAAATGCCTCCACCCTCAGCCCCTAGGGTCACCAAAATGAAAAGTAACAGTCCTGAGAGTTGGAATCCACCTCCAGAAGGGGTCTTTAAACTTAATTTTGATGGAGCATCTAAAGGAAATCCAGGAAATGTTGGGTTTGGAGGGGCTATCATAAACCATGTGGGAGACATCCTTGGAATTTTTGTGGGAACCTTGGCTAAAAAACTAATAATGCAATAGAACTTGAAGGTTTGGTGGAAGGGATATCCCTGGTGACCAGGATGAACCAACTCCCTTTGGCTGTAGAAGGGGATTCACAAGTCATACTATCAATGGAAACTAAAATACATAATGGTTCATAGGTCTCAAAACTTTAACCCGGCTGGAGATTAGAACATGGCCTCATACACTTGGAGAGCTACCTAAATAAGGTCGAGGCTATTACCTTCCATCATGTAAAGAGGAAGGCTAACTCTCTCACTGATTAACTAGATAATGAAGGGGTTAACTGTAACCAACCTCTTTGGGAAGGAAAGTTGGATGACTCAATGGTCGTTTCTCTAGCCCTCAAATGTAGGGAAATTGTGAGCGTTGATATCTCCCACCTGGATACGGGTGCTTGCGTGTCCCATCGACAACGCATAGCGCCTTGACTTGGGAGCTGACTGTGTGGCACCATGCATGCCAAAGCCTTTAAGTCACCCACCCCCCCAACTCTACAAAACTTTAATGCAAACGAATGAAGACGTCCCCTCCATCATTGGGAGAACGTCGAACCACTACTAGCGCCATTAAATTTGGTTTGATTTCGGTTGATTTGGAACATGTGTCCATCGAGATTCTACAGAAGAACTGGTTAAGGTTGTGGGATGTGGACGCGAGAGGGTTTACTCGGTGGATCTCAGTTGTGGCCTGTGGTTTCTGTCTCTAATTTTCCTCCTCGACACCACTCACTTAGATCTCTCCCCATTCCATACGTTTGAATTCGCACCTTGACCCATGGAAGTTTTTCTCCCCTCAGCTGCCTAATCTAGGTTTGGTATTTGATATGTCGAGGGAGAGAGGTACCCTTTGCATAGGAAGAAATGGCCAAGGAAAAACCCACAACGCATGGTGCCTTAACATGGGAGTTGGATGTGTGGAACCACACATATCAGATCCTTTAAGTCTCCCCCGTCTCTCTAGAACTTTAATGCAAATGAATGAAGACGTTCCCTCTAGTGTTGGGAGAACATCGAACCAGTACTAGCTCCATTAAATTTGGTCTGATGTTGGTTGATATGGAACATGTGGCCATTGGGATTCTACAACAAGACAAGTTAAGGTTGTGGGATGTGGATGTAGGAGGGTTCACTCGATGGCTCAAAGTTGTGACATGTGGTTTATGTCTCTATTTTTCCTCCTCTATGCTGCTCAGTTGGATCTGTCTGCATCCTAGAGGTTTGAATTCGCATCTAGCCCTGCATAAGTTATTCTCTCCTCACTTGCCTAATCTAGCTCTGGTCTTTGAAATGTCTAGGAAAAGAGGTACCCTTCGTAGAGGAAGAAATGACTGGGGAAAAACCCAACATGTACTAAGTTTAATGGTGTAGGAGGGATATGAGGTTGATATCTCCATGTCGACCCGCATTCTGATCAATGACTAGGAGGCTCGACTGGTCAATGAGCATCTACACATGGGCAGGGGTGGCAAGTAAATTAACCATTACTCGTTAATAAATATTATGATGGGCACCCTTGTGGATGATATGCCAATAAATTTGAGCTCTTCCCACATCATGGTGCTTTTAGCCAAAGCTAGTTGACAGTCTTGGACTACAATCTCAATGGTCTAGATTCCACTTTTTCCTGGAAGCGCCTAGAAAGTGAGAAGTGAAGAGAAATCAACACGAAAGTGGGAAGTGACAACACTACAAATGGGTGGTCGATGGAGAGGAACTCATATCTAGTTTAGACGGTGACAACTAGTGTTCCTTTTCCCATCCCCTCAATAATTGTACCTATGTTCAACAAGCGTGTTGGAGACAATGAGGAACTAATTGGCAAGTATTCTCCCCTTCAGGTAAAAAATCATGTTTCTTCTTCTGATGATGACTTCTAGGGTGGCTTCCCCATCCTGGAGGAAGTTACCCTTTCGTAAATAGTGGTTATGACTCCTTCGAAGGCTCTACCACCCACCGACTCTGAAATGTTATTTCAAGTCTTTTTGTTCCAATCTGTTTATTAGTCTTATGTTTAAAACTTTTATCATCTGCATTATAGTGGAGTACATGCCTGATTTTTGGTGTCTTATGTTAGTAAGATTTTTTTGTTATGATCATACCAGGAAAGGCTATAATTTTGATTGGTTTGGGTAGTGGTTCCACTATCTAAATCCACCCTAAAAGCATCATGGACATGTAATTTTTGAATCCTCTATTTAATAAAATTTGCAACTTTACAAAAAAAATGTTGCTCTCTCCTCATGAGGGTTTCCTGATTCCTCCAAGACAATCTCAATCTACTGGTTTTTCATCTGCAAATATATCACTTCCACCCATCTCCTTTATCTTTGCAACATTCACTAGCTCTCTTTAGAATTAAATGGTGTATCTCCTTTGAAAATGTTGTTTCCAATCAACTCTACCACCTTATGATCATGAACCCTTCTTATTGTCTCTCCTATGGTTTCTTGGTGAAATGTGATTTCACTGTATCCCCCTGCAGGATGGATACACAAACAATATGTAAGTTATAAACCCAGAACCCTAATATTCACATTTGTGACATGAGAAATTACACAAACAAAACATACATATCCGCAAACAGAATATAGGAAATAACTTATAACAACCCTTGTATGTACATTAGATTCTTGATTGCTTAACAATTACATAAACTCATTACTTATGTATTTGTGGGTAAGTAACACAGTACCTCCAAAATTTAGAGCTATAAACGAAATCTCTAAAGAAAAATGATTGGTTGTATCTTTCCATGCCTCTGAAAGCAATCCATATCTAGTATATGCAGTATGACCATCATTATAATCCAACATGTAGATTTAATTATTTAAATAATACTCAAAGTAAAAATAAAACTTACATTAGAGACCTTTACAAATGTGCGAACATTCTTGGGTATTGGGTTTGCAGATTCCCTTGTTTCCTAAGGCTCTTCTTTGGGCTCCAAATCACGATTTAATGATCTTGGTGGCACCTTAGGAGGAGGGACAAAGATATCATTGATAATAATCTCTTTTGATTTAGCCAGTGAAAATTGTTTCCTGAAATGTTAATTGATATATGACTCTTGACTTTGACTAAGCTCCCTCTACTTTGCTACTTCTGTTAAAGAAGTAGGTTTTGTTTGGGAAATTTACTTCCATTTACACCAAAGGATATTTGACTTACTATTCTTGTAGCATGTTGTAAAGAATGACAAAATAGCAACATGGGTTAAACAAGGCATCAAAAAATACAGTTTTGATCCTAGATATCATAATATGAAACAAGTTTGAGAAAATTGGTATTTTAGAAACAAACGTATAAAAAGATATGATATTTTTCATACCTAGTAAAGTTGCACTCTAGGATAATCAAGATTAGAATAGCCATTGGCAGCATTTCGACATGGTCATCACCCTTATTAAATATTTCAAGAAAGCTATAGACCATATGATATGATAATTTGTTAAAATTTTCAACATTGCTAAGCCATGTGGTATTGTACACCCATAGTGTCCTTTTATAATATTGAGATATTAAATATGATTTCAGAATAGTGTATTGCTCATAACTTATAAGTTTTGATAAATTTATCATTGTTGATAAATTTTTACAATGATTCATTACTCTTGAGTAGCATGCCATGCTTGGAGGAAAATGTTAAGGGTGTGTGGAATAAGATAGTCCTTGAAAACTATAATATTTAGTTATAATGGTAGAAAATTCCCTTCAGAAACATTCATAAGACCTCATAACCATCTATAAAGGAAAATACAGGCCATGTATGACTCCCAAGATGGTATCATTTTTTTATAGTTATGCTCAAATACATACGTATACCATTCCAAGTGCAAGGACCTTGTTTGAGAGGGTTCCCTCAATTAGTGCTACAAAACTTGGCATTGCTGAAAATTTGGCAGAGGTCATCAACTCAGGAAATTAAAAATATTGGGAAAAACTTTCCATAACTTAGCAAACATAAACTCATACCCCAAAATATTGGCTTAAATATTTGAAAAACAAAAAATGGAATAAATTGAAGAATTTTGCAACACTGCCCTAGATAGCTAATGGAAACATTTCTCATGAATGATGTTCGAGTCTACAATGGAAAAAGGCCACAAAAAATACTTTTGGAAGTGGATTTGTCAATCTTCATCTCAATCGCTTCATGCATTAGTGTTCATGTCAAAACTATATGTTCCACTCCACCAATTCTTTACAATCTTCATATTCATTAACAAAAATTGCCATGTTGGGGATTCTTACCTGTAAACATTTGTTGTAAATTTTATAATATTAAGGAGGGCCATAACATCCAATAGGCATGACTTTATAATTGTTGAAACAACATGCAAGGTGTATTTAGTTAGTAATATGCCCAATGGAGCATCAAAATGTGAAATTATACTTGAAGCAGTTTGATATCTGTCCTCTATGATTTTAGAGTGACCTGTCTAGGAAAAAGGTTGAGTTGAATTATTCATATTAGACTTTAGTTACAGGAATGACATTAGGGATTTATATACACTTTTGAACACATAAAGATAACAAAATCACGACTTCCATTCCAGTGGTCCCTGCTTGCTAAGGTTAGAGGGACAACAATTAAAATTTATTCTTGCTTGCTAAAGATCATCACCAATTATCACCAAAAGAACACAACCCATCCTTGAAATGATGGAAGTGGACAATGTCTCTCTTAACAATTTATTGTCCAACAATATTCAATATAAACTTCATGGAATTATGACTATCACCACACATATGAATATTGTGTATGATTCAGATGGGCATTTCTAAGGGTGTGTTGAAAATCCCAAAAACAACTGCCAACTTCTTACTATGGTGACAAAGTAAATATTCATGTTTCTCCTCTTCCACATCATGTAGCAAAGGATTTGTGTCTATCTTATACCCTGACTCCTCCATCTACCTACTCAATACTTCTAACTCTGCACAAATATCCTCCATTTGTGGGTGTGATATGTCCCCAACAACAAATGAGTGTATATTGCTCTATTCCTCAATCCAACTACAACATGGTTCCTTTTTCGCCCCCTATCTTTCATCAAAGTTCTCACCTTTTCTACCTCATCCCAAATTTTAGTTGTTTCATCGTATTTGACAGCAAGACATATGTTTATGTCGTTTGAGGTTCCAACATGAGAATATGTTCTACTACAAATTGCTTAGCCTTGTATTGCCATGAACCTTGCAAGTATAAATAAACATCCGCCACATTGAAACATCGGGTTGAACTGAGATTTGATTATTCAATTCCATTGCCAGATCAACATGTCCTACGCCATGGACAAGAATATCAACTAAGTTTGCATGGCGTTATGCTTCTGGATTGATTCCATAATAACGACTCATGGAATCCAAGTAATGGCAACCTTTCTCCACTAGTCCGACTTGTTTGCGTGCATAAATAATTCAAAATTATAATAAACAAGAAACAACAAGCTATTTAATATTCAAATAACTAAGAAACAAAAATACCATAATAATGAAAAAATACCATACAACCCAACCCTAACTCAAAATAAATTAAAAAAACAAAATTTTCTACAACTTCTTTATTGAATGCTTAGCATTTACCTCTAGCTTAATTTGCACCATAGAAGTAATTTTTCAACTAGACATAACTCAAAATGAAATGAGATAGAATTCAAACTCTTTTCATAAAGTAAAAATGGGACTTTTTAAAGGGCGAAGGGGAGTGAGCAAATAATAATACCTTGTCATCTTCATTGCAGAGCATACACAAGATATGAGGTAGAGCCTCACTGTCGAATACCAACTTGGCTTCCAATTCAATCCCACACACAAAACTCCTAACCACAACTATGGACTTAACCAACAGTTCAGCCTTCAATTCACTCGCCAGGATCTCCATAACTCTTGGAACTGTGCCGATATATATATTAGACATTGTTTTCATCTTTTTGTCGATTATTTGGTTCTTTACGTCCCTCATGAGGTCCTTTAACTTCGTAGCAGCATCCACTGAAATCATATTCTCCATGATTTCCTCTCTCTGATTTGTGAAACTTGGACTTTGGGAATCGAACCCATGACCTATCGTGCAAGCAGGGCCTCGTGGTGTGAGAAGACGACCTAAAACCTATTATCTGGGTTAAGTAGAAAATGAACTCTAATAATAATTACGTTGAATGCGTTAAACAATGGAGACATAGTCTCCTAGTTTCCTCATTGCTCCATCAAATTGCATTCGAACACGTGTTTTGTCGGTTTGGTGAATGGTAGTTTGACATGCGTTTCATGTGTTTGGACGGGTGTCTCATGTGTTTGGTGAATGGCCAAACTTAATGCAGGATTACTACCTCCATTTTCTGCTTGAAGGTCCGTCCTGCGCGTGTTCGAGCAGTTGGAAAGGTGTCTTGAGTGTTTTAACAGGGATTTTGTTAATGCATGCTTATTACCTACTTGAGGGTACATCCTGCGCGTGTTTGGGCAGTTGGACATGTGTTTTGCTTGTTTGTCAGGGGCTTGGATTACGTCGTAACCTCCATTTTTTGCTTGAGGGTGCGTCCTATGCATGTTTGGGCAGTTGGAGAGGTGTCTTTGGTGTTTTGACAAAGGATTTTTGTTAATGGAGCCTTATTACTTGCTTGAGGGTCCATCCTGCGTGTGGTCGGGCAATTGGACAAGTGTCTCGTGTGTTTTGAGAGGGGTTTTGTTAATTGGGTTATAATGCAAGATTATTTTGTAACCTCCGTTTGCTACTTGAGGGTTCATCCTGCATGTGTTCAGGTAGTTGGAGAGGTGTCTCGCGTGTTTTGACAGAATTTTTGTTATTCTTGTTTTTCGCTTCACAGTCCGTCCCGCACACGACTAGATTGATAGCCTGAGTGATTTTCGATCTTACATGCTTTAGGATTGAAAGGTTGGGGAATGGATTTTGGATAGATGTGTTGTGTGTTTTTACTGGTGGTTTTCCCAGTTGATGCTTCATGGTCCGTCCTGTGCACGACTTGATTGAAATTCCAAGTGATTTTTGATCATATAGGATTCATGATTGATATACCAAGGAATGGATTTTGTAAAAAAAAAATTGTGTTTTGGCCAGTGTATGGAGTGTGGCCCTAAAACCCATTTGCTGGTTATTTTTGGGACAACTCGTCCTGTACATGGCTGGATTGGTAGCCTTATCTCCTGATAGCTTGTTTTGATGCACATTTGTTGCTTAATTTTGTTTTTTTGGTGTACGCCTGGATTGACAGCCCCATATTTCATGTCAGTTTCCTTCACTGCAGTGTTCTACCTTCTTTGATTGCACAGATGGAACGTTTCTATTTCTCTACAAATTGGGTATACTCATTTCTCTACAAATTGGGCATACCCGTTGCGAAGGTTTCACGTCGAGGGTTTTGTGAAGGTTTCACACTGAGGTATGTTTAGTATTGGTCATGTTTCCAAGTGGCTTGTGTTTACACCCAGGGTTTGTGGGGTCAATCTGGTCACTTGTTTGTTCACCGACGCTCAGGTTGATGAAGAACCCATCGTCGATGTCCCTTCGGTGACATTAATGTCCTCCCTCAATGCTCCATCAATGCAGTATTTATCCATCAATAAAAGAAGGTTGGTCGTTTCATTCAGACATGGGATTTGTTCCTAATTTTGGCTTATCTTATGAGTATTTCAAAGATCTTGTCAGAGTCTTCGGTTCACCAGGTTTGTTGCATTGCTTTTGCGTTGCATCATTTATACAAATCCTCAGGTAACCAATATTTGGTGTTGTTTAGCTTTGGTTTTCTTGGATTTCTTTTTTTGGTCTTGGTTTACACCAGAGGTTTTGTGACAAAGGTTTTGACACCTGGTCAAAATCGCAAGTATTATTTCACCCTGCTTATCTGTTTTCGATATTCCTTGTGCTAGAAAAAAATTTGCTTGTTATTTTTGTGCCTTTGAATTGAGATGTTTATTGCAATGGGAAATTTAATCCTGGAGTTTTTGGTCTTAGTATTTAATTACTAGTGCGCAACTGTGATTTATACAATCTATGTAATTATTTTAAAATAAGTATACATTATCTTGAATACATTTGAGAGTGGAATTATTGGTGGCCTAAATTACTATATTTTTATTGTCAAATTGAGGGTTTCATTTTGTAAACTGATTATAATTGTTTTTTTGAAATGGGTATGAGTAGTTTTGAAATGTGGTATTTGGTATAGCAGAGGAAACTTTAATTGTTGGAATTGCATGGCTGTGTAGGAGTCTTATGAATCGTATGTTAGTGGATACAGTGTTAGTTTGTAGCATTTTCAAATACATGTTGTGCATAGTAATTTGCTTTATATAGCTAACCTTACCAATAAGTTATGCCCTGTCTTTGTATAATTTTGTTGTAAATTCAAAGTAGCTATAAAATATACCTATTTGATTTTAGAGTGGAAAATGAATTTGCTTCAATACTGAAGCATACAAACATGTTTTGTTGTGAGCACTTTCACCTATTATAAAAAAAATGCATCTTTTCAAGTCCTTTCTAGCTGTTTAATAAGTCAACCTTTTCTTGTAGCGGTTTCAACTCACCAAATAAGTCTTTACATATAGGTCTTCATGCCCAACAACAAGTGATTCTTTCTTTTATAATCTCAAGAAAGGCATGCATTATTTAAGAATTATCTTATATCCAACATGATATATCCTTTTACCCACACGGGTGTGGCTCATTGGTGATTCTCTTGATATGTTGTAAAGGAGGTCACGAGTTCAAATCACACCCAGGCTTACCCGTGTCCCATGCTTGCGGGGTGTTGTGGGGCACCTAGGGGTATAGTGGTAGTGGGAAAGGATCCTTGGACCCCGTGTCACATGAGTACCATCGCAGTCCCCAGTTTTCGATTCCCCTAGTATTAAAAAAAACATGATATATCTTGTTCATAGTTGCCCTTATCATAATTTGCTTAGGTAAAATTTATACATTTTTCTTTGCAACCTTCATATTTTTTTGGAACATAGATTAATCATATAGTTGGCTTAATCTCTTCAATTTTTGCTGCAATGTTTGTTGGACCTTGTATTGCTTTCTTTGAAGCAGATGAATGCTTATGAAGACACTTTCTCATTGAAACAATTGTACCTTCACATATATATTCGCTTGTGGAAGACTTAGCTTAGGCATATCCACTTTTGTCCAGTATTATTTGAATAGAAATATATCCTTCATAACTTCATTCCAAACATGTTTTGTGTAATTAGGAAACATAGGAGTGATTAGTCTTGTTAGTACATCCATGAATCTCCATATTATATCTCTATTCACCCCTACATCAAAGGACAATCTGTTCTTATCCTGCGTTGCCTAAATATCATATATCCCTTTCTTCAAGGTCTCACTAAAAATTATTCATTAACAATGTTCTATCAACTTGCTTGCAATGTTCATTTTCATTAACAAACACCCATTTTGCAAAATTTACTTCTACAGCCAAAACATCATCCATCCATGCAACCTTTTTTATCAATCATAGAATTGCATCAACCGTGCATCACAACAAGTTGATATGAGACGCGTCTGTAAATCCGGCTGTGTGCATGCTTGACTATGAAAACCCTTAAAATTAAATATCAACATGCTTTCCATGTTTTGACTAATGAAATTAGAAGCATATTTTATTTGGGTCCAATGGGGAAGCCACACTCATGTTTTCAAATAAGCCTAAATATAAATTCGGTTAACAAAACACCTGCCAAAGAAACAGGATACATCTTCTCAAATGCCACTCACCATACCACCAAGGAATCTTGGAGAGTTGATCTCAATTGTTTCATCCTTGTTTAACCTCAATAAGAAGTATATAACTTCCCTTCAAAGCATATGATATGTCTTGGTAATGAGAAAAATAGTTCATTCCCTTATCATAGTTTGCTTAGAGAATTGTGAAGCATTCTTATTTTCACTATCAGGTTACGAAATAAGCTTGCATCAAAACCTAGTTAACAAAACACCCGCCAATAAATGTGAGCCATTTGTCCCTAATACACTTTCCATAATTCTAAGGAATCTTGGAGACTTGATCTCCATTGTTACATCCAAGTATTTCATCAATTTTTAACCTGGCAAAAAAGGAATGCATTGTTTAAGAAATATCTTAAAATCAACAAGTTGTCCAATAGGACTTTACTTCAAAGCATCTGATATTCCTGGATCATGAAAAAAAGAGTTCCTTACCTTATCATAGTTTTCTTATAGATACAAGTAGGGCTGCATCAAAACCCAATTATCAAAACACCAACCAAAACACGCAAAACATCTGTCCAAAAGCAATTTGTCGACTTGTAATCTTGAAGATTGTAAGATCGAAAGTCACTTGGGCTATCAATCCATCCATGCAAAGGACAGACCATAGAGAAGAAAACAGGAAAAATACACTCAACTTACCATTCCAACATGCATACTTTTATGGAACATATATTATTCTGTTGCAACCGCAACATTTTCCCAAAATTCAAAAAATTTTGGGACCCTCCTTTTGCTTATATTGACTTGATTTTGTTCTTTAATTTGATTTAATGAATCTTCTAGAAATACTGTTTCTAATTCCTGAAATGATCCACTTTTGGTTTTTTTTCCTTTGAGTGTTTTTCAAGTGTTTGAATCGAAATATTTTCTGCTTGTGCCCCGCCGTTGCGAAAAAATAATAAGTTTCAGCCTCGATCTTTTTCTCCGCTGCGTTTGTCTTAATCGGCTGGTTTTGGTTTTCAAATTGGAAGTTTTCATTGCTACTTTCTCCGCAGTTGCGGACGGCAAATCGCGAAGTCTCCCGATCATCGATTTGACTTTTTCGACCCCGCATTTTTGTTTTCGCCGCCCCTTAAGTCTTTGGTGTTCCGTCGTTGCGGCCACAGAAAGAGCTACCTTGCCGAACTTGTAGTTGTTTTCCCTTCTGATTTAGACTTTACATTGCGGATTGATTTGTCCTGTATGTTTCCGCCATTGCGGCTGCTGAAAGCACTATCCTTCCGGTCGTTTAGTTGTTTCTCCTCCGATGAAGATTTTTGGCCATCGCAGAATGTGATATCCTTTCTATCTCCATCGTTGTGGCTCCCGTTCCGCTATCGCTCCGATGTTTTAAAGCTCCGACACGTTATTTGTCCCCCGGTTATCCCCGCGGATAGATTAGTGTTTTGGCCACCCGACGTTGCGGAAGGAATTATCTTTACGTCCTCCGATCCATAGTTCTCCGTCGTCTGATCTGTCACTCTTGTGTGCTGTCGTTCTCTCGAGCTCGCAAGGACCCCGTTATCGATACCCGCGTCCAGGTGGCTCAACTATGGAAGCTTGACCGCCCTTCTTCCCGCCGTCCACGCAGCATTGCCAGGTAGGCTCCTCGTTGCATTGTCCCGTTCCGTTCGAACTCTTGGTTAATTTTTTTCTATGGTTGGGTTTTTCCCACGGCCGTTTTCCCTTGGCCCGTTAGTTACATGCCTATATATTGAATATTTTGTAGTGTAACTGTCAGTGGGGGGGCGTTTTGACCCACAGGGTAGTTTTTCCCATGGCCTTTTGTTTTGCGACCCTGCGCTTAGTGAATGGGGGGTTTGGTGCAGAGAGAAATAATGGACCTAGGATTTTTCAGCCAAAACAAAATCAAGTGTATCAAAAGAAGTTTCCTCAGCAAGAGCCTAGGATTCCAAACCAGTTAGACTCAACTAACCTGGTAGAATAGGTAATTCCATGGTGTAGACCTTGTGAGCAATTCCACCAAGAAAGTACTTGCTACATAGCAAACCAGGTTATAGAACATGGGATGGCAGAGGTCAGTAATCATGAAACAACATCAGGCAAGTCTGATCATGTGTACATGGTAGGCCGAACCTATCCTCTATCAAACCAGCATTGGCAGCAGGCCACAGACTACGGTTTCAAGAAGGATCTCCTGTCTAACTTTTATGGTACACTGCCTCCTCCCGAGGAAATTAAGGAAAGGAGGGATGCCAGGTTCAAGGGAGCTGTGCATCAAAGGAGAGAAAAGCAATCACCGCCTAAATAGTACAAGCAAAAGGTAACCACTCCTTCCCTCCCTGATCCTCCTATTGTCCCTGAATCAAATATTGATATGGGAGAATGGATAAGTAATGCTAAAGTTCATGTTTATGCAACTGATGTCCTTAAGATTCTCGGTCAAAAGGAAAAATTGTTAAAAGCCTTAGAAGATAGAAAAAGTGAAGCTCATAAAATTATCGAGGAGGATCCCCTCCCTAATAATAATGCTATATTTGAAGCTGAACTTATCGAACCTATAGATATTCCCATAGTCCTCAACAGTATTGATCCAAGGAGAGAAGATCACCCACCTTTCTATGTCTCCCTTTTAGTTGATCAACTTCTCATTCATAACTGTATGTTAGATTCAGGTGCTTCATCAAATGTCATGACTAGAAAAGTAATGGAGCAGCTAAATCTGATGGTCACCCGACCCTACCACAATGTTTGTGCCATGGATGCAAGAGAATTTGAAGTGGTAGGGAGAATATTAAATTTACAGGTCAAGTTATCTAAGTATCCAGATATCGACATGTCAATGGATGTGGTGGTAATAGATGTCCCAGATAATTGGGGTATGTTGCTGTCCAGAAAATGGGCCGCAACTCTTGGCGGGCACATCCAAATGGATTGGACATATGCCACTATACCTGCATCAGAGAACACTAGGGTGATTCTCCATAGAGAAAAGCTAAGGAAATTACATGTAGAAAACCCTAAGAATCCCGGAAATGAATTTGTTCATTTCACTGATAATTTTGGAAACTATGCTATTTTGTCAAATTTCATGGCCCCCATTAAGGAAAATATTAAAAATGAAAAGATCGATGAAGTTTGGCAAATGTACTTTGACGGTGCTTATTCCAAAGCCGGAAAGGGTGCAGGCATCGTGATCATTTATCCTTCAGACAAAATCTACAATTTTGTGTTCAGGTTAGAGTTTGAAGCATCAAACAATGTAGCTGAATATGAGGCATTGATCCTAGGTTTAGAAACTGCTAAAGATATGGGGATAAAGATGTTGAACATAAAGGGTGATTTAGATCTAGTTGTCCTCCAGATTAAGAATCAGTATCAATGCAAAAATGACAGACTAAGGAAGTATAGGAATGCCGCATGGGACATTATGGAATGGTTTGATGCACTTAACATCCAAAAGGTCCATAGGGAAATGAATGGGTTAGAAGATAACTTAGAAGTAGCAGCTTCCACCCTCCAGCCATCGGATGAAATGATTAATGGGAATGGAAAGATGGAAATCAATTTCAGACCTTCAATTCCAGATAATATAGAACACTGGCAGGTGTTCAAGGATGATGAGCAGCTCTTGAGATTCATCCACAATCTACAAGAGTTCGAAGGTTGCAAGATCAGTTATCAGCAGGAAGGTAAAGAGTATCAGGAGTGCGAGGATAATGAGAGGAATCACATCCTGAGTAGCCTTATAGCTTTCGAAAATATTTTCGATCGGCAGGTCATCATAAAAAACAAAAAGAAGAAATAAAAACTGGGAATTATATGGAAATAAACATAGGAACTGACAAGGATCCCAAGTTAATAAAAATTGGAAAAGGTACTTCGAAAAAGGAAAGGAACAACTTGATCAACCTAATCAAAGAGTATAGAGATGTGTTGGCCTTTAGTTATGATGAGCTTAAAGCGTATAGGGAAGATGTGTTTCAACACACTATTCCCCTCACAGAAGAGGCCAAGGAGGCCAAACCTTTTCGACAAAAACTTAGGCGAATAAATCCTAAGTTGGCCCCCATTGTGCAGAAAGAACTTCAAAAAATGCTAGCAGCAAGGATCATAGCACCTACAAGGCATTCATCTTGGTGCTCCAACTTAGTTGTTGTTAGAAAGAAGAATGGGTCAATTAGAATATGTATAGATTTTAGAAATCTGAATACATCATGCCTCAAGGATAATTACCCATTACCCGACATGGAAACTTTGCTTCAAAGAGTAACAGGATCAGGAATGATGTCCATGTTGGATGGCTTTTCCGGTTATAACCAGGTGTTGGTAAATAAGGAAGATCAACATAAGAATACATTCACCACACCTTGGGGTACTTATAAATTTCTAAGAATGCCTTTTGGCCTCTTGAATGCGGGTGCCACCTTCCAAAGAGCCATGGATTTTGCCTTCAAAGAACTTATAGGAAAAATAATTGAAATATATCAGGATGACTTAATTGTGTTTTCAAAAGAAAGAGCTGACCACATAAGTCATCTTAGGAAGGTTTTTATAAGATGTCGGAAATATGGTATTTCCTTGAATCTCGCCAAGTCAATATTTGGAGTTGATAAAGGCAAGTTGTTGGGGCACATCATTTCTAAAGATGGTGTCAAAGTTGACCCTGAGAGAGTTGAAGCTATTAAGAAAGTCCCCTTACCTCACAATCTAAAATCTCTCCAGTCTTTTAATGACCAAATCAATTTCATAAGAAGATTCATCCCGAACTTAGCAGAATTAATGAAACCTCTACAAAAGCTATTAAAGAAAGATGCCAAGTTTGAGTGGACAGATGAAGGGAAAGATGCATTCAAGGCCATCAAAGATGCCATATCCATGTCCCCGGTCTTAACTAGTCCAGATTATTCCAAATAGTTCCAAATATTTTCCTTTGCCTCAGAAGACACCATTGTCGGTGTTTTACTTCAAAAGAACAAGGAGGGACAAGAGCAGCCCGTAGCCTTTATGAGTAGAGCCTTACAAAATTCAGAATTGAAGTATACAACGATGGAGAAACAGGCCTATGCTCTTGTCAAATCCCTTAAACATTTCAGAACTTATATAGGTTACTCCAAAATCATTGGATATGTACCCCATGCAGCTGTCAAAGATATCATGTCTCAGCAAGACTGTCTAGGAGTCAGGGGTAAGTGGGTTTCAAAAATTCAGGAATATGATTTGGAGATAAGACCTACTAAATTAATTAAGGGACAGGGTCTTGCAAAGATGCTGACCCAAGGAAATGAGAAGACTTTAGGAATAATCTGCCAGAGTAGCAATTCAAAGCAAAATGTATCAGATGAGTTTCAGAGATTAGAGCAGCACCCTTGGTACACCGATATCATATTTTTTCTCCGTGACCTTACATGCCCCGATCATTTACTAGGCCATAAAAGAAGGGCACTAAGGTTAAAGGCAACTAAGTATTGTTTGACCAAGGATGGTTTGGGTTGGAGAAACCCAGACGGTTTGATACTTAGATGTGTCGATGAACCTGAGTCCAAGAAACTCATGGTTGATTTCCATTCAGGATTTTGTGGTGGACATTTTGTAGCCAAAACAACCGCACACAAAATCCTTAGAGCAGGCTACTATTGGCCAAACCTGTTTTCAGATGTGCACAAAGCTGTCACAGTTTTCCCCCAATGTCAATTATTCACCGGAAAGCAACAAATGAAAGCCTTGCCTCTAAATCCAATAGTAGTCCAAGCCCCTTTTCAGCAATGGGGACTTGACTTCATCGGTAAGTTCAAAGATAACTCAAGCAATGGTTACTCTTGGATTCTTACCGCCACAGATTATTTTACCAAATGGGTAGAGGCAATACCTACTAAGAAGGCAACCGATGCCATAGTCATGGATTTCCTAGAGGATAAAATCATCACAAGATTCGGTGTGCCAGCTAGAATAATCACGGACAATGGCCCATGCTTTGTTTCTTCCGAGATGTCGTCTTTTTGTTTCAAGTACGGCATTATCCTATCTCACTCATCTGATTACTATCCCCAAGGAAATGGTCTAGCAGAATCAAGTAACAAGAACTTAATGACCATAATCAAAAAAATTGTGGGCAACAATAAGAAGGCTTGGGATAGCAAAATCAAATTAGCACTATGGGCCGACAGGATCACTAAGAAAAGTTCAACCGGGAGGAGCCCTTTTGAGCTAGTCTATGGCCTTGATGCCACCTTACCAATCCATCTAAAGCTTCCAGTTTATCAGCTCCTCCAGACATTCAGCTCAGATCAAGAGGCCATCCAGAATAGAATAAACCAGTTGATCGAGCTAGATGAGAGTAGAAGAGACTCTCTTGACCATAGTATCAAGAATTCAGACAAGGTCAAGAGAGCCTTTGATAAGTCTACCTGGCCAGGTTCTTTCCAAGTAGGTGACACGGTTCTACGTTGGGACAAACGACGAGAAAAACTTGGGAAACATGGAAAGATCGACATCCTGTGGTTGGGACCATACATCATCGATGAAATAGCAGGAACGAACTCCTTCTATTTAAAAGACTTGGAAGGAGAAAGATTGAGCTTACTAGTGAATGGTTTCCTCCTCAAGCTGTTTTTCGTCGAGGCAGTTTGATGCCTTTAGTGGCATCGATGGTTTCAGGGTCAATTTCTAAACCTTGCCCTGCATGTATTTCTAAATTGTATATATCATATTGTTGTATCATTGATTGTTGCATTATAGTTATGTTGTGCCATGTTGAAAATTTTCCTTTGTATATTAGTTTTTGTAAAATATTCCTTTTTTCACATTATAGATTAATTATGTACATTAGTTTGTTTATGGCTATTTTTTTCTTATATACACATGTTACTGACAAACTCTAATTGCCTTGCAGGAACCAGAGATTCTAGAGTTCTCACATCCTCTCCTTTGAACAGAAGATCAGTTAGAGAATGTGTCCCAGATGGAGCCAGAATGTTACCACCTAAGTTGTACTTAGTGGTTTTTATCACGTGAGCCTGGTGAACCGGATAGGGTTAACTTGTTCGGACTTCAAAAAGACCTTTGGAAATACTTCTGGGAAGTACTTGTTGTATCATATCACATGTTCATACCCCATGGGGGAATTGTAATAAAT
>LPNX010093395.1:295122-322631 GCA_001517045.1 Pseudotsuga menziesii
TCTAGGTGCTCATTTTAAAGCTAAGAGCACCATGTAAACCCATGGACCCACTATTTCCTAAGTTTTGAGTGATCTTCCATCACTCAGGTCAGAAAGCCCCAAAAATCAATTATTGATTATTTTAATTAATAAATTGATGAATAATGGGGCAAATCCAAAATCAATAAATCAATGGATTCTCAACCGATTTGACTAAAATCAATCAGATCTGGAGCAGATTGACTGGATCTGACAAATCCTTGATTAAAGGAGGGGATCAAATCAGATCCAGAGTTGAGCTACAGTGGTATTCATGGGGAATTGCGCCCTCCCTCTCTCCTCAACACGTTTTGGCTCTCCTGGATGCTCTGTGGGCCGATGTGTTAGTGTATGGGTTGATGTGTCAGCCAGATCAGGCCCCCGGTTGACAAGTAGGCTCAGTTCAGCCTCAGTTCTACATTGATGAACTATCCATCAGATGATTTCACCGGATTCCATGAGGAATTGTGCCCCCCCTGGGCTAGATGGCCTGCAAATTGTATATATCCAGGCACAGCCTCCTCTTCCAAGCTAGTTAGAGCTGGGATTGAGGTGCTGCTGCTATTGTATTGTTGTAATTCTACATTTGAAATAAAGAAAAGCTTTGGATGCAATACGGTGTGGTGCCATTACATGTGTGGATGATTATTGCCATTGTTTTACTGAGGTAACCTGTATATGTGGTCATTTTTTGCTAATTTCTTGTAGATTCGTGGTTAAGATTGGTAATTAGCTTATTACAATCTTGATAGGAAAGGTGTTGTTCAATAAGTTTATTAACTGTCACTCTCCTTTGATGCATGTTTAGAGATCTAGATTTAGCATGTCCTATAAGCTTATATGCATGTTATCTTGAATCTCTTTGTATGTACTAATCGGATCTCACAAGTTTCTTGGCAAGTTCTTTGATTTCAGCTGAGTTGCAGGTTCATACTTTGGAGAGGATGCTGATCTAGTTTGCTTCTTCATTCTCTTCAAAACATTTCAAAGGCATAGTCCCTCGGCATTCCACTTGAAAGCTCTACTGCGGATCTTCAAGGAAACCAGCACTTTTCTCCTCTTCTTCCTCCCTCAAAATCAACACTTTACCCGGTTACCTTTTCAGTTTATAGCTGTGATTTTATTTGGATCTGTTTCATCAAAGTAAAGTATACATAGATCTAATATTTCATAGCTCACATCCTAGATCTTGCACTAAAAAAAAAGTATCATAAGCATCCCAGATCTAGTTGTAGGGAAATTGTCCTTTTTGCATGAATTTGAAAGAAAACTTGTAGATCACATGCATTAGATTTCCTTTCGCTGCGATAAATTTCAATATTCTACAATATCAGTGCATTTTAATTGGCTGCAGAAATAGCAAGTCAATATCCCAAGGAAATCTTTCTTTTCTTGGTTCCTTTTCGTCGGTTTAGCTAGTTTAATTTCATTATTTTTTGAGATAAAGTAGGATGACCTAAAGGTACTCTTAAAGTGCTTTTGGGAATTTGTTATTCTAATTCGCTCACTGTTGTTTAGCAGGTATGACAGAGAATAAAGGAAGCTTCTGTCCAAAGTGGCTTTGGGAGCGCTCAAATCCCCCCAGGGGTCTCTCTTTTGTCACATAATTTGTAAATTTTTTGTATAAACTATAAGATCTTGGTTTCAGCCTGTATAAGGACCAAGAAGGACTCATATATCAGTCCTTTGATATTGTAACAAGTAATAAATAAAATTTCCTTTGGAATAGGCTCTTTCGAGCCCATTCCCCATCCCCCCTGGGGGGATTCGCGTCGGTGCCATTTTCGTCGTTTTCTGCTTATTTCCTTTTACTAGAATTGATCTGATTTGTAGAGTAGTATATTTGATCTTGTTGTTAATTCCATATTCCATATCTTACTTTCAAAAGTAATCATAATACTTACCCCACGATTTCCCGAGTGACTCGAAAGGGTAAAGAGATTCGTGGTAGGATTAATCAGAAAACCAGATTTGTGTAGTTGTTTTAATTTTTCTATCATTTGTTTATCAGCAGCTTTAAAATTAACCCCTCCTTGATTCCCCGATTGAGATCCACTTGGATCGAAAGAGGTTCTTGGAGGCTTTTCTTTTAAACAACAACACATCTCTTAAAAACTTATTAAAATTTACAAGACTCCAGTGTGTATGCTCTGCACTTGGCTGCGGTTCTTCTAATCAGTCAAGATGTATCAAAAGCACTTGGGTGACTAGCATAATTAGGACTCACCTTCCCCAACTAACAAACCATCAGGTGAAAATCCAACACCTCGATCAAACCTTTACGGTGGCAAAATACCCAAAGGAAGCGGGAACCTACTGAAAAGTGACCTCGGGGCGCTGATCTCTGTCACACCCTAACGGGTGCGTTACGAACATAGCCCCAGAGACTCCATTTCAACCCACATATTCCTTGCGGGTAGCCGTATAGGTTTTGTTTTGGACATACTCCAAGTACTCTCGGGTATATCTGGAGTCCCCCAAGTTAGCCTAATTTAATCAATTCATACTTCAATTTTAACTTAAAACATACCAAGATGCAATCACAAAACATTCACTCCAAACACATGCAAGCACATTGATCTCTTTGATTTGACTCCATTATTAAGGCACTGGTCATTTTTGCTTCATATATATATTGTTTATCAGCTTTGTGCTTTCGTGTGTTATTTTCGTATCTTGTCATCTTCAATTGTTTATAGCTAAAATATTCGAACTCCTAAGTAACTGATTCAGTTAAACATCACCACACTAAGTAATCATCCTTAGTAACTTAATAGGGTCTAGCCCCCTTGGCTTCGTTAGGAGTTGAGCCTAAACGGAGGAGTCAAGAATAAGGTGACAACCTTGACTCGAGACTCACCCCCAAGGACACACCGAGTGGCTTGAAGATTTCTGCCACGTGATCCAGGTGTGTGAAAAGGTGGCAACACGGCCGTTATGCTGTCTACACCAATATGCCCTGTATGATGATGTTTTGATGGGGAAGGTTTTCATGGCCTTCCAGTGGTGTTTGGAATGGTTTCCCCCCCCTTTTTGTTTTCATGCTACCCGCGTCCTCAAACCACAGTTGTATTTCACCGCGCGGTTCCGCGCGACCCGGTTCACAGCTGGTTTTGAACCCAGGCCGGTGGAGGGGGATATATCACTGCATAAGTTTTATTGATCATAGATTGCATGGGTAGTATTTTGTTGAAGCACACCGCTGTTAGGGCTGGAATAATTTCCACTGGTTTTTTCCCGCACGGCGTGATGATCATGGCGCCCGCAGATAGCCAGAATTTTCTTCATTTCAATGTAAATTTGTTTCCTACTCGATAATGGTTAATAAAACTGTTTGGTATTAGACATCAGTGTTAGCTTGCACATATTTACTTCATTTAAGTAATTTCTGTCATGCTAAACATAGATGAAGTGAAACAATGCACTCTGTTGTCTCAATGTTTGCAACTTATTTGGAAATGGCTTAACGTTTATGATTTCATATATGACAGGAAGATTCCGAACTCGAAATGTCGACAAGGCAAAAGAAGAAGGCCCCTGTGGTCGAGGAGGAGCCCGAAGTAGAGGTTGTCACCAAAACCAAATACATCTATGAGGACACCAAGTGCATATCTGGTGTGGAGCCCGAGTACCAATGGGGAGAGATATATAGATTGATTACGCGCCGAGAGGTGCCTGATATGGGCTTGGAAGAAGAAGGTATATACGCAAATATAGAGAGATCTTCACTGATGAAGATTGCCACAAGACCAGAGCTTTTCCCATGCTCTGAAGTGATTGGTTGGATTATGCCCCAGGCAGATGTAACCACTATGATCCTGGAGAGTGTTGACAAACAAGGCTATGCTGCCTATAGCCCAGGATATGTAGCCCTGGCCTACCACCTGCCAGAAGCTCAAATATTTTTGTTTGACGATTGGTTAAAAAACATCAGAATGGACCTTGTTGAGACCCTTAAAAGAATGTTGTTTTCTGGAAAGAATTTTAGAACCAGCGCTACGGGAAAGTATGACACGACAAGCTTAAGGGCCCCATACAGGTTCATCGCCTTAATGCTTAACAGAATTTTTGGAAGAGCGCATGGAAAGAGCTTCAAATTGGAGTGGATACCCATTATTTTTTATGTTGCAACCCAGGGGACCATTTTCAACTGGGCTAACATAGTATCAAACAGTCTTTCAGCCTGTATGGCCTCAGCCTTGGGAGGAGTGTCCCAAAAGAGGTCTGAATTTTATATGAGTTCCATACTTGTTGATTGTATACTGTGCAATCAACCTTTCCCCAGTCTAAGATGCATCTGGGATAGGGAGAGGATGCATGTTTATGCTGCATACAAACCACTATGGGCACACAAATACCATAGTCATTACCGAGAGGTTTGTGAACAATTCATCATGCCCTTGTATACTCTCATTTTTCTAAAGGAATGCGACTGCATGTCAGAAGAGGCATTGCAGGTAGTCGAAGAATATGCAGATTATTTCCTGACTGAGGATGGACTCTACTTCAGGATGTTTGGAGGCTCTAGAGCACCCTCCCTACTACCCAAATACGCCATGGACTAGATCATTCATAAAGAGGCAGTTAGGAAAGTATTCCTGGATGGCATTGGAAGTTTTTTGTTTGAACATAAGAAGAGTGCCTATCCCTCTTTTCCTTTCAAGTTAGGGAGCTATAAGTTTAACAAAGTAAAGAAAGCAGATGAGTTTGTAGAAGAATTGGACAAGTTTCATTTTGGTGAGATGCCCTGGGATAGAGAAGAATCTGTCTTCTGAAATGCATTGAACATGACAGCCTTGAGGAGAAGGTTCAAGAACAAGATGACCACAACAGGTGGGAAGGGGCAGGGTGAACAAGCAAAAGTGAAGAAGCCAGGAAACAGAATGAAGAATCCAAAAGGTTGGCCCAAGAGGCTGCAGGGTGACTGCAAGGAGAAGAAGAAGAGAAAAGAAGAGCTGCACAAGAGGCAGCTAGAAAAGCAGAGGAATATGCAAGGAATGAAGAAGAAGAAACAAAAAGAAATCTTGATGAGGAGCTCAAGAGACAGGAAGCAGAGAGGCTAAAGCTGACTCAGACAGAGACAGAACAGTCAACCTCTGACACAGCTGGTGGTCAGACCCAGGACATTGAAAACCCCGAGGTTCAGGACCCAGAAGTACCCGCTGCTGGCCTACCTGGACAGTCTATGGAACCCACACTCAAGCGGGTCCCTTTTGTACAGAAGAAAGGGGAAGAAATCCCTGATTTTAACACCATCTTCTATGACAGGGAAACCAAGAGAATAGTGAAGAGGACTAAAAAGAAGGTTGCAACAGGAGGTTTGTCCGGGAAAATGATAACAGATACAACTGTTGTATATGGGACAGACCGAGATCCCAGATTCACCATTCGAGCAGGAGCTGCATTGATCCACGCCTCGGAGGATAATGTGGACAAAATAATGACAGATCTGGAGCAATCTAGAAAGTCTTCTTCTCAGCTGAAAGACACCTTGAGAAAGGAAAGAGAAGAAAGCAACAAGTTGAAAAGGAAATATGAAGACATGCAAAAAGAGATGAGGTCTTCAAAGGATGAACTGCAGATTCTCCAAGCAGAAAGGAGGTCTATGGAAACTACACAAGAGTGTCTGGAGAGAGTGCAGCAAGAGTATCGAGAGCTAAGGGTGGAAAAGGAACAGCTGTTGGGAAGGATAGAAGACTTAGAGTTGCAGAAAACCACCTTGGAGACAAATGAGAAGCAAGCTCAAGAACATGAGGCAAGACTTCAAGAACAGATCACTTTTCTGACAACAACTTTAGAAGAAGCAAAAGAGCAGCAGGTTGACCTCCAGCCTTTCAAAGAACATGTGCTGGCACAAAAGGCCAAGATGCTTCAGCTGCAAACTACCATGGAAGAAGAGAGATGCAAAGTTTTTCAAATAGACGGCCGATTAGAGGAAATTATAGAGACTTCCTCTTATTTTGTTGATAGATCTCAGGATGTCATGGAAGTCCTGACTGCAAGAATGGAAAGGCTGGAAAATAATGAAGAAACTCCTGCAGAGCTGCCCTCGAAAGATCGACAGGCCTTGAAGCAGGATTACGACTTATTGGAGTTTGCTATAAACACAGCAGAGGATTTCAAAAAAGCTGTGAGAAAGACTAAAGGAGCATGCACATAATTATTCAGAAGGCTCCTAATTACCTACAACTGGTGCCAAGTGGAAGCCAAGCAGAGGCTAGAGGTTTTTCCAGATCATGACTCATTTGTGGAGATTTTACAGAAGAAGTATCAAGAGGAGGAAGCTAAGATACAGCACATTAAGGCCCTCGACCACCAGGTCTTAAGAAGTGAGGTAGACCATTCCACCATCAGTGTGCAGCTTTTGGAGGATCAGCTTCCTTTAAGTGCGTCCAGAATCGAGGCCATCAAGAATCAAGCTGCTAAGTTCGAGATAAACATTCAATTTTTGGAACCTTTTGCGTTTGAAGGCATTGCCTCCGAAGCTTTGGCGTGGAAGAAATTTCTGAATATCCACGTGGGGCCCTCCTCATGAATGATCATTCACTATTGTAATATGTAACGGTTTTGTAAACATTTGAGGAAAGTGAAATTTTGGGAGGGGAAGAGTTGGGAAGCCCAAAGGTTATTTGTGGACAGCCCAACAGTTTCACCCTTTTTGTATAAATATAGGAGACTTAGAAGAACAAAGGGCTTTTTCCCAGTTAGACATGTAAAGAGATATTGTAAGAAGAACTACTTTTTTTTGCAATAAAGAATTATTGTTTTCCTGTCGGAGAAAGTTTGGTGGGACGTTCAAATGCTATACTATGGATTGGTGAAAGATGAACTATTTCGTTTTTCCAGTTTTTGTCCATTAACTGTGAGATCGTTCTAACTCTTAGAGCCTATGTTCTTGTTTGAATGATTTCTGGTTTATTCTGTGAAATTACCACCATGAGTAATGCATGCTGTTCATAAACAATTGGCTATCTGATTGTCTAAATATCTTTAATCATTCATGTGTTGTAGGAAGGAATATCAGCTATCTGTAATTTCTCTTTATAATGCATGCACTATACATATTACTCATAAATAAGTTACAATTTGGCTCCCCGGGGATAGATAGATAGATAGATAGTTAGTTTACTTTATTACTGCATATGTTATTTAGATGCTTGTGAGTTCTAAGACGAGAGTTAAGAACCTGTGCATCGCGTTGTGACTACTCCTTGCATCATTATCACCCTTCATTGTTAATTAGGCACATGCATATCATCCTTTGAGTCAAAAATACAAAAACATACACAGTGGACCAGGCCGCAACCGGTAAAACCTTTGTTTTGTTACTTGACCTACGGTAGTCGGACCGCAAACCGGATGGATTCCCTACACCAAATAGTCACGGGCTAGTTGGGAACGTTGACTGGGGAGAATCCCTTGCTGTTGTTTCCTGCGAATTTCCAGGCCTCAACATATTCCTATAGTTGTTGTTGACTCTTCAATTGTTGTTACAATCTTTGTTGGATCTTTATTGGGCTTTTTTGCAGCAGCTGCTTGCTTCTGAAGGAACTTACTCATTTAAAAAAATGTACCTTCTAAATAATTATTGGCTTGATGAAGAGGAGCATTTGAAATTTCCACACTTACCCACCGTAGTCTGATTTCAAGTCCATCCTTCTTTAGAACTTTCTTCCAAATATGTTCTACATAGTAAGGACATATCATATAACCCTGTCAATTCACACAAGACATCTGCCCAAAAATCCATTTGTTGGTCGCCAATCCAAGCATGTTCAAGATGGTTCGTGAAGCTTAAAAATGAAAATTACTCGGCTTTCCATGTTTTTACTCATGAAAGCAACATCAAACATGTTTTAGGGAAAATAAGAAGGGCACACTGATATTACAAATTAATGTTGCATCAAAACCCAACTAACAAACAAATATCCCAATTTGCATGTGCATTGGAAATTGTTCATATTCCATCTTCTATAAAAAAAAATCTACAACTCTTCAAGTCCTAGCTACTTGTTTAAGAAGACAACAATTTGTTGTAGAACATTTCACTAAACAACATTTTCACATCTAGGGCTTCAGGAACAACAAGAATTGTTCCATCCATCTTTTATCTCAACAAAATGCATGCACTTTTTAGGAAATATCCTACAATTAATAAGATGTCCAATAGGACATTCTCTCAAAATCAACTTATATGTCTTCGTCACAAGTAAAACAGTGCCTGCCCTTATCATAATTTGCTTGGAGAATGTCCAGTCGTGCGCAGGATGGACCGTGAAGCAGAAAATAGGAAAACCACACTCAGTTAACTAAATATGGCTGCATCAAAACCTAGTTCACAAAACCTTTGTCAAAACACGTGAGACACCTCTCCAATTTCCCGAACATGCACAGGCTGTACCCTGAAGCAAAAATAGAGGTTATGAAATAATCCTACATCATAACCCAGTTAACAAAACCCCTTTTAAAACATGTGAGATACCTTCACCAAATTCTCAAACATGCATAGGCTAGATCCTCAAGAAACAAACAGAGGTAATAAGCTTGCATTAAATTCATCCATTCGCTTACACATGCTTTGTTGGATCATAGCTTAATCCTGAAGGTTGTAAGATCGAACAGTACATGCATATTAGCGCAGGATGGACCTTTAAGCAACATATGGGTTTTTCAATGGGAAAGTCAGACTCAGTTAACCAAATAAGGGTGCATCAAAACCAAGTTAAGCAAACACCTATCAAAACCCATGACATACCTGTCCAAATCGACATTTGTTGGACCAATGACACACTTTTCCAAATGGCATTCGACACACCATTGGATTTGACTATTAAACTATTGCTACATTTTTTGTTGTACATTTCTTTGCCTTCTTTGGCACAAATGTCAATTTCTAAATAAACATCCCCACTAGACAAAAATGTTCTATCCAATTATTTATTGCCTTGTTATAGATTAATATCAGCCATATCTGCATTTTCCCATTTCGGTTTGCCTACAAATCGAATTTCCTTAAAACTTTGTTCCAACACCTCATTTGCATTGTTAGTACATATGAGAGAGATTATTCTTGTTTTAAAATCCATGAATCTCCATAGTTAGTCTCCACTTACCCTCCTAAATCATAGAACAAGTTGTACTCTTCCTAAGTTGCCCGCATTTCATAGGATCCCATCTTCAAGGCCTCCCTAAACATTGTTGCACTCTCATTTTGTTCTTATAACATTACCGCAATGTTCATTTTCATTACCAAATGCTTGATCTACAAACACTAACGTATGATCTTTCCTTAAATATGCTTCCGCATAAACAAAAAAACTCCATCCATGCAAGCCCTTTTTTCAATAATAAATATGCAGCATTCCCAATCTCAGACACACAAATTGCCATTAATCCATGGCATTGCTTGCACCATCCATATATAACCATTTTGCGTCTAAAAAAGAGTCTTATATTGCCTATTGTAGTAGCTTTACAATTCTACCAGCTTTTGACATTCGATTCTGAATTAATCATAAGATGTCCATTGCATCTAAATGGACCATATATAATAGTTTTATGTCTGAAGAGAAGTCTTATATTGTCTTTTGCAGTGATTTGAAAGTTCATATAGAATTTGACATTTCTGTTGAATTAAGCATAAGATGTCCATTGCATCTAAATGGATGTGGCCATTTTCCCTTGGGAAATATGACAAAATGTGGAATGGGTCAACATGCTTCTGCACCCATGTAGCCTCTTTTGTCGCTCATATAATTGCAACATTCCCAGTGTCATAAACAAAATTTGTCATCAATACATGGCATCACGATTCAGAAATATTCCATCCAAAAAAGAAACGTTTTGGTTCTTTTTTATTGATGCTTTGAATTGCAATGTGTTTGTTGGGAATTCCAAAGTTTTTTTGGGAAATCTCTCATAGTTGTTGGAAAAATAGAACAAAATAGTTATTGACTGTACATTTTATGTAATAGGTTATTATGTCTATATCTTTTAGATCTCAAGATATACAATTATCATTGGGTTTAAATACCACAATTGAGTTCAGTTTCATTACCAAATACATGATCTGCAAACGCTAACGTAATATATTTCTTTAAATATGCTTCTGCATAATAATAAAAACTCCATCCATGCAAGCCCTTTTGTCAATCATAAATTTGCAGCATTTCCAATCTCAGACACATAAATTGCCATCAATCCATGGCATTGCTTGCACCAACCATATATAACCATTTTGCATCTAAAAATAAGTCTTTAATTGTCAGTTGTAGTAACTTTACAATTCCACCATCTTTTGACATTCTTTCTGAATTAAGCATAATATGCACATTGCATCTAAATGGACCATATATAATCATTTTGCGTCTAAAGAGAAGTCTTATATTGACTTTTGTAGTGATTTGAAATTTCATGCATATTTTGACATTTCTGTTGAATTAAGCATAAGATGTCCATTGCATCTAAATGGATGTGGCCATTTTCCCTTGGGCAATATGGAAAAATGTGGTGTCACATCCCCTCCCATACGAGAGGACGCAACCACATCACTGCTACTATCATTCACGTGGGGATCTAAGCCCCATGAACATAAACAATAAAAATGCATTGAACATAAAACAAATACATATGCATAACAAATGCAATTATACAGCGGAAGTAATTCATCCATTCAAGCATTCAACATGTTCATGTAATGCATTAAAAAAAGTACAGTTGCAGAGACTAAACACAAGAAATACTTATCTTGAGAAGAAGCTTGTCCCACAACCAGCTATGTCGCTGCAACGTTCCACCCAACCATAGTCCAGTGTGCTCATCAATATATCAGAACCACTACCATTCCCTAGATAGGCATGATTACCACAAGGAATAAGGGAACAACAGACTTACACACAGCAAGATCATACATCATAGTCAAGCCAACGCAAAGTTGAGTTTCATAGAATGCTAAGGAAACAAGACAAATAACATACGGGTTCCTTGGACTTACTCATCCAAGCCAACAATCACCCCCAAACACAGTAAACCATCTAACCAATGGGTTCCTTGGACTTACTCAGCCAAGCCAACGCCAGGATGAACTTCACAGCCAAATACAAGTTCTGGGTATGGGAAAAGATGTCTTGGAAACCAAAATTAATAAATGGTAATTGGGGAAAAACACCTGTGAGTGAAATATGATTTCACAAAAAGTTTCTAGGCATTGTAGGGGCTAAAACGACCCCCATCCAAACCCAAATCGTGGGTCTCCTTTTCCCATTCACTGCACAACTCCAAAAAATAAAAAATCTAAGTAAGGAAAAATGAGGAAATGACAAAAAAACGTGGAGGTAAATTTACAGTAAGCTCCAGCTATGTGAGGAAGACAAAAATGCCTCTCAGAACCCCAAATTGTGAATCCTTGTTGTACATTAAATCAACAAGACCCAACCGAATTTCTGGACATGTAGAAATGGTGAAAAATGTAGAAAAATGGGATGAGAATGCCCCCGCTATCTCCAGCTACGTGAGAGAGAAAACACATGGGTGAATAATTGTCTTGGGCATTCATTTCCAAGCATTTACTTTTCCAAGAAGTCAAAACACGTTTTCCAAAAATGGGTGGCTTCCCAATCTCGAATTTGACTCCCATACTCTTCCCATCCCCGTGCATTAACTTTCCCCAACCAACTTCTAGATGACTGGGCACAAAAGACAAAATGGGTAGTTGACAGCTTTATGGGTTCTCCATTAGACATTTGGCTTTTCCCCATTGGCTCAAAGGTTTGAATATTTCTCCTCCCTATTCCTTGTGAAATAATGCCCCCATCTCTTTAACGTTTCGGTGCATAGCTAGTTGTGGTATTTTTATTAATTTGCATTTTGCATGATGTCTCAAATCATATTGTGCCTGGATGGCACATAAACCATCGGAATTGATTTTAATCATTGATACATAAGACACTAAATCCATGGTGGGGACTTTTCCTTGAGCTCCACACCATGATCAAATACAAATATTTACATAATGTGCAATTCAATACCATGGGGTCAAAATCGAGGTGTTACATGTGGAATGGGTCAAGATGTGTATGCACCCATGCAACCCCTTTTGTCGCTCATAGAATTGCAGCATTCCCATTGTCATTTAAAAAAATTGTCATCAATACATGGCATCACGATTCGGAAATATTCCAACCAAAACAGAAATTGTTTTGGTTGTTTTTTATTGCTGCTTTGAATTGCAATGTGTTTGGTGGGAATTCCAAAGTTTTGTTGGGAAAGATTTCATACTTGTTGGCCAAATAGATTAAAATAGTTGTTGACCATAACTTTTATGTAATAGGTTACTATGTCTATATCTTCTAATCTCGAGATATACAATGATCGTTGGGATTAAATACCACAATCGAGAAAGGAAAGCTTCTATAACAAAGTATTGTTTTTATTGACCATAAGTTACATGCAAGGGTCATGTTGAAAAAAAAACTTTAAGACATGACAAATGCCTTTTTAGTTCAACTACAATATAAATTACAATGCAAAACTGTTTTTGCATATACAAGTTGTAATTCTTTCCTACTTTGTAAACTTTCCTTTCTACCTGTAGAGTTCAAAGCCAACATCCATTGTATATCTTCATATGTATAATATATATAGAGATTTCTTTATTGTGTTGTCTTACTTTCCATTGATGTAATTTAATAGGATGATTCAATATAATATAATGCAAACTTAATTTAAATTGCTGAATTAATTGTTGTGTTTAGTGGAAACTTCAAAATTTCGTTGCCCAAGTTGTTCATACTTGTTGTTTCCAAATGAGTTTTTTTGATCAGGTAAAATCGAAACATCTGATTCACATGTCAAATAGATACATCAACCCATATGCATGGATTCATGTGGAGCAAATTCCTTTTTTTTCTATATGGAGTTATTACAAACTATTCCATATGGTTGCTTTTTAATGCATTGATTGTGATAAACACAACCAGATTGTAGTCATGTCTAAGGAGAATTCCAAGAAAAGAAATGTTATAGGTTGAACAAAAGGATGAATTTAAAAACCATGTTTCTGAAAAAAAAACTTACATAATCGTAGTTATATGTTCAAACAATTCTCCATATAGTGTTGATCAATTGATTGGATCATTTCATAGAAAATTGTTAAATTTCAAAAAAAAGTGAAATCTAGATAAGCATTGAGTTTTGTCATATATGTTACAAATAAACTTTTTATCACATGAGGATTCAACAAGGTGCTTTGCAAAGTTCAATTAGAGCGCAAGGTTACTTCCTCCTTACCAAACATTGAGACATTTGTTGAATGTTTTAACGATGATGAAAAATCCAATATTTATTCTTTCATGAGAATTGGTCTTACAGATTGGAATACGTTGCATATTTTTATAATAAATTATCCTTGTTAAATTGAAATAGGTTCCATATTTTTATAATGCAATATAGTAGTGGCAATTATTTATGTGAGCACCATTAGTAAGTTAATACACCTTATATAAATTCATTTCCTTACTCTATTCTCCCCTAGAGAAGGGAAAATCAGTCATCAAAGAAAAGGCGGTGCAGGAAACCCGGTGAGCTAAAGAGTCTGACAATATCTTCGAATTAATCATAATATAAGTTGCAATTAAGAACGAGGTCCATGTTTGAACGAAATGACTAGCCTTCTTGCATTGATGGAGCAACAATGCATTAATGGAGCATTGATGGAGATGAAGGGACATCGACAGTGTTTTCTTCATTGACTCGAGCAGTGGTGAACAAACAAGCGACCAGAGTGACCCCACAAACCCTTAGTGTAAACACAAACCAATTGGAAACAAGACCAATAATGAAAATCCCTTGGTGTGAAACCTTCGCAACACCCTCTACATGAAACCTTCACCCCATTTTTTCTCTTCCCTAGCTCCAAATATAGCCATATCATTTAAGTACAATAGACAATAATATGTATAAGCATTTATGTCACAATTAATATTAGCAACAAACAAATCATTACCATATATCCATCTTGAATATAGACATGCTCGAACATATACAAATCATTAAACTATTATGAAGAAAAGTTAACAATATTAAGTTCTTGCATATAGAAGCTATCTAAGCTCTTACATCAAGCCTTCTCTTCCCCGACCATACCTTTCATCCAATGAGTCACTATGTCTATGCATTATAGATCTCAAGATAGACAACGATCCTTGGGTTTCAAAGCCACAACTAGAAAAGAAATTTTGCAGAACAAAGTTTTCATTTTGTTCACCATACCCTTGATGGATGGGTTATTTGAAAAAAGCATACCAAGGCATTATAAAGTACATTTTTTAAGGAACTACGTTATCCATCACAATGCAAATATTTATTTGCACATATGATTTGTGGTTATTTCTTGCTATGCATAAACTTTCCTTTCTATTTGTGGATTTCAAAGCCAATGACCATTGTCTATCTTCATATATATAATATATATAGACATCTCTTTGTTGTCTTGCCTTTCCCTCCATTTATGTACTTTACTAGGATGATTCCATATACTATAATGCGAATTTATTTTAATTTGATGTAATTTATTGTCAATGTCTGGACATCCTTACACATCTTATATATTATACATATGTGTTTTAGATATTCATATATAGAATATATATTGTCAATTTTTGGCCATCGCATCATATTCGTTTTTCAATATTGTGGTCTTATTTCTATGGCTATACAAATACTTTATTAGTATCACAAATTATAATACAAATTCTATTTACCTTAAAGGTTGAATAGAAAAAGAAAAAAAATTGACAACACTTATATGTGTAAACTAATTACCCCTCGCGACCTCTATATCATTTGTAGTTTTACAACAAAAAAACAGGCCCAATTTCACTCCACAACAAAAAACAGCCTTCACCTTATGGAGACTATGTTGGCCGAAGATGTTGTTTCACTCTTGCATAATGGCTCTGTCAACCTCTACCCATTGGTGCAAGTTTTCGTTAAACCAAGTGAACTCACTCAACTCATCAACTGTTCGCTTTCGGATTTCTATCTTAGATGGACTTCACAAGCACGAGACATTGCTTCTAATTATATATAATAGTAATGTAGAAGATGGGAAATCGAAAGAAGGAACTATTATCAAAGTCACCAAATGTACATGCAACGATGTACATAATGTAAGGTATGATTCATTTCCTCCTTACTTTTTTTCCACTTAATGGCTTCTACACCCTTGGTGCATCAAATTTATTTTTCCCATTCCTTTTGAACATACTACTTCTTACTAGGACAATCACATTGCTTGCGCTTGAAGTTGTCATGGTGGATGCACCTATTATTGGAGATCCTTCGTCTTACCACTTAGATAGAAAATTTCCCTCGCAAAGCAGTGCCTCTCTTCCAGAGAATAACTTTCTTGAACCCTACACCCCTTCACTTGTGAACCCTACGTCAATAAATTCAAACCTTGACCCTATCACATCTACTATATTATTCACATCACTTACCTCTTCTAACAAACTTTGGAGCATTCAAGGTCGATTCATTGCCAAGACAAACATTCACGAATATAGCAATCAACAAGGCCTTGGGAAATTGTTTGTCTTTTACCTTGTTAATGCTTCATGCGATGAAATACATATCTCTACATTCAATGAATTGGAAATTTCTTTGTACGACCAAAAACAAATTGGCATAGCCTACGTAGTCTCAAATGGCATAGTCAAAGCATCCAATCCAACATACAACCACTTGAAAATCCATTAATGAGCTATAAACTCTCGAACCCTCTGAAAAGACAATTTGGTATTCAGTTGTTGCAACAATCACAAATGTTAACATGGATGACTTTCATTTTCCTTGCATGCCCTCTTTTTGTTGATGGCATACAATGCATGAAAAAAATCTCCCACAATTTTGGAAATGTTTGGCATTGTGCTAAATGTGACGGGGATTTTCTTGAATGTGACAACCACTACATACTAAAGGTTGACTTGGAGGATATCTTTGGACACCTTTATGGTGTCATAGCTTTTGATGATGATGCAAACCAACTCATGGGAATTTATACAAAAGAACTATGCCTCCTCTCAACTAAAGCAACATCCCTTACTGAAATAGCCCGCAATATCTGCAACATGCAATTACTTTTCACCCTTTGAGTTAGAACATGGATCTTTTGTGGAACTACACACCTAAAGGTTTTAATTGTGATGGTTGAATATGTTTCATTGACAACTTGACATGTTTCTCTTCCTTCCTACAACCTATGATATTATTTTCCCTAAACATCCATTTGCACAAATGCTTTGCACTCCGTACTCATGCATTCGTTAGATTTTATGATGATTCACTCGACTCTCGAAGTTATCCTTATTTCATGTTTCAACATATAAGCCTTATTTTTTAACCCCATCAATAGTTTTCCCTTTCAGCATTTCTAACTTGCTCTGTCATATTTTCAATGCACAAACTATCATTTAACATTTTGAAGTTAAATTCTATATGTAACCTATGTGGTGACTTTTGAATACAATACTAATTTACTATCATGTTTGTTTATAAAATAAGTTCCTTGTATCTTCTCTTTCTTAGAACAACTTGTCATACTTCTATACAAATCATTTATTACATTTACTATATTTTTTTGTTTCAACAATGCTTATTTTCCATGGCCGCTTAATTTTATTGCCTTATGATACTTATTGTATCGTACATGATTTGTCATATTAAATTTGTTTCTTTTATATTCTTGCTTTCTTACACTTAGCAAACTAGAACTTTTAAATTACATTTTTTCCTTAAATATTACTTGTTACCTTAATGGTTGCTTTTGAATATGCAATTACTTTACATTTCCTTTAAGTCTCACTTTGTATATCCATATACTTTCCAATTGATAGATATACAAAAGGTGTCCCTTCCACCAATGACACCTTCTAGGTATGTAACAAGTTGACACTTTTCTTATAGGCATGATCACCAACCATGACAATGAACAAGCCAACGCACGAAGAAGACTTGTATATGAACATAACAAAAATAAAAACAATAAGAAACAAAGTCTTCTTTATAGAGATGCTCGTCAAGCTATGCATATCCCTTCTGCATTTTCTTTTGGCCAACCTTCCATCACACCATCCCTTCCATCCGCCATGCAAAATACATCCAACACCCCCCTTAATGATGAACATCAACGTTTTTGTACAAAATTGGACCAATTACCTCACATCATTGTATGCTCGATATGCGATGAATCTTACCTTGACATTTCAACCGAAAAATTCCATGGTGCACATGCATGCTCTCGTTGTATTTTATAAATACAAGGCCATCATGTTTTCCTTGGAAAATAATATGAACCATGGAATAAAACCACTTGGCCTTTCAATACTTACAAAATTTGAAGAAATGCTCATTTGTTGTGCCAACCCAATCCTGCAAGTCACGCATGCCTGTGGTGGTCAATATAGATATTATGCTTATACTATTTTCTTCCTCCAAGAAATTTCCAATATTGCCACATCCCCCCCACACTTAATATCAGATCTTGACATCCTTGTTGTTCATAAATGCAACCCTACAAACAAACCATATGAATTCTTTTCTAGCCAAACACGTGTTCTTACTGCTCTTGAATACAAAATGGGAAACGATCCCTATTACAAGGATGTTTGAGTTAACCCGGTTGCATTATCTTCTTTGCCTCTTCATTCAACAAAAATTTCCCCTTTTCTTCGCCATGTCAATCCCCATGATACACCATTTCATGAATATACCTCACCTTCTACTGTGAAAGTACCAAATTCTCTTGAACCCTATGAATTATAATCCTCCTCCTTTATTTCAACATAAACAAATTCTAGAACTGAGGTTGAGGAAATTAGATGTTTCTTTCACATACCAGATGTCCCACTCCCACCTTCCATTGACTACTCCCCTATAGGAATTTCTCCTATTAATGAGTACAACACATAAGGACAAGTATTGCAATGCTTAAACAACCACGCATTCATCAAGTTGAGATGCACAAGTATGCAATTCACCTCATCCAATACCATGACAATAGATTTTTCCAACACCCTCATTTTTTTCTACTACATATACAACCTCATTATGTGGCATCATAGTCATGCTATTACTTATGTTTTAATCAAATGTAACCTTGAAGATACACCCCCCCTCCACAATACCTGAGCTTGTCAATCAATTGCAAGACTTTCCTGATGACAAGATTACTTAAAGGGTCATGCACTTTGGATCTACACTGTGTGGGACACATTTGTATTGGAACAAAAGCAGAGCTGAACTCACTAATATGATCACTCAACAAGGTACAACAACATTTTTCTTCACCCTTAGTGCAGCTGACACGAAATGGTTGGATTTGCATAATCCGATGCCTACCTAGCCTCCCGCCACTTCATATAAACACCATTAATGGAAGATTCACAACATCATAGCCAACCCACATATTGCATCACAATACATGCACAATAGAATAAAAATATTCCTTGAAGAGGTGCTTCAAAAAGGGCTTCATATAACCGACTCTTGGTGCAAGTCTTTTACTATCTCTTACTTATCCTTCTCTTTATGTTCGTTGCTTGAAAAGTTTCCTTTCTAACATATTTCTTTTGATTCCCATGTAGGTATGAATGGAAACATAGGGGATCCACACACATTCATGGTTTCATATGGTTAGCAGATGCACCAAATATGGATACATTGGACTAGGGAGATGTTGTTGCTCTTGAAGCTGTGAAACATTACTTTGGGAACTTTGCTACAGCCTGGAACCCTCATGCCATTCACCTCCAAACCCCTGGGTTACATCAGTATGTTGTAAATGATCCCTGCACTCTTGGATCACCATCCATACTTGCATCAAACCACTTGGTTGACTATGAATAACTTGTAAATTATGTTCAAAGACACACAAAATGTTTAGAATCTACTTACCTTCATAAAAAAGGAACATATCTTAAATGTCGTTATGGTTTCCTCTTTGACTTACAAGCTACCTATTCCTTGATCATTGATACAAATGGACGTAAACCCTACAATCCTGCAAGAAATCATTCCCTTCTAAATATTCACAGCTCAACCATGCTTTCAATATGGAGGGATAACATTGATTGCCAACTTGTTCTTTCTAGACATGTTGTCCTCAAATACATTTTAAAGTATGCATCAAAATCATAGCCAAATCCAGAAAGCTACCATGTTATTCTCTCTCAACTTACACATGCAACACCAATTGATGGGCATGTTCTTCAGCCAATTAGGCAGTTTCTTGCACAAATAGTTGCAAAACGAGACATTAGTGCACAAGAGACTTGTCACATGTTCCCAAAACTCCCTCTTGTCCTTTGTAGCCACTCATTTTTTTCCTTTATTGTGAGCCAAAGTGTTTTTCGTCGTGTTTTTAATGACCCAACCAACACCCCTCCAACTCTCCCTTCATTTTCGCATACATGCAAAGACCCCCCCCGCCCTTGAACATCTAACCCTTATCGAAGCCACTCGTTCTTAGTATTTCTCACCTCATAGTAAAAAATCTCCATGGAAACCAAATTCACGTCCCAAGATTGTTCGAGTCTTCCCACAATTTACTTCTTTTCCTCCCTTTAATTCTTCGTCTTTTGTAGTGTTTTGTTGGAGCGAACTTCTTATATACAAACATTTTTGTTCCCTCCCTGATGATATTGGAACCACAAGTTTTAAAAGTACTTCTCATTGGAATCACATTAAAGACATGTACGTTGTATGTCATGTTGAATGGGTACCACAAGATCCCTCTACACACCCATCTGATGATTCCACCTCTGATCCAATTCCCTTTCCCTTTCCCCTTTCCATGGCTGAATGGGAACTTATTTCTCAAATCCTCCCTGGAAATGACATCCATATTGATGACTTTTAAATGCTTGGACATCACGATTTTGACAAAAATCACAATTGGACACATAACGATATCCCTTCGCATTTTCATGAAACAAACATATCATTCAATGAATTCAATCACTTATCCACCCAACTACACAAAGACACCTCTTCGCCGCCCAATTCACCTGATTCATTGTCTCCCACACAAAGCATAGCCTTTGACCTTTTCCTTTCCCTCTTTAGAAACACTACAACTCCCACCCCACTTAAAATGGTAATTCAAGGTACTAGAGGAATAGGGAAGTCTCACCTAATTTCTTGCTGAAAACATGCACTCCAAAATGCCTCTAGACACAATGTCTACCCCTTGCTTCTCCTAGCTCCAACTAGTGTTGTTTCCTTTAACATACATGCACTTATAATACATTATTCTCTTCGAATACCCATTATTGAAATGCACCCTCTTGATGGCCAATCCCTTTCAAACCTTCAAGAATAACTTTGCCATATTCGATACATTCTCATTGATGAAATGAGCTTTATTGGCCTAAAATTGTTAACTCGCATTGATGCACATTTACGTGAAGCTTTCCCTTTCCAATGTATAGTCCCCTTTGGTGGTTATTACATGATCCTTCTTGGTGACTTTGGCCAATTTCCCTTGTAAAGGACATCCCAATGTATGCAGGATCGTCATGCGGTAATGCACTTTGGCGTACATTCAACACTTTTGTCACACTCCCAACCATCTTTCGCCAAAAAGAGATATCCCTTCTCAAATTTCCTTTCACCAACTCTTATTAAACCTTCGAAATGCAACACCAAATCTTGAAGATTGGGAACTCCTCATGACAAGAACAACCTCATCCCTTTCACATGCAGAGAACTTTTCATTTGAACATTCCACCCACTTGTATGCGACTAATAGCTCTATTGCATTGCACAACAAACACATGTTAAAACACCTTAACATGTCAATTGCACATTGCTTTGCAAAACAAAGGAATCAACATGTCCATCAATCCATAGATGATGAACAATTTCCCTTCAAGGTCCTTCTTGCTATTGGTCAACAAGTGATGTTAACTACTAACTTATGGGTTGGAGCAGGCCTTGTTAATGTATCGATTGGTAAAGTCATTTCCATTGTTTACAACTCCAACAATCAACCCCCTATCTTACCATCCTTTGTTGTTATTGAATTCCTCCACTACAAAGGACTCCCATGGGATGCTTCTAATCCTAATCATGTCCCCATATCTCCCATAATAAGAGGCTCACGTAGGAAACTACCACTTCGTATCGCACGGGGTTTAACAATCCATAAAGCACAAGGCATGACCCTACAAAATGAAACAATATATATTGGAAACATTCATAGACAAGTCCTTACATTCACTGTAATATCTAGAGTTAAATATCTTTCAAGCTTTCGCATATCTCCATATTTATCCTGTTCTAGATACTCTTGAATGTATGACAATCCCTACGTCCAACGTAGAAAACAAGAGGAATCATTGCTTGCTTCAAAGTCTTTACAAGAAATTTTGCTTAAATCTTGCATTTCTTTTCTCTAAGCATGTACTCTATTTTCTCTAGACATGTACTTACCATCAACACGGCTTTGTATATTGTTCACACTTCTGTTGTTCCCATTATTGAATGTATTGCTACAATAACACAAAAAATACTGTATTTTTTTAAGATGTATTATTTACTTATATGTGCCACCGTTTATTGGTTCAATTCAACATAGAAAATAACCACTGTATCACATGTTCCTTTGTTTGGATCAAATGAAAATTTCTTTTTATATGCTTTTATGTGTTACCATTTATTGTTTCAACATCACCATTTTGTATTAGCTATATATGTTTTTTTACTATAACAACCTAACTTTTATTCTCAAACAAGCCAACTTGGTATGTACTATAAATTCGTTCTTGCTTATATCATGCAAAAGCTACGATGTCTTCATATGCAATTTTTTGCTCCATCTATCAATCAGATTTCACTGTACCATTTTTTCCTACATTGTCATATTACTATCAACAAATAAAGGAACAAAGGGAAGCATTATAAGAGAAAGAAACATACTTCAAATCATCCTCTCTTCTTCCAATTAATTACATTCGACCAACGATTCAGTTGCTCCTTAAATTGAGAGACTTGCTTCAAAGTGTTCACTTTTCTTGCTGTAAAACAGAGCTAGATTTAGCATACCTAAGGAAACTTTCATACTAATGTTAACAAGTAGACGAACATATAAAAGCATTGCACCATATGGAAACATAATTTGAAGCATCATCTTTGCTTCTAACCAATTGCATTTTTCCAACCACAAAGTTGGTCCCTATATTGAAGCAACTTCTTCAACATTTTATGCATCTACATTGTTGGCAGGGGTATTGGGTAACTGAGTTGCGCAGCACCGTGGAGGCTGCGCAAGCTCACATACCACCGTGAAGAACCACAACAACACGATAGGTGGAAGAATAACCGTTTTTGGAATTCTCTATGCAATTTTGTACTGATTGACCACATTTTGTGGATATAGGTCACTAGTTTGTTAGAAGTTAGTTAGAAGTGGACCTTGGATGTAAAGACGCAAGCCTATATATAGAGTTAGAATTGCAATTGTATATTAGTATCAGTGATGAGAAAGATCAATCAATCAATCCATTTTTGAGATCTGAGGTGTGACCTTGTTGCTTCATTTTGTTCTTGAGCAGTTTTGGCTCTGTCTATGTCGACCAGCTATTGAATATTGGGTTGTGATCATTCCCCTGCTATGGAGAAGTATTTGTATGATTTGGATCTATTGCACAGAAGTAATATGACATGAGGGATGTTTCCCTAAAGTGATCTTATTTCTTTTCTGTTTTATGATCTGCAATGGCAATGATGGATGTTTGTGGTATCTGTTATATAAATGAATGCTACTGCTACAATGAATGAAGTAATGCGATATGTTATTGATCTACTAGTTATGCCAATAGATCTGTGATGAATGATGCGATTCTGATAGAACTATCTCCGAAGTATCTGTTGATTATGAATTTTAGTCGCTGATGCCTTACCCTCCCTTCCTACTGTCGAAAACTTGGTTCTGACAGCTCTCCCTCGACATCTCGGGTGAGACTTCATCCGCTCTGCGGGTGTTGTTGGGCAGGGTCAAACTTGTCTGGGCTGGTGCTCAGGGAGATCACACTGGTTGGGCGTCGATGGAGTAGGAACCCTTGTTGATGAGGCTTTGTTGGTGGGTTGCGCCAACAAATGCTTGCTTTGTCAGGACCTCGTTGCAACTGAAGGGAGGATATGTTGTGGCATCCAACAAAACCAGAGATTGAATATTGGTTTGACCTAAAGCTACGAGAGTTCCCTGAAATAGAGAATTAGAATCCGAAGTTGTTGACAACCAGGTGGCTAAAGAGATATATCTACGACGGTCCCTATGAATGCTTCTTTTGTGAATTTCCGATCATACTATATGAATGGCTAGTGCGGTTCACTTATAAGAAGAATAGCCATCAAGGAGGAGAGCTGACATCCTGGACCCCTGCACTGATCCAGGAACTCCAAGAAACTGATAAAAAAGAATCGTGAGCTGTCGAAGTATGGCTGCATAGTATTCTGGAAGGATAAATCACTGAGTTTACAGTCGATACCAATAAGGCATATAGCGAAGCAGAAAGAGAATTCTTCAAAGGGCCACGAGGTAGGTTCTTATTATCTCTGCAATTATCTATTAAGACGCTTATCTATGAGAAAGGTATTCTAAAAATGCACCTCGAGTAGTAGAACTATGGTGTGCGGAGGTTGTGGACACTACGACGAAAGGGGGGTGGCAAATGGCAAGATAAGGGGTAGATGGGTATGAATTCTAAGGAAATTGTGGGGGTCGATGAGGAAACAAGTGGTTGTATGAGGGAAGGAGCAAGGTTTCGACAAGAGAAGAGGTAGAGGACCGGGGACAAGACTGTGAAGAACAACCACACGGGACGAAGTGACCCTACAGTGATGATGAGGATGACCAGACCTAGGCTATGCCCAGAATAGCGAGAAGCATGAACCCCAGCAGTAACGTGTCCACACCTCCATGCAATACTCCACCAACAAGTAGAAAAGTGCATTCTACGTCACCCTGTCTGACGTGCCAGCAACAGGCTAGCAGTAGAAAACCATTTGTAGGAAGAAGGCCCAGAATGGTGAGCGACGAGATGAAGCTACCAATATTCCATGGAAACAAGACTGATGACCTGGAGAAGTACTGGTTCTTATGTGAAGCCATTTGGACTGCCAAACAAAGTGTGGATGACGATATTAAGAGAAGCCAATTAGAGAGCACCCTCAGGGGTCGCGCACTTGAATGGTACATGAGATTCATGTATGTTCGTCAGGGGACCGCGATGAAAACACTGACTGAGATCCGGGAAGGACTATTTGAGGAATTTAAGAAATCCAAATCTGAGGCCCAATATATTACAGAACTCAAGGAGATCAAGCAGTTTTTGAACGAAACTATTTGGGATTTTGATCAACAGTTTAAGACGTTGATGGCTCGAGTCATCTTCAAAATGAGTGATGTTCAGCATAAGGAGTGGTTCATTGTTGCACTCATTCCGCACATCAGACAACCGTTAATGCAACAAAATATTGCTACACAGAATGAGATTCTGGAGATGGCGATGAAGTTATAAGCTTCAGCTATTGGGGAGACTGCAGTTGGCATGAACCAGATTTAGGCACCTCTAGCAAATTTGACACTCCAGCTACAGGATATTAAGAAGGAAAACGAAGAGCATGATGATCTCTAGTGCACGCAGTGTCGTACGGATGGACACACTGAGGAAACCTGTCCGACCTTCCAGAATTATTTGCTCTCAGGAGCGTCAAACCCGTTGAGTTGCAATATTGTGCCATGGTGCCGCATATGTTAGGTATATAGGAATCGACATGAAAAATGTAGCTACATGCAGAAGATGGTTACGAAGGCAGAAAGTTTGTATTTCTCCTTTTGTCACTCAGTGGGGCACGAGGATAAAGACTGCCGAGCTTACGACCGACTTTAAGAGAGAATATATTATTCATATTTTGTGAAGGGTGAGGATCCCCGCACGATCCAGCAGTCGTAGCCATAGATGGTAAAGCCGACAGTACAGTATACACCACCTCTGGAAATGCAGTTTATTCTGCTGCAGTCACAACCACAGTTCACACCGCAGCCGCAGTTCATGGCACAACCACAATTTGCACCACGACCATAGTACAATCAAGTGTCGATTTCTTAGCCTCAACCGCAGTATGTTCAAGTAGCACAATACGTTCAGAAGAAACCGAATCCCCCGTAGCAGCTATCCCAACCACAATATCAGCAAATCGAAGGATTTCGAGGAGGATTTAGGGGACGAGGAGGAGGAAGAGGACAAGGTCGAGAATCCATCCAGTGTTACACCTGCGAGGTATTTGGCCACTATGAAAGGGAGTGTCCCGATGCGCAGTGTACATACTGCGCAGCAAGCGAGCATAATGTCTAAAATTTCCCTTAATTTATTGCGAAGTGGCAAGCCGAAAACATCCCTCAGTTGCAGAACCAGTTCCAAAACCAAAACCAAGTACAGACCCAGTAGCCATTGTAGAATCAGCCTCAAATCCCGCTGCAGACTCAGAATTAACCAATAAACCCACCACTGATTCAAAATCCACCTTGAACCAACCTCGGAACCTTAATCAAGGACCCACGGTTGCGACAATTCTAGCATAACCCAGAACCTAGGTTGTCAACATTGCTGTTGTCACTCGTGCATGTGTGACGACTGGAGAAGATGGACCCCATTAACAAGTTTGGTTTGCAGGGAAGAAAAAGATAGCATTTCATATTGCGATGGAGAAGGAGACTTTCTTTGAGGCCAAGCATGCAATCGGTAGGAATTCGGGTAAGTTTCCTATTGTTGAAATGCCATCTGCTTTTAATCCTTCTGTAGAGGCAGGACCATCACAACAGCATGGTACCTTGCAACAGTTCTTTGAGAGTTGTTTGTCATTAGCTGGTGATCCCGAGGCTCTTTGTGAGATTGAGAAGTTTTTGTGCCAACGGAATCAGACGTTGAAGGATTTCAGAGTTAATTCCATCCATAAGAGAAATATAGGTAAAGAGATGAAAATGGACATCCAGATAGGGGACTACGAAGTTTATTCAGTTATTCTAGATCTAGGGTCAGATGTGAATATCTTGACCAAGCAGGCTTGGCAGTTGATGGGAAAGCCAACCTTGGGATGGTCCCCTATGCAACTGTGACTAGCAAATCAGGCCAAGGTTTATCCTATTGGTCGTGTCTCGAACCTAGTCGTCAATGTTGAAGGTATGAAGACATATGCATATTTCGACGTCATTGAAGTAGTTGATGGTGGAGGCTCTTATCCTACGCTACTAGGGATTGGATGGGCCAATGACAGCATGGAAATTATCAATTTCAAGAAGCGGGTTATGACATTCGAAAACCAAGATATCAGAGTCATTGCTCCCATTGACCCTCAGGAAGTACGCCCGTATATTGAACCTGTCAAGGATGAGGTTGGTAGAGGCTGGGATCATGCCTACAATATCTCCAAGGACTATATCCACCCTACTGTTGATGGCAAAATCGAATGGTGCAGCGCTAGATCCACGTCCTCTGATTCTAATTATGCTTTAGAAAATTGGCAAAATCAGCTTTATGAGGTGTCTTTCAAAAAGTGTGGACTGATCAAAAAATCTCTATTTCATGTTATGATTGAGATCATCAAGTTGTCTATCTACGAGGGGCTATAGAGTTGTCTGAATTCCTCCAAATATTTGAAGAGAAAGTGTTGGAACCGCAGAGGCTGTTGGCATTGGAGGAAGCATTGAAGGCTACCCCAGCACGCTGGTGGGCGACTCACAAACAAGCAATACAGGAATGGGCACAGTGTCGACGATTGATGATCGTGCGCTTTAGTGATTTAGAGACCTATCCTGCTGGGAAATATGATGGGTGAAATAACCCCTCCGATCATTTAATGGAATGTCAGGATTTGTGGGCACCGCGATCCAAGGATGAGTAGGTCCATGATTTTGTTCATACTTTGGATGAAATGCCTAGATCCTGGTATCTAGCGGAAAAGCTGCGTAGAACCATAACTACTTGGGAGGAGATGTCTATTTTCTTTGCGTAGAATTTTAGTTTCCAAGACGCTAACCCTGAGGTCCACAATGCACTCCAACTCATCCGCGTTGTAGTATTGAAGGTTGTGCCACCCGCATACCCCACGGGGTCTTCACTTAGTGAAACTATGCCATAGCACGTTCGTTCATGGCATATGAAACAATACTCCTATTTTCAAAAAATATTGGAAAATACCTCCAAAAATCGTTTTTTTTAACCCCCTCCCTATATGCCTTGCCGATTTTAAAAAACCCCTATTTTCCCTATATATTGCATGTATCCATTTTTTCATTTACATTTTTTATACCCCTTTATATTTCTACCCAAGGGAAAAAAAACTAAACACAAGAAAGGGCGACACTTGATAGGCGCCCTTAGGCAAATCACTTTATTAGGAATTAAAATGTATCACATGATGTCAAAACAAAT
>LPNX010093396.1:0-30512 GCA_001517045.1 Pseudotsuga menziesii
TCTTTACATATGCCCTGGTGTGTCTTCTCAGATCATTAACAACTTCGTTGCCAACAAAATATAGATGTTCTCTTTCTTCCGGAATTGGATTATGAAGCCCACTGCTTTCGGAACTGTTACCGGTGGAATAATCTCGGGAAAACGGGTTTCGCCAGCCATACACTGGCGGCCCTCCTTCTAGCACCAAAACTGTTGAGGCCCGAAAATTCGCAGGCGACAACAGTAAGGGATTCTCCCCAGTCAACGTTCCCAACTAGTCCGTGACTGTTTGGTGTGGGGAATCCGTCCGGTTTGCGGTCCGGCTACCGTAGGTCAAGTAACAAAACCAAGGGTTTTACCGGTTACGGCCCGGTCCACCGAGTTTTTTGTATTTTTGACTTAAGTATGAGATGCAAGTGCCTAATTAACAATGCGGGATGATAAAGATGCAGGGAGCAGTCACAACGTGATGCGCAGGTTCTTACCTCTCGTCTTAGCATTCACAAGCATCTAAGTCACATAAACCAGAAATTAAAACTAACTACCTAACCTATCGCTAGCGAGCAAGATATCATTCATTGGTGAGTAATGTATTGCTGTTCAGGTGTTTTGGCAAATCACAGATAGCTGTTCTTATAACCAAACATATAAACAGAAGTAAAAGTATACATGACAAGATAGCTCATCAATAATTAAAACATCCCATTACTCATAGTGGAAGAACACCATAAAAATATTGAAGAATCTTCAGACAAGAACATAGGTTCAAGAAATTAGAACATTCTTACAGCTCATGAGACACAGCTGAAAACGAAATAGTTCACATTCAACATTGCTCATTTAAACACATTGATCCACTCCACATAACACTTTCTCCAACAGGGAAAATTTTCACTTTCTGGTTTGTAAAACGAAATAGTTCCTCTTACAAGCAAAAGGTTTACAAGTTTGCCAGGGAAAAAGCCCCTGTAACTTCTAACTTTCAAATATTTAAACAAAATCAGCAGACCGCTTGGGTTTCCCCCAAACGTGTGACTCTTTGGTTCCTCGAGCGTTTCATATCCCTCCTTTCATCTTTTCTTCGTATGCTCATGATCAGCTGAGTAACTGAAGGACCTTTCAGATCTGCGCTTTTGTTGCTTTTGATTTTGTCTTTTCCTTCGCTTGTCTCCCTTGCGACTCTGCCGGTTTCGATTTGATTTTTACAAAACTGTCAAGCTACGCCTTCACGCCTCGGTCACCCCAACAATCCCTTGAGTTCTTCTTGCAATCAATTACTGTGCATCATTCATTGGAATGGCATTTTAAACGTTAAATTAAAACACCTGGAAAGGCTAATCCACAAGAAAACGGCCAGGTGCATCCCTTAATCTGAAAATTTTAACAAACGGAAGAGTTTTGATTAAACCTCGAGCGGGAAAGTTCTGAATCGGAAGCCAGAAGGATATCGACATCGGACGCGAAAAGGCTTTCCTAGCCCCAACGGCGGAAAAGGAGAGGTTAAGGATACGCTATCCGCGGGCGGGAACACTCTCAATCGGAAGTCGGAAGGCTTTATACTTCGGAGGCTTAACTACTTTGGGAGCCACAATGGCGGAAGAGACAAGCGTTAAAGACACGCGAAATGCGGGCAGGAAAAGCTTTAGTCGGAAGTCGGAAGACATCACATCGGAAGCCAAATGACTTTCCCAGCCGCAACAGGGGAAGAGAAAAGGCTACGGGCAGGCGATTAAAAGACTAATAAACATCGGCGGTCGAAACGCTATATACTTCGGGTGCTAAGCCGCTTTGGGAGCCGCAACGGCGGACGAGAAAAAGACAACAGTCGCCGATCAAACATAGTATGATGCCCAAAAAACATTAAGTGTTTAAAAAAACTGTTAGAAGAAAATCAGCAACGGTTAATCTGCTTTACTTCTGAAATAGCGGCCTCAAAGAACAAAGGTCTGATTTATCACTTGCTAGCAAACCAGCTCACATCTGCGACCAATCACAAAAATCAAACACAGGCAACCTTTGGAACAGGCTAAAAATCAATCTATATCATTCGAGATTAAAATCCGACCAAAAGGTTCAAGGATCCAACAATTACAAACAATGCTAAATCATAAGGAGGGGCCCAGAAATTAAGAAATTTGGGGAGAACGGTTGTAGCTGCAACAGATTCGTTTTCATTTGCCCGACAATAGTATTTCAAAAACATGTGTCAAACAGGGGAATTTTGAGATCCGAAAATTAGGTCTCAGAGATGGATTCGATTCTCCAAATCGGTGACACCTGTAGAAAAACTGAGAGAGGTTATTGTTCTTTGACATGTTAGGAACAAAAACCTCCTCCCGTTTTGCAAAATGATTCTCCAGTCGCTCAGAATTATCATTTGAAAATGATGACTCAGCACAGTAAAAACACCATTTTTGCAGTGAATCTCCTCACCTTCATCTTGATAGTCTTCATGTCTTCGACAGCTGCAGCAAGCCTTCAAAGGTTGATGGATAAGGTCTTAATTGCCACCTTAACTGACAGGTCATCTTTTTCCCAAACATACTCCTTAGCCACCAAATCGTGTCTTTTGAGATTTTTTACAAATGAAGTGTTGACTCGAGCACTTATAAAATATAAGTCCAAAGCTCTTCTAAAGACTCTTAAAAAATACACTGATGCTTCATCTAATGACTTTCCTACCATTACAGAAAAATAAATTTGACCAATTTATTTGAGGAGATAACATTTGGCTCCTACTTGCGGATGAAAGCCTCCCTGTGAGGTTTCAAGAACCACAGATCCAATGCCTTTCCTGTAAAACAAAAATTCAAACCTATCCTCTAGTGTTCCATTGGGCATGGAGTCATTTGTCCTTTATAACTGATCCCCTGCAAACCTGCAACCTGCATGTAGCCTGCTTTGCTTATTCATGAAAACAATTGAAAATGATCTAGTTGCTCATATGAAGAGCTTATTTTCTTGCCTATTCCTACTCTTAACCAGTAAAAACATGCTCATCATGTGACATCATGCTTCCAATGAAGCCATGATAACATCGAACTATTTACAAAATTTCTTTGCATGCAAATAAATTTCAGAGAACACTTCATGTCGTGCATCAGAATTTCAACTTGCAGAGCATACTTACAATCATTATTTGCTTTGATTCCAAAGATTGCACAACTGAAGACTTCTGAAAAACATAACTCCATATAAACAGCTACCGAATCATAGAAAGAAGTTAACTCTGCTTGCTGCTCAAGCCTTTCTTCTCCTTCTGATATATGGATTTGCTCATAAACAGGTTTCTGCAATTCTGAAAATAGCAGTGACTTGATTTGACTGCTAATCCCTTCTTGTTTGATATCTTTTTCATAAATGATATCAGTCTTTTGTTCATGAGATGCTGCAAACAGAAGAGAAGATCTTAAATCTTTAGGCAGATTAAACTCATCATATTTAATGTCTGCTGCAAACATAGAATGGCTGATTTCAACATGATGCTGTTCCTTGATGGGCAAAGAAAAAGGCTCATCAAAATCAGATTCGTAGCTGTCATATATGGGTTGGCTGTTGCTCAAGTCAACATCATTTGCTATAGAAATATGTTCTTTTTCATCTTCATAATTATCGAAAATCGGAGAACAAAAAACCTCTGCATCTAAAGAAGAACACACAATCTTCTGATCCTTCTCTTCACTTACAGGTGAGAACATATTGTAGGCAGCCTCTTGAAAAATTTCAGTAAATTCTTCTTCTATAACTATTTCTTCATACAAATCAAAGGCAACATGTGCATCAGAGACAAGGCTTGATGCATCTACAACCATGCAATCCTCATAATTAATTGTATCAAGAAGCTCTTCCTCAACCACATAATTTTCATTTTTACAAACAAAAGAATGAACTACTTCCCGCTGAACTTGCTTCTCAAATTCATCACAACAATCTTCAAAGAGACTTTCAACTGGAAATTCATCTTTACAAAACAAATGAAAAGCATCATGAAAACTTGCTAATGAGTGAATACTTAAAGCTGGAAGAGATCGGCACCAATCAAGGGCTGCTCCCTTCAATGAATATCTGAAAAGCTTAATTTGAACATCCTCATGTATAATTTCAAGCCGATGAATAAAGTCATGAAAATCCAGCAAGTGTTTAGCTGGCACTTCCCACTCTTCTCCTCGAAATCTGGGAAGACTATTTTCCCATTCATCTCTACTAGGTACTGGATGAGGGTAACCAGAAATACTTGAGAAATTGCAAAATGCATACCTCTTGTTCATTTCATACCAGTGGAGTCGCCAACAGATTTTTGAACAATGGAGTCGCCACTGAATTCGTCCTTCATGGAGTCGCCAGATAGATGATTACAACCAAGAAAAATGTCCAGGCTTTGTTTATCATCAAAGTTGGATCTATGTCGTCTCCCAGGGAAGCTGAGCTTCAATCTCCTCTCCTCGGCAACAACGCCAAAATGTTAGCACTTCAAGAGTCCTTCTAGGTTGAAGTCGAAAGAGCCTGGTAACTTAATCTTATTTTTAATGATGGGTGAATAATTGGATCAAGATGGAATGACTAACTCACTGAATTCCTTACTCAAGACAATCTAGGTATATCAAGGGTTACAAGGCTTTCAAAAGCTATAATCAAATAGGTAATTTTATCAAGATGAATGAAGAAGCTAACTCTATCAACCATAACATACATATATAAAAAATACATATGATGGGTTAATAAAACTAGTAATGAGTACTTATGATCCTTGCTTACAAATCAGTAGGTAAAATGACAGTCACCAATGGATTATGTAAATACAGATAAAGAATATAATTCAACTCATAAGCATAGAATAGGTATGAAAAAGAGAAGTCTGATAACAATAGTGAAAGAATCTTGTATCTCGATATATTAAAAAGACAGTCCTTCACAATTTACAGCATAGTAGTGTATCCAAAATCGAACCTTTAGTCCCAAGACTGAATTCTTCCCCCTTTACAATGATTCTTCAATGAGCTTAAATAAGCTTTACAAATCAGTTTCAAGATCCTCAAAAGATGGATCTGATAATCTCTTTTCCTATCTCAAATCCGAATTTGTGAGGTGGCTGGAAAATGCAGAAATTTCTGGAAATATGCTGCTCAGAGATTGACCTATATCTCTCAAATCAAAATAGATTTTGGAAAACTAAGAGAGGTTTTTGTATATTGGTTTGTTATGAGCAAAAATCTCTCCCAATTCTTTGAGATTCGTTTGCATTTGCCTGACATCTATATTTCAAAAACGTGTGTCAAACAAGGGAATTCTGAGATCCAAAAATTAGGTTTCAGAGATGGATTCGACTCTCCCAATCTGTGACACTTGTAGAAAAACTGAGAGAGGTTTTTGTTCTTTGACATGTTAGGAACCTCCCGTTTTGCAAAATGATTCTCCAGTCACTCAGAATCATCATTTGAAAATGATGACTCAGCATAGTAAAAACGCCATTTTTGCAGTAAATCTCCTTGCCTACATCTCAATAGTCTTCATGTCTTCGACAGCTGCAGCAAGCCTTCAAAGGCTGATGGATAAGGTCTTAATTGCCACCTTGACTGACAGGTCATCTTTTGCCCAAACATACTCCTTAGCCACCGAAACCTGTCTTTTGAGATTTTTTACAAACGAAGTGTTGACTCAAGAGCACTTATAAAATATAAGTCCAAAGCTCTTCTAGACTCTTAAAAAATTTACTAATGCTTCCTCTAATGACTTTCCTATCATTACATGAAAATAAATTTGACCAATTTATTTGAGGAGATAACAGGTGGTTACATTAGATTTTTGATTACACCCAACCTTTTTATATCATGCTTAGAGTAGGAAAATAAGCTCCTTAAAGCGAGCATTTACTTTCTTCTTTTTTGTTATGTACTTGTTATCATAGATCTTGTAGTTGCCCCAATAGATGAATCCTATACAGGATGGCAGAGGGACATGCAACCGAAGTTGTGACCTACGAAACCCTAACGCCCAAAAGATGGATGGTTGTCACATCGGTTAGGGATTCCTTCGCTTTATGCCACTGAATGCCCAAATGACAATGGGGGAGACCCGATCTTATCCTGAAAGGACAGATCTACAGCTAATCACCAGATCAAGCCCAAAAATGTGAATACGTAAGCTGAGAGATGAAAACCCTAGATTTAAGGGATAAGCCACAATTTAAGAAATATTCGAGTAGGGGTGTTTAAGGAATGTGGAAATGTTACTCGAATCAATTTAGACTACTGACTTAAGAAGTTTAAACAGATCTAGGGTTGGTGTGTTTGTTCAGACAATCAGACCCTGGACCCTGGGGGATTTAATCAGAAATATGTAAAATGCCCAGGACGAGGTTGATTTAATTGAATTTAGGCTTCAACACACCTAGTTAGGTGAAAGGATTGGAAAATAAAAATACCCAACTGAAAACTGAAACCAAAACAGAGGAAATTGACTAGAAAGCTAAACAGGGGTGTTTTCTCCCAAACTGAAACTAGTGCCTGGAGATGGGCAGAGGACTCCAACCTTGACGTTTTTGAGGGAGAGGGATTTTTTTGGTATGTCGTACAAAACCCAGATCACCATATTTGCCAATTCTCGGTGCAAATTGGTCCGGTGACTTTCCTACTACTAAATGAGGGTTTTTTCAATGCAGGAAATGACGGGCAATGCATGCAGAAAGTAAAAGAGAGAGAAATTACCTGTGAAACATACCTAGTTCTTGTAGATGACCTCAGAGATGATGAAGAATGTCGTCTTTTTGATCAAATGAGGGTTTCCGAGCAAGATCTTTTAGCGGTTTTGCTTCTGTCAATGACCTTAGCGCCCCTCTCAACCTGTCCAACCAAATAAATCAATCAACAAGACAAATGAATGGGATTTGCAGCATAAAGAAAGTATGAGAAATGAAAAATTATCGAGAAAGAATCACTCCCTGATACACAAAAACCAAGAGCTGGCATAGAGTGAGTCTCCCCATCAGTGCGCCTTCCTCAAGTGCGCCTCCTTCAACCTGCAGATGGATGGGTGCAAGAAAATATACAAGATCTATCCCAACATAAACTCAGTATAAAAGAATAGCAATAGCAATCAGCAAATCATCAACACATCAGAAGAACTCAGAGTGTAAACCCAGACAAAAATCTCTTTATTCAAATTCTGGTGCCAGAGCTCATGAATTTCAATGGGGGGGTCACATCTCTTAAATGGTTTTAGATAGACATAAACCCTAACTCACTTTATCATCCAACGGTTGAGATTAAAACATCATCAACAATGTAGATCAACAATACATAAATCATCACATGGATCAAATGACTAAGTCAAAGGGGGGGGGGGCACTTTGCTCAAGGATGCCTATCCTTAGTTAAAGTCAAAATACAACATAAGTTGTGACATGATAGTACATAGGAGGGCGTCACTAAGGGCTTGATTCACCCTAGGCCCCTTTTACAACTTCAAACCATATAATATAACAGTGAAATACATCATTAGCCTTGAGAGGGGGCTTCCCTTGGGGGGCTTTCCTCACCGACCGAGCCATAGATAAAATAATCCGAACATCTGCTGACTGTAAGCTGCTGAAGGACTGTCCGGGATGCTGAGATACATCATATGTCAAATCTCCAAGCCATTTCGTTGACTAAGGAGGCCAAATCGATTTTTTCAATGATTTTTCTAGTTCATTTCTGCTGGTACAATCTCTGGAAAATGATAAATCCACCATAACTCTCTCCAGGGTGCAAACTGGGGCAAACTGACTGCTCTGGATGATTTGGAGACATAGAAGAATGGTATAAGTGATTACTCATACCCCTTGGAACACTGCTCTACTCTAGGAGAACCAATCATACTGCTATCCGTAATAAAATTTGATCATTTGACCAATAATTAAGAGATAATAATCATTTTTTTGGAGAATCGGGGCCAAACTCTCAAAACTGAAACCGCAGTATTGGTCTTGGGCATGTCTGGAACAAATATAGACCATGTTGTATTTTTGAGTCATTTCCTTGGGAACCGTGATTGACTTGGTTAACTGGGTTGACCAGGTCAAAGTACCCAAAATCAAGGTGAGATACCGTATGAATATGATCTCGCAACCATTCAAGGTAAGAAATGCTCCAATAATGTATACCAAAACCAAGCTTAAATCAGTTATTCATAATCATGGTGACAAATAATAATAATAATAGTAAGATGTACCTTTGCTTCTGAAAAATCTTAGAATCTTCTAGAAGTCTACTTGTTCATGCCATACTTACAAAGTGTAAAAGATGTGCTACAGATGAGTGAGGATGGAAGAACCAAGTTAAGGCAAGGGGAGATGAATTTTGTCTGACTTTGACTTAGTGATCTATCTGAATGATAACTAATACACTCTACCAAGGTGACATATACATGTTAGATGAACAATAGGGAATGGTGGTGTCTCAGAGGTGGATGAGCTGATCTGAAAAGTGTCCATTCAACCTTAACAATCATGTCTACGACTCACATCCAAGCTAAAGAACAATCTCTGTGAGGATCTTTTCTAGGACCCTTGTGTTGAGTACACAAGAAACTGCAGTGAAGAGATCCTAGGGGACACTTAATATTAGCTGTCCCTTACTCCATCTCACATCAAAACCCTTAGGCTCCGTGAGAAATTAATCATTACATTTCAATAATGTGGCCACCAGTCTTTAGATTTAGCATTTGTTTATCCACTGCTTTATTTGGGCCTTTCACAATTTCATTTCATAGCCTTTGTGATTTGTGTCTAAAGACACAATTTGCAATTTCATCTGCAGGCTTGCATTTCATAATACATATAGCATATAACTCATAATGCATGTAATGATGGTAGACATATTGCTTCAAGTTTTAGTTGACAACCCCTTGGGCAGCTAGGGGGAATATCCACAGTCAAGACCAAACATCGGGGGCAACCGACTAGAGAGGTCAAGGCTTCAAAACCCAACTCACCTAAGCTTAGGAATCAACACCAATGGGTTCTCCTGGCCCAAAAGGATCAAGGCTTCGACAAGTTTTGTTGCACAACTCGGAGCCGAGACACAAGACAACATGGGATCCATCATGCACAGGGGTCAGAATGGGGAAATGATCTTCAATCTCACAAGTCTCCATTAGTATAAGTCATGGGATAAAAAAAAGTGGATGAACTAGAAGGACGGGGAAAAATGACATGGAACCAACCTAGCGCTAAGGTTTACAATTTGTACATGCATGATATGGACAACAGTCTTCACATCGAGTCCCTTGATTAATCATAACACTGGTTAGAGCAATATAAGACATAAGCATAGGTCACCATAATCATCCTAACCTGATAAGCATAGGTATCTGACATACATCATAGAGCAAAATCAAACCATGAAAGTGTATACCTGATCTCACCATATATACTTGTCTCCCACTGATAAGCCCCTCTATAACTGTATGTACTAACTCTGATCTGCTGCTCTACTATAATGAACTAGATCATCACCAAAAGCATCTCAATGGACTCCTGAATCTAAGTCTTAGCAAGGAAAATCAAATGAAAAGGGTTCTGGAATAATTGAAGTTGTAAAGATCCATGCTAATGACCCATGTGAAAGATAGCCTAGAATAGAGTAAGAGATAAGTCTGTATGCTGCATCATGGTAGCCCAACTACAAAATGTATATGTGATAACACTACTTAGGTATAATAAAACTTTTCTTTCATTAGTTAGCTGCATTTAATTTGTTTGAATAAATAAACTTAATGATTCATTTGGATTTTATATAAAGCTTGTGGTACTAAGTATTTCTTGTCAAGTTGAGATGTTTTTACAGGTTATTAAAACCTGAGATTTTGGTGTTCTCGTATCCTCTCCTTTCCCTATGACTAGATTGGGCACACGTTCCACAGTTGGAGCAAGATGTTACCACCTAAGTTGTACTTGGTGGATTTTTCAAGTGAGCCGACAAAGTTGAGCAAACGCACTTGTTCATTCTTCAAAATTTAGAATATCAGCTAGGCTTTTTCTGGGATTCTTTTTGAAAATTTTATGTACCACATGTTCATACACCCTTGGGGAAGTTGTAATAAAATGTATTAGCATGGTAAGTATGTAAAAGACTCGATCTCCTAGACTTAGGCATCAAGCCGACTAGCCCAACGTGTTTTTTCCCTGGGTAATTATTTGTTGTTGAAGAAACGACTAAATAATCTTTAAGTTTTTCACTCACACCTCCAAAGTTGAGGTAGCCATCTTGGTGGTTAATCCTTGGGAGGTTTTTAGAGTCTACGTGTCAATGTATATAAACATGCTAGCCATTAATATTGAGTCATATGGACATGTGATAGGTCCCCCTAGGTTTTATTTTAATTTTTGATGAAAATTGTTGATTGAGATTGTCATTGATGCCAACATGGAATTGCAGTGGCCCCATAGGCAGTCATTGATGCCACCAAGTCCCTCTTGCAGTGTGTTGCCGCCTTTCACGCACATGGGGGGGGGGGNGGGGTAGAGCCTATTAGTTGCTAAGGCTGTTAAGACTTTAGTGTGATGATGATTTAGTTTTTTTTAGGAGTTTTGACAAGAAATAAACAATTGAACAAGATATTGCAACATAAATATTTAAAACACAACAACATACAAATTAACGCATGATATGTGAAGCACACAGAAAACAAGTGATTATATATTGTAAAACAAGTGCAAAAAATGGAGTCCACAAATAAAGAGTGCAGTTTTGTTGCTAAAAAGGGGTGTTGCAAGTGCTCTTGGTCAGTTTTAAATTAATTTGGAGATGAGTTGATTAATTTAAGGGGAAAGAGTACTCCAAATATAGTCGAAGGTACGAGGAGTATGTCTAAAACCTTTATCCGATGTGGCTCCCTACAAGGAATATGTGGGATGGTTGGAGTCTTTGAGACGTGTTCAACACTACACCAACAAGGGTGTATCCTAATGGTGTCTCGAGGTTACTACCCAATTGTTCTCGCTTCCTTTGTGGATTTTGCCACCGCAACAGCTCAAATTGAGGCGTTGGATTTTCGCCTGGGGAGGTTTAATTGAAATGTGAAAACTAATTAAGCTAGTCACCCACGTTGCTTTTGATGCTGCCAACTGTTCGGTCGAACCGCAGTGGTGCAGAGCATACACAATGGAGCCTTGGTAAAGTTTTAAGGATTTTATGTGCAATGTGTTTGCTTGTTTATTAAAATGAGTTTGTTTAATTAGATGTGATCAACTTGACTAGATCAAGGGGGGGCACACTTTTTGCCCAATGATACCTTGTCTAAGTCAAAATAAAATATAACATAAGATGTGATCATGATAATACATCAAAAGGGGGTCATAAGGGGCTTAATTCACCCTAGGTCCCATTACAACCTCATAACATATGATATAACAATGTAATACATCAATTAACCAAGTTGAGGGGGCGCCCCTTGGGGGGCTTTCCTCACTGGCTGAGCCAAAATAAAATAATCCGGACAAATGCTGACTGAAAATTGCCGAAGGACTGTTCGGGATGCTGACACACATCAACTTCCAAAATTCCAAGCCATTTCCTTGGCCCAATTGGCCAAATCAATTTTTTCGGTGAAATTTCTACTTCATTTTTGCTGGTACATCCTCTAGAAAATAATAAAACCACCAAAACTCTGTCTAGGATGAGAATTGGGGCAAACTGACTGCTCTGGATGATTTGTAGACACAGAAGAATGTTATTAGTGACTACTCATACCCCTGGAACACTGCACTGCTCTAGGAGAACCAAAATACTGCCATCTGCAATAAAATTTTGGTAATTTGACCAATAATAAAGTGATAATAATCACTTATCAAGAGAACCGGGGTCAAACTCTCAAAACTGAAACCACAATATTGGTCTTGGGCATGTCTGGAACAAATATAGGCCATGTTGTTTTTGAGTCACTGCCTTGGGAACCGTGCTTGACTTGGTCAACTGGGTTAATAGGTAAAAGTACCCAAACTAAAGGTGAGATACTGCATCAATATGATCCTGTAAGCATCCAGGCTAAGAAACGCTCCAATGGTGTATATCAAAACCAGGCTTAAATCAATGTTATTCATAATCATGGCGACAATAATAATAATAGTGATAAAATATACCTGTGCTTCTGAAGAATCTCAGAACTTTCTGGAAGTCTGCTTATTCATGCCATACTTACAGAGTGTAAACAATGTGCTACTGTTGGGTGAGGATGGAGAACAAGGCTAAGGCTAAGGGGAACGACTTTTGATTGACTTCGACTAAATGATCACTCCGAATGATATTCAGTTCACTCAACCAAAGTGACACATACATGACAGATAACAGTAGGGGATGGAGGTGTCACACAAATGGATAAAGTACTTGGGCTTGTTTCATTTAGACTCTAGCAAGATTTCCTTTGCACTAACTTGCAACATAGGTAAACCTTCAAAGGAAGGTCCCTTGGGAGCCTTCTGGGCTCCGGTACCGACAAAGACACAACCTTTGCGGGCTAGTCTCACCCTGTTGCCCTGTGGGGGCAAATGAGCTGAACACTATACAAAGAGTGAGTGCTCATCCTTTGACCATTAACCTTTTCAATACATTTCACATTTCACATTTCACATAAGATAGTAGCCAACCTAGAAGAGCAAGTGCCTTGGAAAGCGTCTGGGCTCTAGTAAATGACTAAGTCCTAGACCCGCTGCCAGCGAGCAGTCCATAGCCCCGATGAGTTTGCCTCTCCTTGCTGCCCCTGTGGAGGGTAGATAAACCTTACATTATACAAAGAATGAGTGCTCAACCCCTTGGCCACTGACTACTTTTAAAACATTTATACTTTTGCATCCTTTAGATATATCTGTTATGTGTTCCGATGCTTTAGTGTTTAGCAACACTGTTTAGTGGAGCACTTGTTTTCAGGACTAAAGGAGAACTTCCCAGTGAACCCAGCCAGGCTAGCCAAGTCACATACTTCATAGCCAAAAACACATAACAACAGGGAGTCTATCATGCACATGGGTCAAGATGGGGAAAAGATCTTCAATCTCACAAGTCTCAAACAGTCTAAGTTATGGGATAAATTTAACAATGGATGAACTGGATGGACGAGGACAAATGGCACATGGAACCAACCTAGCACTAAGGTTTACCATTTGTACAAGCATGGCATGAGCAACAATCTTCACATCAAGTCCCTTGATTAATCATAACACAAGTTCAAGCATTTAGTACATATAAGCATAGGTCACCATAATAAAACCAAAGAAGCATATACCCGATCTCACAATATATACCTGTCTCCAACTGATAAGGCCCCTCTGTAACTGTGTGTACCACATCTGATTTGCTACTTTACTGAAATGAACTAGGTCAACATTGAAATCATCTCAATGGACCAATGAATCTCAGTCCTGGCAAGGAAAATCCGCTGAGTAAGGCTTTGAAATGGCTGAGGTTGTAATGATCCATGCTAAAACCCCATGTGAAAAATAGCTTGGAATAGAATAAGAGATATATCTGCATGTCGTATCATGGTAACCTAGCTGCAAATGTATATGTGATAACATCCCCAGGGGGATATGGACATGTGTTACAATTTTTTTTGAACAGACTCCCAGAAAAAGCTTGGTGTACTTCTGAACTCTGAAGAATGAACAAGTATACTTGTTCCACTTCGCTGACTCGCTTGAAAAATCCACCAAGTACAACTTAGGTGGTAACAGTGCCAACCTTTGAGACGGATGTTTAGTAGCCGGGAATGGATATATTGGAAAGATAGCACAAAGCTAGATGCAGTTGTTGTGACGCTGTCTCTCTTAGGAGATGGTTTGTGGGAGAAAGTCACTGAAATTGTCAGCTTCACTGAGCCACTTGTAAAAGTCTTGGAATGGAGAGAAACCTGCAATGGAATACATCTATGAGGGGAAGAATAGGGCCAAAGAGGCCATCAAGGCTTTCTACTAGGGAGATTCATCAAAATATCTCCCTATATGGCAAATTATTGATTCCATGTGGGATAGGAAGCTACAGTCACCATTGCATGCAACATGAGCATATCTCAATTCGAGCTTATTCTATAATCCAGACTCTAGCATTCAAAGAGACCATGAGGTGATGATAGGTGTCATGATATGCATTGAGAAGATGTTTCCGGATCTAGAAATTCAGGACAAAATCAACTTGCAACGTGATATGTACAAAGAAGCATCTGGCATGTTTGGATTTAGCTCAACCCAATGTCTCAAAGACAAGAAAATGCCATGTAAAATTCAATTTGTAAAAACTAAATTGTTAGAACTTAGCTTGTAAATTTGCTAGTTATCTTGTTCAATTTTGGCATTGCAAAACTTATAATTTTTTATGTTTTTATTTTTTTTAGCCCATTGGTGGATAGATTGTGGCTCTGAGGCACCACAATTACAAGAATTTGTCATCAAAGTTCTAAGTCAACCTTGTAGCGCTTTAGGTTGTGAGCGCAATTGGTCGGTATTTGAGCACATCCACAGCAAAAAACGGAACAGGTTGGAGCACGAGAGGTTGGTGAAGTTGGTTTTCATCTACTACAACCTTCGAATGCTCACAAAACAAATGCAACCGAAGGACATAGATCCAATTTTATTGGATGATATTGATTTAGACTCTGAGTGGGTTGTGGAGGAGTAGTTCCCTAACGATTTGAGTTGGCTTGATGAAGAGACTCAGGATCTCTCTAGTCTGCCATATTCTCAAATGGAAACTCCAAATACACTTGCTTCAGTCTGCCGATGCTGGCACTAGCTCCTCGAGGGCTTATTGTAGGCGTGCTCGTGGTTAGGCATGAGACTCGAGTACATGGAGACATTGCCTATTTTGGTTTTCTATTTCTGTTATGAGACTAAATTTTGAACTTGCTTCCATTTCTGATTTTTAAATCACTGTGGTATATCCTTTATCGTATATGGTTTATGGTTATGGTTTATGGTTTATGATCACTATTTAAATATTTGCATACAAAAATTGATTGTGTTTATGAGACAATGTTATGAATTATTGCATAGATTGTAGTTTATAACTTGTATGGATTGGAAATGCCTTTAACCTCTATTTTGTGCCCAAATTGTACCATATTTAATTTTTTTTCCTATTTGCTGAGTCTGTCCCGAGTTTTTCTCGAGTCTACGAGTCATATGTCCACCGAGTCTTTGCCAAGTCCGAGTCGTGCAACATTGATTAATAGTAAGATTATACTAAAACCAAAACTAATATTAATACTAAGATTATTAAAACTAATACTAATACTAGCAAAACTAAAATATTAAGATGACTAGAAAATACTAAATACGAATATTAAAAAATTTAATGTATATATATATATTTTTAATTTTATAGTCTTTCGAATTTAATGCCAAATTTTATTACCAAAATTTTCATTGCCAAATTTTTGACAAACTTCAAAGTGGCTGAACTCGAACACGAACTCGAACCAGGTGACTTGGGTTGGAGGACAGTCAGCCTAAAGTGTAGAAAATGGTGGTGAGGTGACAGTGGTCTTCATCTTGGTTCGTCCAAGGCCTCACTTGAACTTTTAGGACTTTCTATCTAGAGGCGAGGGTTTGTGAGGTAACAGGCTCAATCCCCTTATCCCACTGTCATATGGTTATGATTAGTTAGCAGGCTGTTGCCTTCAACTGTTATATATGGAAAACATCTTTGATATAAAGAGGCCCCCAAATTGAGATATATCAAGTGTTGAGCATGATACCTTCATTTTGGTAATTGCCATGTATATATGTAAAGTGTTATGCAGTATGCTACATCAAAAGGATTATGCCATTTTTCACACTCATAAAATTGCTTTACTTGTTTTCTTATATTTAAGCCACCTGCACATTTATCCCTTTTTTCAAAGCCAATGCTCTAAATTGTCTTGGAGAGAAAAGTTTAGGCGCATCAAAGAGGCTTTCTTAATTCTTGTTTTGAAATACATAATACAATACATTTCCTCCTGTGATGACAAGTTATTGTTATATGTAGGCTGATGTTTTGGTTAGGGGGTACACTGGATGGAATACTCGTCGAGCTGTCGCTGTATTGCAAAGGTTTTTCCCAAAGGTACTCCCCTTGATGTGAATGTGATATTCTATTGTTTTTCATATTTCACATATTTCACATATCTTGTTTATCCCTTTAGTATTCTTTTACTATTTTCATTTTGATTGTTATGTGCATCAGTAGACTCTGGTTTGGTGAACTAAAAAGTCTATAGTTTTTTGTCTTGTGATTGCTTATCCAATGTTCCCCTCTTTGACATTATATGACTTCTTTTGATTATATGTTACGTATCAATTTTGTTGTCCTTGCAACATATAGTTGAGATACAATCTGCTGTAATTACAATTGAAATTAAAATGTGTATAATGCCCACTAAAGACAAAAATAGGTCAAAAGGATTAGTGATTACAACCAGCATGAATAGCTGAGCAAAAGATATTGGTGCAAAAAGCACCCTAATAAAAACTGAATAGATCTGAAAAGTGATTACAAGAGCAACATGAAATGAAATGAGACAAACATAAGTGTAAAGGTAGTTTATGGCAAGAAGGAAACTGTAGAAAGTGAAGGAGAGCTAGTCAAGAAACATTGGTTTAATTAAAATGTCATCACTACAGGGAAGGAGGAATTAGACTGCATGTCCACTGAATCAATAGTTCAGAGTCAATGCCAAGGGCCTACCAAATAATATCCTTTGGAAGGTGGCCTGGACTAAGATTAGCATGCATGCAACTAGAGAGTGGTGATCGATCTTCCTATTGGACACTTCAAGTGAGGTGGTAGGAAACCTTCCATGTTGTTGAAGGTGAAGGTAATATGGTCAACACCACTTCACATTCATCACTCTTTTCCAGCCTAAACTGACATTCATCACTCTTTTCCAGCCTAAACTGACATGGTCCAAGTAACCACTTCTCGCCTCAACAAACTTTCCATATCTATATTGTTCTTGATTGGTCTCGCTTCACCATGCAAATAAAGACACAGACACAGATAGATTTTTATGACCTTGCTTAAGATGATAATGTGGAATCCTTACTTCCATACATGGTATTCATTGTCTCCCTGTACTCGGCCTTTGTAGCAGACAATGCAACATATCCGAAGTAGATTTCTTGTCATTTGTACACTTCCAATTAGCATTTGTATATTCTGTAAGCCGAAAGCCGAAAGTCATTTGCACACTTCCAATTAGCATTTGTATATCTATATTGTTATTGATTGGTCTCGCTTCACCATGCAAATAAAGACATAGACACAGATAGATTTTTATGACCTTGCTTAAGATGATAATGTGGAATCCTTACTTCCGTACATGGTATTCATTGTCTCCCTGTACTCGGCCTTTGTAGCAGACAATGCAACATATCCAAAGTAGATTTCTTGTCATTTGTACACTTCCAATTAGCATTTGTATTTCTTGTCATTTGTACACTTCCAATGAATTAGCTTGAAATTTTTAATTCAGGTTCTTCTATCCATAGTGTCCTTTGTGTGAGAGATATATTTATTTTCAGCTCACGGACGGAGAAGAACTTTGGCAATCTTGTACTAATATGGTTCAGTACTTTGCTTTGATCTATATTACTTTTCCGAGGAGATTTTGACTCTTATCTGCCTTTTGGCTTTCAATTCCTGGCATGGAATCATTTAAATATAATATACTGTTTACCTTGCTTCCTCTCCATGGGTCTTTTGCTGTCACTTCCTAAGACATTTTTAGTGTGAGATGAATGGAGCCTCGAAACTGTATTTCGGACCTTTTAATCCTGAGTTATTTCACAAGGATTAAGTAGGACTTCAATGTGTTCATAACCATTTAGGAAAACTGCTAAACTTGAAGAAGTTCTTTCAAACATTAAATAAATTAATAGTACTCAGTCTTGTAATCAAAGATTTTAATTAATCCAGAATTCTGATGAACTCCATGCAACCAAAGGTCATGCTTCTTTATTAAAATCAATCAAACCCTAACTAAAACAAAAACAAAAAAATCTTCAAAAATAAAACAAACCAACAGTTTATTTATGTACAAAACAACAAAAATAAAAGATCAAGAAAAATAAGGTTTGAGAACTAAACCATTTATTGGTAAGTTCTCTTCCCACCCCTGTAAGTCTTGCAACTTGTAAGTTGAGGGGCCAAGCTTTGCTGCACTTTGAAAAGGGCCTACCCATAATTGTTGAAACTTAGTGTGCTTTCCCTTTTCATCGTGCGGATGATCCCACTTAAGAACCAGATCTCCTACTTCGAAATCTTTGTTCCCAGCTTTATGCTTATCAAACCAATGCTTCACTATTTCCTATTGATGCTTAAATCTTTCTTTGGCTTTGGACCTAGACTCTTCCGACTTCAAAAGATTATAGATTCTGATCTGTAGGATTTCATTATTGGTACCTCTAGATTCCTGAGCTATTATGGAAGATGGTAACAGAATGTTGGGAGGAAGAATAGCTTCTTTTCCATAAACAAGAGTGTATGGTGACACACCTAAGGAATTCTTGGGTGTGACTCTATCAGCCCAAAGAGCATTAGGTAACGCTAAATGCCAACTTCTCTGATTTTCTATTACGGTTTTCTTTAGAATCCTAATCAAATTTTTGTTTGTGGATTCTGCTAAACCATTTCCTTGTGGGTAATAGTTTGCAGAATAATGCAACTTGATTCCTCTTTCATTAGCAAATGCAGTTAATCTAATAGAAGAAAAGTAAGTAGCATTATAAAAAACCAGGGAAATTGGAACCCCAAACCTGGTCATAATGTGATTCTGTAAGAAATCCATGACTGCATCTTCATTTACTTTTTGTAACGGAACGGCCTCGACCCATCTGGTGAAGTAATCAGTTGCTGTCAAAATATACTTGTGCTGCAAAGAAGAATTTGGGTTTATTTCTCCAATAATATCGATTCCCCATTGTTCGAATGGTTCTGATATCATTACTGGTTTTAAAGGCCCTGCTGCTTTAGCTTGTCTTCCAACACCTCATTGACAAGCATCACATTTTCTAACATGAGCATGAGCATCCTTAAACAGTGTAGGCCAGTAATATCTAGCTCTGAGAATCTTATGGGCTGTTGTATCTCCGGAAAAATGACCTCCAACAGGCCCATCATGCAATTCTGTTATGACCTTTTTTGCATCTTCCTGTTCTAAGTACCTGAGAAAAACTCCACCGTAGTTCTTTCTGAACAATACTCCATCAATTATCTGATATGAAGCTGATTTCAGACGTAATGCTCTTCGTTGTTTGGAACTCCAATGCTCCGGCAAATATCCTTCTTGAAGGTAATGAACTAGGACTGGTACCAGGAATCTGGAGCCGTGAACAAAGGACATACATCCACCATATGTAACTCAGCTTCATTATCCCAACTGTTTTCTTCATTGTTTTGATTTTCAATCATTAATTTACACAATCCTTGTCCTTTTACTATGGATGCTGGTTTGAACTCAAGATCATATTCTTGTAAGGCAGTCACCCAGTTGCCTCTTCTTTCTCCTAATTTCTTTTGTACAAAAAGAGATCTTACAGCTGGGTGTGGAACTATTACCTTAGTGCGATTCTTAAGTATATATGGCTTGAATTGTTTTACCGCTTTAAAAACTGCATAAGCTTGTTTATCAACTGTTGGATAGTTCAATTCAGCTCCCTGTAGACCAGTGCTCATAAATGATATGGGGTACTCATCTCCCCCATCTTCCTTTTGTGTAAGCACAGCTGCCAATTAATCATCGGACACAAAAGTGTACAGAATAAAATCCTTTTCAAAATTTGGACTTTTGAGTGATGGTGCATGAGCAATAGATGTTTTTATCTTACTGAATGCATTCTTCTCCACATCAATCCATTTGAATTGTACACTTTGTTTAACCGTTTGCTGCAAAGGTTTGACAATTTGAGCAAAATCTGGTACAAACCTCCACACAAAATTTATTGTCCCCATAAATGATTGCATGTCCTTTTTATTATGGGGTAAAGGGATCTGTTCTATGGCTTTAATCCTTTCTGGGTCTGTGGAGATCCCTTTCTTAGAAACAACATGACCCAGTAGCTTTCCTTCTATGATCGCAAACACGCATTTCTTAGGATTTAGTGAAATACCATATTTCCGACAACGCTCGAAAATTTGTTTAAGATGAAATGCATGTTCCTCTCTCTTTTTTGAAAATATTGTGACATCGTCTAGATAAACCACAACACTACGGCCAATCAGACCGCGGAAAGCTATATCCATGGCCCTTTGGAATGTAGATCCAACATTAATAAGTCCAAAGGGCATTCTCCTATACGCAAAAGTTCCCCACTTGGTTTTGAATGTAGTTTTAAGCCTGTCCTCTTCAGCTACTAATACTTGATTATAGCCAGAGAATCCATCTAATAATGAAAACAATTCAGAACCTGAAACCATCTGTAGTATTTTCTCCATGGGTGGGACCGGATAGTTATCTTTATCTGACGCACGATTTAGGTTTTTGAAATCTACATAGAGCCTGATTTCTCCTAACTTTTTCTTTACTGGCACCAAATTAGAAACCCATTTCGAATGTCTGACTTTGAATATGATTTAGCATCCAACAATTTTTTTACTTCACTTTGAATTAAAGGTTCCAGCTTCGGATGCATCTTCCTCAAAGGCTGTTGGTAAGGCTTAATTCCAGCTTTAATTGGGATGACATGTTGTATGATCTTTGTGTCATAAGTTTTAAGCTCTTCATATGTCCAAGCAAACACATCTTTGTACTGTTTGAATAGACTAATGAACTTACTTCTTTCGCCCGGAGAACAACACTTCCCCAAATTTACATATTTGGGTTCAGCTTCAGTCCCCAAATTTATCAGTTCAAATTGTAAGGACTAGCTATGAGTCTTGACATTCGCTGGCTTTCTGAATTTGTTATCTAAGTCAAACATTCGTTCCAAGGTCTTGACTCCCTTGGGAATAAAGTTCTTGAATTTTAATTCTGCTTGATGTTCTTCATCATCTATTATTGCTCCTTTGAAAGTCTCATCATTCATCAAACACTCCAGAATTTGCTGATCATCATCAAAAACCCGTAGATTTGTGATCATATCTAGAACAGAAGGCATGAAAAGTAATTCAATAGAGCATCTATTATTGGAAGGTACTAGCCTTGCAGCTGAGGTAGCTAGTAAATCAGCTGCTGCATTCTTTAATCTAGGAATGGATACAATATTGAATGTATGAAAATTTATAAGCAAATCCCAAACTTCATTTTGATAGGCTTTCAAATGTGGTGAAATACAGTGTATCTTATTTCGAATTTGCTTAACAACAATTTCAGAATCTCCATATACTTTCAGATTTTTTACTTTAAATTCTATTGCCTTTTAAAGTCCCTGAACTAGTGCTTCGTACTCGGCTGTGTTATTTGTGCATTCGAATTCCAATCTACAAGAAAGAAAATGTTAATTTTTTCTTGGATCAATCAGGACACAGCCAGCCCCTGATCCTTCTAATGTTTTAGATCCATCAAAATAAAGAGTCCAAAAATTATGTACCTCTACTGAATTTGAATTACAAACTACATCTGAAACTAGATCTACTATATTACAGTCAATCTCGTCAGCCCGTGAAAATCGAAGGAGATCGGGCTGGGTATCAGGTATACTGCAGGCTTTTTCAACTTGATAATTTCCTGGTTCCAATTCAATAAAATAATTTCCCAACACAGAGTTTACTGGTTCATTTTTTCCCTCTAACTGAGTAACATTGTATTTCATTTGAGGCTCTCTTAATACTTTTATCTGATTGGGACTTCCTTATGAGGCAACCATAAATGTGACCAATCTGATGCAAAATATCCGTCTAACCTTGCCGACCAGTCTCGACTCAAAACCAGTCCATAAGCATCTGGTATGTCTGCTACTCCAATGTCGATGTACTGACATACCCTCTCATCTGCGGATAAGCGAATCAGAACATCTTCCATTTCCCCTATTACTTTCACAGCTGTCCTGTCTAATTGAACAACTTGCCAAGTAGATGGTTTAGGTTGTCCATTGATTTTCTTGCAGACTGAAAGTGGCATAACATTGACTGATGCTCCTGAATCCACTAAACAGTTGTGCACATTATAGTTGAAAATCTCAAAAGTTAGGAGAAATGCTGGGGTTTTGTACTTAGACTTCCCTCCCACACTTGCTTCACCAATTTCTTCTTCAGGTTGGTTGTCAGTGGGAGGTTCTTATTCTGGTACCTTACGTGCTTTTAAAAGTTTCTCTTTTTGTTGAGGTAAATTACACATTTCAAACAATGAGATATTTGCTTTAGCTTTTTTAATGTCTTCCACAATATCATACCCCATCTCATGTTCTTTGAGATTCTTCTTGACATTATCAATTTTATCTTCAATAGGCTTAAGAGGTGTGTTAATTTTCTTCGGATCTTGACTTGAAATGGTAAAATCAGGTTCTTTAATAGTTGCAGTGTTCTTTTGTATCTTCTTCATATTTTCTTGAAGTTTCTTAATCTTAGGAAGTATTGACTTATCTTCTTGTAACAAACTTTGACTTCTTGTTGTCACATTGGTTTTTGATGTTTCTTCTTGTTTCAGAGAATCTTCTTCTTCTATATCAAACATAGAGACACAGTGCCATAAAACTAAAGTATCTTCCTCTTGTTTTTTTGTAGATTGATTATCTTTTTCTTCCTGCTTACCAGTTTCTGTCAGTTTGGAATCCAATAATTGATTCATTACTAATGTCATAGAATTAATCCATTGTGGGCAATTCTTCTCAGAATGAGGCTGTTGATGAAAAGTACAAAAATTATCCATGCCTACATTAGTTAAATTCATTGCTGCAGGACTGTGTGGAGGAGGTTTAGGTTGACTGCTGTCTTCCCTTTTTTTATAATAAGGCTTATATGATTTGTGAGCCTCTTTTTCCTTCTCTAAATCTATCACTCTGTTGGATAACTTCTGCATCATCTTCACCATCCCTTCGAAATCCTGTGATCGCTCATCCTTAGGCTTAGTCAGTAATAAAGGTTTCTTGCTTCCAAAAGTCTTTTCTTTCGACTGCACAGGGTGATTTTCTATACTCTCCATCTTTGCCTCCACCTTCTCAGCTTCTTCGTAGGTTTCTGCTAATGTAGGTCTCACAGATCTCTTGGCAAACATGGCTAGATCAGGCCCAAGGGCTGAGGTATAGTATTCTATTAGAGCATTTTAAGATGGCTTATCAGCTGCAGTGAAATTGTTTAGGTAAGTAGCAAATCTTTGAGTGAAATTATGCACTCGTTCTTTCCTTTATTTCTTTAGAGCACATAACCCTTTCATTAAAGCTGCATGAGTTTTCCGAACTGCATATTTACTTTTAAACATTCTCTCAAAGGTGTTACAATTCGTGATTGAATTTGCAGGAAGTGCAAAATACCATGAGGTTCCCTTTCCTTTCAGAGTGTGGGGAAACAACCTACACACCACATCTTCATGCTCTCCAGCTCGTAGTCCTTCTACAGCCAAGTAAAAACTCTGTAAATGATCATCTACCAAAATTCCTTCACTTGGTTAAAACTTAGGTAACATCTTGGCAAAAGCTTGAGGCAAATCATGCAAGGGAGGTGTCAAATTTAAAGGCGACCTATCCCTCCAAGTAGGCTGTGGAGGTGGTTGGTTTGCATTTACATTAACCATGATTCTAAGTGGAGAATGAGGTTGTGACTGAACAGGGTTTTGGAAAGGTGAACAGTAAGGTGAACCTGGATCCAATTGATTCAAAGGTTGGTCAACTTCTTGTAAGGCTGCTTCTACTAGTTCTTCGAGATCCTCTACCAGTACTGAGTGTTCTAATTGAGGGCGATCTTTCTTCTGATACTCTCTTCTAGGTAGGACAGAAATGATGGTAATCCTCCAATCTTTTTCGCATATGCCTTGGTGATTCTTCTTAAATCATCAACCACTTCGTTATCGACAGGATACAGATACCCTTTCTCTTTATCTTCAGAAGTGGGCTTGTGAAACAAACTACTTTCAGAACTGTCACCGGTGGAGTGATTTCGAGGAAGCGAGCTTCCTCGGCCAGCCATGCATTGGTGACCTTCCTTCTAGCGCCAAAAACTGTTGAGGCCTGGAAAATCGCAGGTAACAACAGTTAGGGATTCTCCCCAATAAACGTTCCCAATTAGCCCGTTATTGTTTGGTATGGGGAATCCGTCCGGTTTACGGTTCGGCTACCGTAGGTCAAGTAACAAATTAAAATGTTTTACCGGTTACGGCTTGGTCCATCGTGTATTTTTTTAGTTTTTTGTGTTTAAGGTATTATGTGCAAGTGCCTATCTAAAATGCAAACGATAGAGATCACGAGGAGGGTCACAATGTGATGCGCAGGTTCTTACCTCTCGTTTTAGCTCTCTCGCATATAAATCACAAACAACAAGAAACTAACTATAACTAACTAACCTATCCCTAGGGAGCAGAATTATCATTTAACGGTGAGTAATGCATTTCAACCCATGCATTAGAAAAAATCACAGATAGCTGCTATTTGTTTCAGAACACATGAATATTAATAGAAATATGAACAACAAGATAGCTTGTTGTTAATTACAACCTTCATTACTCATGGTGGAAATTTCACAGAATAAACTAGAGTACATTCATAACATGAAAAGAAATTCAATGAGTTAGAATGATCTCACAGTAAATGGAAATAAGTTGAAAACGAAATAGTTCACATTCAACTGATCCATAGCAAAACATTTGAAACATTCCACCAAACTTTCTCCAGCAGAAACTTGTAACTCTTTATTGTAAAAGGAAATAGTTCTTCTTACAATATACTCTAAAAAATGGCCTGGGAAAGAAGTCCCTTCTACATCTAAACCCTCCTATATTTATGCAAAAACAAAAACCTTTGGGCTGCCCCTTAAGGACTTTTGAGCTTCCCCAACCTATCATTTCCAAAATTTCGTCTTGTAGCATGTGCACATAATTAATACAATATATTACATTTTAAATCAAATTTTTTTTAGAACACTTTATGAAGAGGGGCCAGCTTGGTCGTTGATGAACTTCTTCCATGCCTGGGCCTCTGCTGTTATGCCTTCAAATCCGGAAGGCTCAAGAAAACGGATATTTATCTCATATTTAGCAGCCTTGTTCCTTACTCCTTCTATCCTTGCCAGACTCAGTCGCAGCTGATCTTCTAGTAAATGTATACTTACAGCTGCATGTGTCATTGCATTCTTTAAAATCCGTTCATGTAGATCTTTTACCTGTTGGATCTCTTGTTCGTCTTCCTGATATCTATTCTGTAGATGTTCTATGAACAATTTATGTTCTGGTATCGTGTCCAATCTTTTCTCTGCAGAAATCTGGCATCTATTGAATGTAGCAAGCACTCTCCTGTAGTATTCGGCACATGCTCCCTTTGTTTTCTTTACAATTTTCTTGAATTCCTCCGCAACATTAATTGCAAACTCCAATAAATCATATTCCTGTTTTAAACTCCGCTGGTCCTTAACTGGTAACTTCGCAGGAGATTCCTTATTTGTTTCTATCCACACCATTCTTCCCGTTAGAATCTCCAGAATCTCTTGAGATCTGTCCAAAAAATATGAAGTAGTGTCCAAAATTTCTTATAATCTGGTGTCTATTTGTAAAATTTTACACCTTTCTTCCTCAATGCACATTTGTAATTGGTGGATCTTCCTTCTCTGAGTTAGAACATGTTTTTTTAAAGAGTGGAAGTCTGTCTTTTGTTCCATAGCATCTTTCAGGGATGCTGTCAATGAAGTATTCTGTTCTTCCAAGGCTGCCACTTGCATTTGATATTGCTTCTCTCTTTCTTCTGTAGTAGCCTTCTCTGTCTCTAACTCAGCAACCTTGTTTTGTAATTGGTCCTTCTCTGCACTCAGATTTTCATAGGATACCTGAAGGTTATCTTTCTCAGATTTCAACATTTGATGCTCTAGCTGTAGCCTTTTGTAATTCAGCTAAGCTATCTGAGCATTCTTTTCCATTTTCTCTGCAGAAATCTCTAAAGCCTCCTTATTTGCCTGCAAAGTTTGGAATTCTGTTCTTGAAGTCCTTACTTCATTCATCATGTCTTCATATTTCCTTTTCAGCTTATGACCTTCATCCCTCTCCTTCTTCAATGTTTCTTTTAATTGTGCTGCATTCTTTCTTGACTGTTCGAGGTCCATCATAAGCCTGTCTACATTATCTTCAGTTGCTTGGGTTAATGCCATCCCAACTCTTGCTATCAATCTTGGATCTGCATCCGTTCCATGCACCAAGGTTTTATCCGTTATCATCTTTACCAACTGTCCTCCACTTTCAACCTTTTTCTCGGTTCTTTTTACAATCCTTTTCTTCTCCTTATCATAGAAAATAGTACTGAAGTCAGGAACCTCCTCCCCTTCTATAGGCATGAAAGGGATCAAATTTATTCTAGAAAACGAAGCTTGTCCCAGTGTACTGCCAAAAGATGCAGCAGGCTCCTGGGGATCAGGATTAGATTGTCCATGTCCTTGATCTGTGTGATCCTGTCCTCCCTGTGTATCTGCCTGCTCAGTAGTCTGTTGGTCCTTTTGAGATCCTGTTAATCTCAGACCTTCACTTTCTTCCCGTCTTTTCTTGATCTCTACTTCTTCGTTTCTCTTTCTCTCCTCTTCCTTCCTTGCTGCTTCCTCTGCAGCTCGCTTCCTTTCTTTTTCTTCTTCATTCTTCAACCAACTCTCTGCCTCCTGTGCTAGCCTTCTAGCATCTTCTTCTCTCTTTTTGGCCTCTTTTTCTTCTAATGTCTTAGTCTTCTCTGTAGTTTTGCCCTTTCCACCCATAGTAGCTATTTTTTGCTTGAACCTCTTTTTTAGGGCGGTTATGTTCTTTGCACTTCTGAATGTTTCCTTGTCTTTGTCCCAAAAGTTGGTATATTCAAAATGAATGCTTGCCTCCTTGCAGCGATCTGCTACTTTATTTCGGGAGTCATTCCTGTGAAAATTCATTTCACCAAAATGGAAATGCTCCAGCTCCTGAACAAACTTTGCAGTCTGTTTTACCTTTGAAAACTTATAACTTCCAAGCCAGAAAGGTATTGCAGGATATGTTGCCTTCTTATGTTCGAAAAGAAAATTTCCTATACCATCGATATAGACCTGCCTAACGGCCTCTTTGTGTAGTACATAGTCAGTGGCATACTTAGGGAGTAGAGAAGGTGCTCTGGAACCCCCATACATTCTTATATACAATCATTCCTCGGTTAAATAATAGTCTCCGTATTCCTCGATGACCTTGAATGCTTCTTCGGACATGCAGTTGCATTCATTAGGAAAATTAGGGTATACAAAGGCATGATGTGTTAAATTTTCATATGCTAAGCTAGAACATCAGTATTTCATTTCATTTTCATAACAAAAGCATATAAACAGGATCATTGAAAGAAACAGTACCACAAGAACAACACAGATTTATCTTGGGAAAACCCTAAAGGGAAAAACCCAACAAAAGCTTCCTCAATATAGATGCCCCAAAAAGATAAAAGATAAAACCAACAAGGAGATCAAAGCCTGATCCTCCTCCTTCTCCTGCTACTCTTCTCTTTTCCACTAATGCGCTACACAAGTGAGAGTGTGTGCTTCAAATGAGGAGCGCCACACCTCTATTTCTATTCATCCGTTCACTTTAATTAACTCATCCGACATGTAGGCTAGAGTTAATCATGTAGGCTTGAGTTTACACATGTAGGCTCAAGTAACCACACTAGGGTGTTAATGACCCACCTTTACAATTAGAGGGGACTACCTCATGACTCTTATTAGTTCTTCCAATTAGAAGTATCGGGGTACAAAGTAATACAAGTGGTTCTCCCGTTAGGACCATCGGGGACCACAAAAAGATACATATAGAATATTCTTCGAAGTTACAATATTTCAACACTCCCCCTTAACAAGAAGGGTATTCTACAACATCAACAACAACAATAACAGAAGAGAGATAGAGGACATCATCAACATCATCAGGGTAACACATCTATAAATAATTGGAAGCTTTTTCAACATCATGTAGTCTTCATCTTCAATCTTCAGTCTTCAGTAACATCAACACTTTGACTGCTTCGATCAACAACAATTTGACCTTTCACTCAGCAGCAACATCTTCAGCACTTTGACCTTTCGATCAGTAGCAACATCTTCAACACTTTGACCTTTCGATCAGCAACATCTTCAGCACTTTGACCTTTCTATCAGCAACAACATCTTCAGCATTTTGATCAGCAACATCTTCAGCACTTTGATTAGCAACAACATCTTCAGCATTTCGATCAGCAACATCTTCAGCACTTTGATTAGCAACAACATCTTCAGCATTTCAATCAGCAACATCTTCAGTACTTTGATCTTTCGATTAGCAACAACATCTTCAGCACTTTGATCTTTCGATCAGCAACATCATCATACTTTGATCAGTAACATCGTGATCAGCACCATCATCATACTTCAATTCTCGAACAGCATCATCATCATCACATTCTGATCTTTCGATCAGTACATCATCATCATCACCCTCTGATCTTTCGATTAGTACGTCGTCATCATCATACTCTGATCTTTCGATCAGTACGTCATCATCATCATACTCTGATCTTTCGATCAGTACGTCATCATCATACTCTGATCTTTCGATTAGTACATCGTCATCATCACACTCTGATCTTTCGATCAGTACGTCGTCATCATCATACTCTGATCTTTCGATCAGTACATCATCATCATCACACTCGGATCTTTCGATCAGTACGTCGTCATCATCATACTCTGATCTTTCGATCAGTACATCATACTCTGATCTTTCGATCAGTATGTCATCATCATCATACTCTGATCTTTTGATCAGTACGTCATCATCATCAGCAGCAACCTGCAATCCACATCTCAAAGACAAGAAGTCTTTGGTTCACTTTTGGACTTAAAGTCAAGGGATGATGCAATCCCACCACATTCTCGACAACCTATGTTACCGGATTGATTACGGGCTAAGTCACCTGACACGGGGACACGGGACACGAAAATACGAGAGTCCGACACGGACACGGTGACCCCCGAAATCAGGACACGTAGGATACGTTTTATATACATATACATATATATATATATATATATTTTTAAAAATATATATTAAAATTTAAAAATATAGACATATAGATCCAAAAATATTTAGAAACTAGAAAATTTACAAATATTCAATAGAAATTAGAATAAAAACACATTAATGATTAGTAATTACACATTTGTCATTCACAAGTCACGATTCACAACACATTTGTCATTCACAAATCACAATGAGACACATAGATGCATGTCGGAACCATATTTCTCATTAAGTCATCAAAATCAAAATGTATACAATGTACATATATGTCGGAATGCCACTGGGCATTGGCAAATGCCAAATAGACTAAAGTCTAATAGTAAATACAAAAAGGGGTGGATCAAGATGGGAGAATCCCATATGTCAGTAGTCCACCTCCATGCTTGAATCAACATCAACATACTCATCACTGCCCCTGCCCCTGCCCTGATCCTCATCCTCCTCCCCCTCCTCCTCCTCTCTTCCCATCTGATGACTTGCATCTCCTGCTGTGGAGGATGACCCCTCCATACGATCACTATCATCAAAAGTGACCGGCTCTAGCACTGGATCATTAAGATCCATGTTGGCTAATGCCAACTCAATACTGCTGTCCAAACCCATATCATCAGGAAAGACATCCCACATCTTTGTCTTTCCCTTCACCCACTCCTCCCTCTTCCTGTAAATAAGACGAAGGTTGGAGTGCACATACACCATTGTCTCTGCCCTGGACTGCTCAAGCCCGCTCTTCTTCACACTGTACAAGTTCCCATATGTGCTCCAATTCTTCTCACAACAAGAGGATGATGTAACTTGAGAGATGATCCTCAAGGCTAACTTTTGTAGAATAGGGGATGTTGCCCCATGAGTTGCCCACCAAGCATAGGGTTTCTTACCCCCCTATCTCTAAGCACATCATAGCCTCCAAATCTCCCAGTGCCAGTGGAAAAATCTACAAAGCCCTCCTCTGCCTCCTCAAGCATGTCGCTATCCTGAAATAGCCGTCTAAGTGCTATCTTCCTCCCATGTGCAATCTCTGCATCCATGTGAGGAGGGACTCTATATGAGGCCCCCGATCCACCAGTGAGCCACTCCTGAGTGTAGAACTTGGGGTTCAAGGAGTGGGCCAAGCAATGCAAAGGTGTGCAATTCTTATCCCAACTGGAGATAAGAATATCCCGAATAATGGTCCATAAGTTCTCTGCCTATGTCCCATACTCGGGACACTCATTCTCCATGACAATGGACCTCATGGACTCAATCATGGAATCCCACCCTGTTATCCAACTTTTTGTACCATAGTTGGGTTACTTGAGGAGCTGTCGGTTGACAGACTTGTTCAAAGTCCGATTCCAGTGTATCAGTTGATCCGTCTGCTTGTCTAGCCAATATTGGCTAGTCACTTTTATATTTGAATAATTTTG
>LPNX010093396.1:34848-91965 GCA_001517045.1 Pseudotsuga menziesii
CGCAAGAAGGAAGAGCCAACAAATGGCCCTTAACCCGGAAATATGTGCTCATGAACTCATGGTTGCAAAAATTGCATCTCCAAGACACATTGCCTCCCCCACCAAGCTTTGCCCCGGGCCCATCTTTCCTTGTCACATACTTCCACAAAGGGTATTTTTTTTCTTGGGCTTGTTGTCTTGCTAAAACAGGGTTATATGGAGCATGAGCTCCACTAGCAGTCGATGGAGCACTTGACGGAGGAGGAGAACTGGTTGTGCTTGGTGGAATAGGAGGGGAGGCCCTAGATGGTGCATTTCTCCCTTCCCTTTGACCCCTACCTCCTGCCCTAGCTGATTGAGACATTCCTTTTCTTGTGTGATGGTTGAGCTTGCAATCCTCTCCACAAATCCACCGGAATGCACTTGGAACCGCTTGGAAACAATGGATAGCCTTCAAATCTCCTTCAAAACTCCTTCACCTGCACATAATACTCACTCTCAATCAATTGCTTCCTTTCAAATGACAAAATAAAAGACAAAAAATTGAATTTAAGCAAACCCGACTGTCTTTTTCCGCCGGTCACATGTCCTGTTTTCAGGATTCGTGTCCGGTTTTCGGGACACGCTTAATTTTCGTGTCCGATTCGATTCATTTTCGTGTCCGGTTTTAGGATTCGACTGGAAGTCGAATCGGTCTCGTGTCGGACTCGAATCGTGTCCGATTCGATCCCCATGGGACACGAGGGGCCTAGAGGATGAATCCGGTTTCATAGATTACGGGATAATCAGTCCCTATCACTTTAGGACTAAGTCCAAGGATGATGCAATCCTACCACATTCACGGGGACCGAAATCTTCGGATACATTTTGAACCGAGGTTCAGGGATGATGCAATCCCACCACATTCACGGGGACCGAGACCTCTGGATACATTTTGAACTGAGGTTCAGGGATGATGCAATCCACCACTTTCACGGGGGCCAAGACCTCCGGATACATTTTGAACCGAGGTTCAGGGATGATGCAATCCACCACTTTCACGAGGGCCAAGACCTCCGGATATATTTTGAACCGAAGTTCAGGGATGATGCAATTCCACCACATTCACGGGGGCCGAGACCTCCGGATACATTTTGAACTAAAGTTCAGGGATGATGCAATTCCACCAAATTCATTGGGGCCGAGACCTCCGGATACATTTTGAACCGAAGTTCAGGGATGATGCAATCCCACTACATTCTCGAGGACCGAAGTCACCGGATCTATTTTGGACAGATGTCCTAGGATGATACAATCCCTCTTCATTCTCGAGGACTGAGATCACCGGATCACTTCTGGACAGATGTCCCAGGATGATACAATCCCTCTTCATTCTCGAGGACCGAGGCCGCCGGATCACTTTAGGGCAGATGCCTAGGGTTGATACAATCCCGCTGCAACATCACTACTCCCCCTTTCGAGGAAGGTCCTTCCGGACCACACCAAGCTTGTCTCGAAAGTGTTCGAACTTTACTCGAGACAAAGGCCTCGTCAGCACATCAGCAATCTGTTCATCAGTACTCACATACTGGAGTTTTATGGCTCCCTTTTGCATCATGTCTCGAATGTAGAAATACCTAATTTCTATGTGCTTCGATCTATCGTGGAATACTGGGTTCTCTGTCATCTTTATACAACTTTGATTGTCACATAGAATCACGATAGTGTCCAACTCTAGGTTGAATAATCCTGACATCAGCTTCTGAAGCCATATGGCTTCACAACTAGCAGAGCAGGCTGCTATATATTCTGCTTCGGCTGTGCTTAGAGCAACACTAGGCTGCTTTCTGCTAAACCATGAAATCATAGCAGATCCCAGACTATAACATCCACCTGATGTGCTTTTTCTATCTGAGATACTTCTAGCCCAATCTGCATTTGTATAGCCATACAATATGTACTCATGGCTATTATCATAGAATAGACCAAAGTCTATAGTCCTTTTCAAATATCTCATCACATGTTTTGCAGCTACTAGGTGAACCCGTCTTGGTTGAACAAGATATTGACTCAAGGTGTTCACAGCAAAACAAATGTCTGCTCTGGTATTTGTTAAGTACATCAATGACCCATTGATCTGTCTGTATTGAGTCATGTCCACTAACTCTGATGAGTCATCAGCTAACAGCTTCAGGTTAGAGTCCATGGGAGTGGCCATGGCTTTGCATTCCAACATATTGAATCTTTTCAATATCTCTACCGCATACTTTCCCTGGTTGAGAAAGATTCCTTCTTAACTTTGCCATACTTCCAGACCTAGGAAATAATGCATTAACCCAAGGTCTTTCATCTCAAATTCTTCTGCTAGTTTCTTCTTGCTTTCCACAATCTGTTTCTCATTCCCTGTCAAGAATAGGTCATCCACATATAGTAACAGGATGACAGGTTCATCTTCTACAATCTTGAGATAAATGTTAGGATCAGCTTTACTCTTGGTAAAACCCATGCTGGATAGGAACCCATCTATCCTTTCATACCAAGCTCGAGGAGCTTGTTTAAGGCCATACAATGCCTTCGTCAACTTGCATACGTGAGTATATCTATCTTCAACTTCAAATCCTTGTGGTTGTTCTATGTATACTTCATCTTCGATCACACCATTCAGAAAAGCTGTTTTCACATCCATCTGGTGTAAGTCCCACTTCATCATGGATGCAAGTGCCATGATAGTTCTAATCGAAGTATATCGTGCTACTGGGGCAAATGTCTCTTCATAATTGATTCCTTCTTTCTAAGAGAAACCTTTGGCCACAAATCTTGCTTTATACTTTTCGATACTTCCGTCAACTGCACGCTTTATTTTGAATATCCATTTGGAGGATACTATACTTTTTTCTTCTGGTTTGGGAACTATATCCCATACATCATTCTTCATTATTGACTGGTATTCTTCAGTCATTGCTTCTTCCCATTCTTTCTTCTGTATCGCTTCTTCGTAGTTTGTCGGTTCTTGATCTACAAGATCACACATCAAAGCTACATAGTTGGAAAGGGTTTTAGGTTTCTTTCTTTCCCTTGTGGAGCCTTCAGGAGCTCCATATCTTTCTGCCTCTCGTATAATTTCTCTTGTCCAAGCAGGCTTTCTCTTTCTTGATATCTCCATCATAGGAGGTTTTAGAGGTTCTGCCATGTCATGTTCTTTGGGAGCTTCATCTTCAGGGAGATATGTAGTTTCTTTATTTCTGGGAGATGTCTCTTCTTCATATACTTCTTCATGTTGGCACTTCCTGGATCTCTTGAGGGCTGCCTCTTCATCGAATGTCACATCTCCACTGATTTCCATGTGATGGAATCCAGGAATGTAAATTCTAAATGCTTTGGATACTTCACAATATCCAACAAATATCCAACAAATATCCCCTTCTTTTCGGAAGGATCTAACTTGGTACTTTTCTGTATTGGTATATGAATATATACTGGACAACCAAATATTTTGAGGTGACTTGCCTCAGGCATCTTTCCTGTGAACATCTCTTCTGGAGTTTTGAACCCAAGAGCACTGTGAGATATTTTATTTTGTACATACACAACAGTTCTTGCTGCTTTTGCCCATAGATGCATTGGAAGATCTTGATCATATATCATAGTCTTCACTGCCTCCATGATGGTTCTGTTCTTTCTTTCCGTAACTCCATTCTGTTGAGGATTGTAGCGAGTAGTTAGTTCCCTCTTGATTCCGGCATCTTTGCAAAAAGCTTCAAACTCTTTTGAGGTATACTCTCTGCCATTGTTTGATCGGAGTGTCTTTATTTTCTTGTCTGAAAGATTCTCTATCAAGGCTTTGAGCTCCTTGAATTTCTCAAACACTTCACTCTTTGCTTTCAAGAAGTATATCCAGGTCTTTTTTGAATAGTCATCAATAAACATGATATAATATTCAAAGCCACTTAAGGATGTAGTACACATTAGACCACATAGATATGAATGAATCAATTCCAACGTACCTTTAGTTTTTGTTTCGCTCTTTGAAAATGGATTCTTGATGTTCTTTCCCTTCGCACATCCTTTGCAAATGCCTTCATGCTTGATCTTCATGTCTGGTAATCCCGTTACTACCTTGTTCACATGAGGTAAAGCTTTGTAATTAATGTGGGCAAGCCGTCTATGCCATAGTTCACTAGGGTCAGTGAACTCATGCACAAAGGCTGTTTCTGAATGCCCCTTGAGTTTATACAAGCCTCCTTCTTCTTCACCAATGATGATTGCATCTTCAATATTCTTTCCTTTGGGCCACATGAGTACTTGACCATCTATGAAAGCAACTTTGAAACCTTTCTTATCTAAAGCTGAGATAGAAAGTAAATTCTTCTTTAGACCAGGTACATATAATACATCTTTCATCTTTAGGGGATTACCTGAATCAAGTTTGTAACTTGCTTCACCAACTTCTTTGATCGGATATTGATAGTCATCTCCTAGGGATACTTTCTGAGGAGAGCTCCTTTCTTCGAGTTTGGACAGACTTTACTTTTGTCTCGTCATGTGCTTTGAAGCACCACTATCAATCAGCCAAGTGTCTTCTCCAGGTGTTATAGACCTAGAGGGTGCAGAGAATAGTACATACTCTTCTGCATCTTCTTCTCTTGCTTGCTTTTTTGGAGGTCTTTCTTCTTCGTCTTCTTCTTCTTCTTCTTCATCCTCATCTTCAGCTAGATGAACATGATATCTTTTGTTGTTGTTGATCCTCTTCTTATATTCTTGCTTCTTCATAGGACAATTCCTAGCAATGTGTCCTATCTTGTCACAATGGAAACATTGAAAACCATAGTAGTCTTTACTTGCTAGACTTTCTCTTGATCTTTGGAATCTTCTGGGAGGTTGATGCTCCTTGTGGTTTCCCTTCTTGAAGGTGGGTTGAATCCTCCTTATTTTCTTGGTATGAGTAGCTAGAGATTGATCATCCTCTTTAAGTAAGGCTTCTCTATTTGCCACTCTAGTCTCTTCTTGAATGCAGTCTTCCCATACCACATCAAACTTTATGCTTTCCTTCCTGGCACACATCATTTGAATGAATGATTCCCATGGTCTAGTGAGACCATTGAGAGCAGTCATGACTAGTTCATCTTCATCAAGTTTGTCTCCAATAGCTTCTAGTTGTTCTTTGATCTGAGAAACCCTTGAGAAATAGTCTTGTATGGATTCTCCATGACTCATCTTGGTACTCTTCAGTTGAGCTATTAGATTCATCTTTCTGTTAATGTTTCTTCCTTCAAACATTCTGGATCGGGCATCAAACATTTCCTTTGGAGTCTTCTTGGATGACACTTGAGGGATCAAGTGATCCTTGATGGAGTCAGCAATAATTCTTTGAGCCCTAATCATGTCTTTCCTGTGCTTCTCCTTGGCTTCAGCTTCTTCTGGTTCTGAAACTTCTTCTTTGACATACATATCAAGATCATTCTCTTAGAGAATGAGACCAATCTTGTATTTCCATGCTTGAAAATTCTCTATGCCTACTAGCTTGTCCTCAAGCTTAGTGCTTGGGGCCATCTTGTCAGAAAATCACAAAAAATTGAAATTTTGCGGAATGAGAAACTGACCTTACCAGGAGATGCGCTTGAATGAGGTGAGTTGATAGGTGTACTTGGATTCTGGAGAATTCAACTCTTCACCTTTCAAATCAGACTTGCAAGATTCAGCTTCTGCAGCTTTCTGGTTCAACAGTTTTTTGGTTTAGCTGTCAAACTAGGGTTTGACTTTTCCGGAGACTCACACATCCAAAAACCTTGATTCTAGGCTCAAAAGATGTGCTCTGGGAGGGCACAACTTTCCATGCAAACAGTTTTCCAAAACTTGAAATTTTTCCCGAAACCCTAATTTCTTCCGGGGAGAGAGAGAGGGCTATTTCTCCTTGTGAAGGCTGTCCTGTTCAAACTAGCTATGATACCATGTTAAATTTTCATATGCTAAGCTAGAACATCAGTATTTCATTTCATTTTCATAACAAAAGCATATAAACAGGATCACTGAAAGAAACAGTATCACAAGAACAACACAGATTTATCCTGGGAAAACCCTAAAGGGAAAAACCCAGCAAAAGCTTTCTCAATATAGATGCCCCAAAAAGATAAAAGATAAAACCAACAAGGAGATCAAAGCCTGATCCTCCTCCTTCTCCTGCTACTCTTCTTTTCTCCACTAATGCGCTGCACAAGTGAGAGTGTGTGCTTCAAATGAGGAGTGCCACACCTCTATTTATATTCATCCGTTCACTTTAATTAACTCATCCGACATGTAGGCTAGAGTTAATCATGTAGGCTCGAGTTTACACATGTAGGCTCAAGTAACCACATTGGGGTGTGTTGCCCACCTATTTCGACTAGGTGGCAACCTCATGTACATTGAAGATGTACATTATGTGCAGTTTGTACCTTGGAAAAATCTGAGGATTTTTTCACTTCTGCAGGGCAATTGCCCCTTTGTAAAACGAAATGTCCGCTCCCCTGCGTGGGAAAATTAATGTAATTATATGTGCGAGTGTGGGTCATATGATATGGATGCCACACCATGGAACTGGTTGTTAGGGAAGTCCCCTCATCGAGTGTTTTTTCCCTTTCCAATTAATCTTGTTGTTTAAACGATTTTAATTGGTTTGGTTTTTCACTCAAAATCCTCGAAAGTGGTGACGGGCGTTCTAATGGTCAAGTCCATGGGGTGGCTAAGGGTTCAAAATGTTGTTTATGACCATGCTAGAATTTGTATAGAGTCTTGCGGAGTTTCGTTATGTTGTTGTATTTTTATTTATTTTTTCTAGTTAATTAATTTCACCCCTTGGTGGGGCGTCAACATTAAAAGGGAGGCGCTATCAATAAAGGGAGGCGTTACCATTTAGTGGGGGCGCTACCATGAAGTAGAGGGGCGCTACCTTAAAGTGAAAGCGCTACCACATTTGGAGAGGACGCCAAATCTAGAGGAGGCGCCAACATTAGAGGAGGGCGCCTACATTGGGCCCACATTTAAACCACAAAGTGATCTCAAAGGAGCCTTTGGTCAAAACCCTAGATCTAAGGGTGTAGATGCATTAAGACATGGATCAAGCACCTAAGCCATGGATTGAAAAGTAATCTAAGGGTGTAGAATGATTGAGAGGGATGCAAAGTCAAATACCTAGATCTAGTGGTGGAGATCTAATCTAGATCTAGATCTAATATTGGCCGTTGATCTTCAAGGGGTTGGGGTTGCTCCTCAACTATATAATGGGGGTCTCACTCCCTCATTTGAGGACATCTCTCATGCTATTGTTATGCTACTGAAATCTTTCCCCATTCTCTTCTCATATTCTCTCAAGCATTTGGCCCAAGCCTCTTGCTATTTTTGTATTGAATCTTGCCTTAGTTGGGCTATAATAGAAGAAAGCTTTGGAGGCAAACTGTTGATGTGGATCTTCATTTCATGCTTGGATTAGTGAGGTAACCTTGTAAATTTTTCAGTTATTGTTGTACTTGTTTAGTTTGGAAGCTCTCCACAAAGTATTTTGTGGAGAGACTTGTAGGTAGAAGTATTTCTATCTTCATTTGTGAGTAGATTAGTAAGATTCTACAAAGTATTTTGTAGGATTTATTTTTGTGCTCATCTCCTTGAATGCTTGTGCAGCTTTAATAGATTTGTTTTGCAGGGATCCAAAGCTAAGAAAGGCTCCTCCTAGGATTTCTTTTCTTCAAAATTTCATTTCGGCCATTTTTCTTTTCCTATCCTGAAACTGGGTTTTATTCATTGTATAGTGAATATAACCCTTGTTTTAGGGCTCTCACCCAATATATGTTAGTATAAGGTTTTAAATCTGCTGTTTATAAGTCATTTTCAGCGTAAAAACGTTCGTTTTTTAACCATTAAAATTTCAGTTTTTCCATTTTTTAAAGTTCAGATTTTGCTGTAAATTTTCTGGGTTTTACACTAGTTTATGCTAACTTTCTGTTTTAGTTTTCTGCAGTAATTTCCAGCAAGTAAAGTTGCTGGTTTTTTGCAGGTTTATGCACAGAAAGAGGGGGTTATGCTGCCCTAAATTGCCCAGAAAAAACCCAGAAAAATTTGGTCCAAAAGGGGCCCTAAACTACACTTCTTCTCTCTCTTCTATAACATTGTAAACCCCAAATGAGAAGTTCTCTTTGGATTATTCTCTGCTGTAAATCTGTATATGAGTAGTGTAGAGATAGCTGCTTAGATTTATTTTATTGCAAGTTATTTTTCTGTTTACCCACCTATCTCTGTGACAGACCACAATCTCTGTTACAGAGATTGTTGTGTGGTTAAGATAATCAGTTTTATTTTTTCTGTTCACCCACTATCTTTGTTACAGACCACCATCTCTGTAACAGAGATTGTTGTGCGGTTAGGCATTGTTTAGCTAATAGCATTTTCCTTTCAAAGTAGTTAATTTTATTTTCTGTAAAAAAAAGTAATCATACAACCCACCTATCCGGTGTATTCTCTGCCCACTTGTCATCTCCCTTTAGGGACTTCAAGTTGGGTATGAAAAGCAGGAAAAGTGGGGGCTTAGCTTAGTTAAGACAACTTTCTTTTTCTGTTGCAATCTTCACATTTCATTTTTCAGTCCAAGATCAAGTACTAGCACCTCCCATAAGGGATACCGCTTGGTTGATCTTGTTGATAGTTTAAAATAAACCTTGCATGCTAATCACCAAGATTAAAATTTACTCTTAAAATTTACCAACAACTTCATTACCCCATGTTTCTCTACTCGGTTATCACCCTTCAAGGTACTCGCGAGATACGACAGGGGATAGAGGAGTCTTAGTCTAATAGGCATCCATCTAGCTGTTTTTCCTGTTGATTAAAAACAGTGACCTCGGAGGCGACTTGGGGTAGAAGACCGTGGGGGGTCTCTAGGCGTTCTACATCCCCCTTGTTGAGCACCAGGCCATTGGGGTTTGACCTGGGAGCTACGGGTGGGCTTTGCTCCCACTTTGTTGAGCGCACCAGCATTCCTTCTTTGACTTGAGAAGTACTAGATTGGGGTAGTCAGACCACCGGTTCGAAAACTAAACTTCAAGAAGAAAAACCTTAATAAAATCTACCTAAAATAAACCAAGAGACATTGCAAAACCGGTTCTATAACATTTTTTTATTTTTGCGCACCTCCACTCCAGCATTGCACTCCAACACTTTACTTTCAGCCTCATTTACTTTTCAGTTTCATTCACTTTCAGTTCTGCAATTGTTTATGTGGTGAATGCTTAACATTTGTTTAACTGCTTCAAGTAATTCAACTTAAAGTCTTTCCTTTTTTCATTTACTGTTGGTTTGATAAATTTCATTTTAAGGCATTTTCCTTCTGCTATCTCTTGTCTATAACTTGTAAATCTGGTTCATATTTGTCTAAACTGTAACTATTTTACTTGTTTATACTGAGAAATTTAGATCATCTGTACATTGCTTAGATATCTTGATTCATTATTGTATCATTTATTTGTTTATTCATCTCATTTGTTAGACAACTTAACCTGTGGGATAATTAACTTAGACTGCATCCATTGAAAGTTGCATTCTCTGACTCCATTTTTTAGGCACTGGTTATAAATAAAAGGATTGACTGTCATTTAAATATTGCATCTTGCATTGGTTTGACTGTCATCTCTCAAAACCTTAGCCTCAATCTTAATAAAAGATCCCTTTAATTAATTTGTAATTAATTAATAAATCTGGAACTTAGTCTTTCGTAGGGACTTCCCCCCTTGGCTCTGTTGGGATCTTGCCTAAACGAAGGAGTTGTAGACTGTGGTGACAGTGGTCCCCAGCTCTCGCTTGCCCCCAAGGACACACATAGCAGGTTGTGACTTTCCTGTGTCTTAAAGTGTGAATTAGGCGGCAACAGGGTGTTAATGACCCACCTTTACAATTAGAGGGGACTACCTCATGACTTTTATTAGTTCTTCCGATTAGAAGCATTGGGGTACAAAGTAATACAATTGGTTCTCTCGTTAGGACCATCGGGGACCACAAAAAGATACATATAGAATATTCTTCGAAGTTACAATATTTCAACATGATGAAGTGTTCGTAGATTTCCCTGTAATAGCTATAATATTTATGGGCCCAAAACAACCTATATGCTGTGTACACTGGGGTCCTGTCCCTCTCCCATTTACATCTCAAGGCTGGAAAAGACTGAGTACACAGTATACAGTCAATCAGGATGGATGTCATGTAGAACTCTGATTTCTTCTGTGACACCCCTCCCAAGGCTACAGATATGCATGCTGAGAGGCTATTTGACACTATGTTCGACCAATTAAAAATGGTTCCTTGAGTAGCCACATAGAAGATAATTGGTATCCATCCTATCTTGAAGCTTTTCTCGTGAGCTCTACCGAAAATCCTATTCAGAATTAGTGCAATGAATCTATAGGGAGTTCGAAAAGTGGAAGTATCATACTCTCCGGAAGGCCTGGTTCGAAAGTTTTTCCCTGGTATCATCATTCTTTTAACTGTTTCTACCAGATCCATAGCTGTCTCTTTCAACTAGCTCTCTGTCAAGTAAATCTGTGCAGAAGGCAAATGATATGCCATAGAGACATATGTAGGGCTATATGCAGCATAGCTCTGCTTAGCAATATTTTCAAGAATCATCGTAGTTACATTTGCCCTAGGCAGAATCCAACCTATCACCTCTGAACAAGGGAACAACTCAAGTCTTGTGGCTACTTTCATGAGAGCTGATTTCTCAATGTTTGCATAAATGGTTAGCTCTTCAAATCCTGCATTAGGTACGTTCTAATTGGCAATCATCCTGTATATCTCTCCCCATTTATAGTCCTGTTCGACCCCGGTGGAAGATTTGGTATCTTCATATATATATTCAACCTTGGTGATGACCTCAACCTCAGGTTCTCCTTCAACAACATGAGCCTTTTTCTTTTGTCTTTTGGACATATTTTCTTTGCAACAATCACCCTGTCACAAACATAGCATGTTCTTAGACCCATTGAGCTTTTAGCAAGGGTTTTAACAATAAACAAAAAACTGTATCAATTTATTTACCTCTTCCATACGCATTCTGAAAAATGAACTACACACAGTATTCAATGCATGAGAAAGAAAAAATGACAAGGCAAAAAGAGAATCCTGCAGGTTGTCTTAAAAACTGCCTAAGTCCAATGTCTGTAAAAAAATCACAACCCCGAGAGAAAAACAATTTTCTATCTTAACCCGGGCCGCATTCGAACTAATTCGAACTAATCCGATAAAAGTATGAACCATATATTCCTACTGCTAGTCTTCAAAACACTAGACCCTATACTGTGCTCTTCATGTTGGAAAACCCTAACCCGACCAAAACATGGAAAACCTCCGCCGTCCCATGAGTAAATGCACATAAAAGGTTTAAAATCCCGCCGGACGGCCATGGACAACCAAAGAATGGGTGGTGCAGACAACGTAACGCTTGTCTGCACCGTGCCCTTAATCTTTTGGACTGGAGTAAAAGCATACATAACGGCCCAATCAGTCACGCAACCTCAAAAACCTCGCTCAAGAAAACTGTAAACAGTTAATTCTTCACCCTAAAATAAAAACCTCATGCATACAGCGAAAACAAACACTCTTTAAGCGGACAAACCCAACCCATGGACCACCTAACCGGGAAAACCTAACTAGGGAAAAAACCCAAGGTTCCACATCGACCAATAAAAACCAAAACAACAAGGCCGTGGTTCTCCTACCTGGCAAACAACAGTGTAGTCGACAGACTGGCAAAATCTCCACGGTAGCAACGCTAGCGAATCGAGTTCGGATAGCTGGGCATGTGAATGAGTACAAACGACAAGGACTAGAGCAACGGCGAGTTCAAATACGGATAAAAAATAAAATAATGCTCCCCTTGTTTTATATAAAAGCCTCGGCGGAAAAAGTCGGTGGGAAAAAACCCTATCGGAAACTAACCCCTCTAATCATCGGAAAGATAGTTCGAGTGACAGCCGCAACGACGGATGCAAAACCAATTACGGACCCACGAGACTATTAAGTCTATCGGCATTGGCACCACTAGGCACTAAGTCAATCGGGAGAGAAAACCGGATGGTAGCCGCAACAACGGATGTAAAAACAACTATGGGTCCGTGAGACTTTAAGTCTGTCAGCATCATTTAGCACTATCATTGCGACTTTACATTCTAACTCGTATCGGGGATTGGGACACCTAACCTCTAAAGCGTCGGCAAGGAAATAACTAACTCCCGGAACTTCAAACCCAAACATTTTCCGCAGTATTGGCGACCTAAAGTACTATCGCGACTCCACAATTTTAAAGAGGTATCGGAGATCTAAGTTCTAAGGCATCGACGAGAAACAAAACTATCCTGCTGGATGTTCATCAACTGACTCCCGCAACGTCGGTAGCATAAAAGACTAATGCTCCGGTTCATTCATCAACTGACTCCCGACAGCGATAAAAAAATCACCAGCAGTCAAAACGATAAGCTCGAAAATAAAACAAAAAGAAAACCAAAAGAATCCGTCGTCTCGGTAAGGAAGATGACAGTACTTTCGATGAACTAGATCATTCAACCTTCGAAACGGCGGAAAGATAGTTGACTATGCTTCCGATATTGGAAGGATAGCCAACTAATCTTCCGACGAAAAGGATCATGTTTTAAGCAAAATCTTAACTTCCAGGATAGATTTAGGGAAACTGAACAATCCTAGGCTAGATCTAATTGAATCAAATCAAAAGGAGGGTCCAAAATTTTTAAAAAATTTGGGAAAAGGTTGCAGTTGCAATAGAAGGGTTATTGGATCAAAGAGGATATCTATTGTTATTGTTGATTGATTATGGAGTTTCAAGCAGCAGCACAGTGTGCAGCCGCGGCAGTTGGGGTTGGAGACGGTGTCTTCAGCTAGCGAGGGTTCGACAATGAGATATCTGCCCTAGTCTCTTATTGGGATAGATCATCCAGGTTTATCCATTGCATCCATCATATACTATAGTATTTGGAGATCCAGCACATTCCGAAGGGTTATTAGTAGATCCACGTTTTGCAGTCGAAAGTAGCTGGGAAAACACAGAAGGATTCGTTGGGACCACAAAACCCAGTCTTTCCTCCACATGTCAGCTTCCTCTTTCTCAGCAGGCCTATCCTACAATATGCAGTGATTATCAGCCATCATTTTGCTCACCTGAGCAGCTATCAGCCAAACAGATCAGTTGGGGGCGTGAGCAGTAGAACTGCTAATCAATTCGCTAGGGCACTTAGAGGCAGCCAAACCTCCGCATGTGCCATGCCATCTCTCCAACATCAGCAAACGGACAAGCTCAGAAAGTTTAAGCTCTAACGGACCTCTCCTCCTACAAAAACGTCACCTTCAGTCTGGAGGGTTTTTACGGTACTGCGTGGCGGTAACATCGAAGGAAAAGAGCATTATTAGACCACCCATCCGGACCCTTATGCATGTAGCTATCTTTGGAGTCATTATCAGCTAGAATATCAATGGTAATTGTTAATTTCTCTCTGCAAAACCCTAACCCTAATTCAACTATATTTTAGGGCATTTTTGCATGGCGAGTTTGCATGCACAGTTATTTAGCAAATTTGTACTAGATTGAGTGTGCAAGTTAGCACTATCATAGAACATTAGAGAATATCAGTATTTGGGATATTACAGATCATGTTCATCCAGCAGTGCCCCATGGATTGTGGATGAAGAGGCTCTAGCCCTGATAGGGAAGAGCAAGGGTAAGGAAAATAAAAAGAAGGGTGGTAAGAAGAACCTTGCCATGTCAAAGGTCAAGTGTTTTATCTGCCACAATCAAGGACACTTTACCTCCCAGTGCCCAGACAGGAAGAAGAAGAACAATACCTAAATGGAAGGATCTGCAGAGGTGGAGGAATTCAGCAAGAACTTTGATGAAGATTTTTGCTTGATTGCTTGCATGGCAAGCACCACAGGAAGTAGCGTTTGGTATGTGCACAGTGGAGCATCTTGTCATATGATAGGACAAAAGAGGTTCTTTAAGGACTTGCAGGAGGGTGGATTAAATCTCCACATAGAGCTGGGTGATGATGCACAGTATAGGACGGGGGGAGTTGGCACTATTTCATTTCAGAGGGAGTCAGGCAAACCCCTCAGTTTTGCTGCTGTATTGTAAGTTCCGGGGTTGACTAAGAACCCCATATCCGTTTACACCTTAGAGGACAAGGGATTTCAGATGAATTTTTGAGACGATAGGGTGTATATTAGGCCAAAGGGGTCGCATGATTGGGATCCAGAGCGGGAAAGTGTACAGATTACAGTTTGAGTCTGCAAAGGCTCTAGTCAGGAGCAACAACAGTCAGGGTGATCTGTGGCATAGGAGGATGGCACACTTACACCATGGAGCATTGAGGCATTTGAGACAGGCTGTCATTGGATTTCCTCAGGTACAGGAGGAGAAGCATAACCACATCAAGGGTTGTGTGTTGGGGAAGAATATCAGGAGACCTTTCCCACAAAGTGAGCACAAGTCTAATGGGACCTTGGACTTAGGGCATTCGGATGTTTGTGGACCTATGAGTGTCCAATCTTTCAGTGGCTATAGTTACTACGTCATTTCATTGACAGCTATTCCAGGAAGACCTGGATCTATTTCCTGAAGGCCAAGTCAGAGGTCTTTGATCAGTTTCGGGAGTTCAAGACTGTCGTGGAAAACCAGACAGGGAGGAAGATCCGTGTTTTTAGGATGGACAATGGGGGAGAGTACACCTCCAATGAGTTCTTGGAGTATTGCTCAGTAGAGGGCATCAAGAAGGAGAACACAATGCCTCATACCCCGCAGCAGAATGTAGTGGCAGAGAGAAAGAACAAGACAATGGTAGGAGTAGCCAAGGCCATGCTATTTGATCATGGATCACCACTATTCCTTTGGGCCGAGGAATACAGGACTGCAGTATACATTCAAAACAGGTGTCCCCACACAACTTTGGGGAGGAAGACACCCGAGGAGGTCTTCACAGGCACTAGACCAGATGTGGACCACTTGCGCATTTTTGGGAGTGTCTGCTATTGTCACATTCATACTGACACCTAGAAGAAGTTGGACCCTTCTGGAGAGAAGGGGTTACTTGTTGGTTACAGCGAGAATTCGAAGGAATACATAGTTAATATTCCTGCTTGCAAGAGGATCATAGTAAGCAGGGATGTCCAGTTTGATGAGGACAATGCCTTACGGAGATCTATGGACTTACTAACAGAGGAGAAGCTAACACAGGTGTCGGGGTCAAGTTGGAGGAGCTAGAGGTACAGGTACAGGTACAGACATAGAGCACAGGTTTTGGTAGTCAGAGGGAGTTAGGTGGATAGTATCCTACAATCATTGACTTGGAGGATGAGTCGCAACAAAAGACGAATATCCAGCAACCACAACAGGTAGACATTAGGCCAAGGCCTAAGTGGTTTAGGTCCACAGTTCAAGATTCCAGGCAGGTGAATCCTCCACAGAGTTCTATGAGACGGAGCAAACCACCAGAGAGATTTATTTATATGGCATTGATGACAAAGTTGAGTATGTCCAAACCTTCCAGTTTTGAGGAGGCTGCACAACATGATGTGTTGAAGGATGCCATGGTTGAGGAGTATGACTCAATCATGAAGAATTAGGTATGGGAGGTTGTGATGAGGCCACAAGGTAAAAAGGGGGTGGGATCCAGATGGATCTACAAGGTGAAGCATGCAACAGACAAAAGCGTGGAAAAGTACAAGGCGCGCTTCGTGGCAAAGGGGTTTTCACAGAAGGAGGGTATCGACTATGAGGATACCATCGCCCCTGTTGCTAGGTATTCTTCCATTCAGACCATTATCTCATTAGCAACTGAGATGGGTTGGCGTGTCTATCAGATGTACGCCAAGACTCCCTTCCTCAACGGAGTTATAGAGGAGGAGGTATTCATTGAGCAACCAAAGGGGTTAGATGTGGAGATTAGGGAAACACATGTATGTAGGTTGCAGAGAACAAAAAGTTTCTTGAATCTCACCGAAAAGTGGATCAGGAGTGCTCTTTGTCGGAGAGTTTATTTTCTAGTTTAAATCTTTTACTTTAGTTTATTCTTTTGTTCATAAATCTCTTGAATCTCGCCATAAGGCGGATCAAGAGTGATGTCTGTCGGAGGTTTGTTACAATGGTTCCACTTCACCCTCAAGAGTGATGTCTGTCGGAGGTTTGTTACAATGGTTCCACTTCACCAAATCAGAATAAACATCTGTGCTACACTGTGTATGCTCTACCCAGTTGGGATACCCAGAAGCAACCGTAGACTTTTTTAATTCTCACACCTAAATTTATTTCAACCATAATAAAATTTTCTCCGAAAGGAAACCAACGAAAATCCGACGTTATTCGTTGAATAATTTAAGTGGGCAAATTCTGCCTGGGAACGCGGGAACTACTGTACCGAGATCTTGGAAGCACAGTTAGGCTACATACTTGTTGATGTAGTGTTGAACACCGCTTCTGGGACTCTGGACAGCCACATGTTCTCGTACAGAGCCACTTAGACTATTTTTCCGGACATATCTCCAGTACTGAAGGGTATATCTTGGAGATTCCCTTCCCCTTAATAATCAACTCACCCATAAAAAATTACAATAAAATTTACCAAGAAGCACTTGCAAAACGATCCCAAGCACTCCATCTGGCACTGGTCTTATCATTTGTTTATTATCTATCTGGAGTATTGCGTTCATACATTGTTTATTATCTATCTGGAGTATTGTTTTCATATCATGAATGCTTCGCTGTGAAATCGTGATTATCAAATGGTGATGAATTTTTAATTATATTGGAAGTATTTTCTTGGGTTTTTTTATTGCGAGTTTTTATTTAAAACTCCTAAAAAACACCCATCCGCATTACGCACCTAAGTAATATTTAAAACTTTTTGAGGCTTAGAAACTCTTTTTAGGGATTACCCCCCTTGGCTTCGTTAGGAGTTTTTCCTAAACGGAGGAGTCGGGATCAGGTGACAGCATCTACTCTTTGCTTGCCCCCAAGGCTGCACCTCTCCCTTCTGCCAGGAGACAGCTGCTTGAAAGATTTTCGGTTGACAGTGTGCACATCGGCGGGCAACAGACTCGTTTTAGGAATTTTTTGAAGGTCGTTCAAGGACACTCTTAAAGTGTCTTTGAGCGTCTTCTGCATTTGATAGCTTGCTGAGTTTTGCAGGTTTAACAAAAAAGAGGTGTTGGAAAAATTTCGAGAAATTGAACAAATAGAAGACCCAACGAAGCTCCCTTAACAGAGATCAATTTTCCATAAATTTGTACGCCTTTGGATCCAAATTATAAGGACCAAAGTGCACTTCTTCCGAATTGTAAAAAAGTTTAATGAACATTTGAGTAGGCTTCTAAGAGCCCACTCCTCATCTCCCTTGGGGAGATCTGCGTCGGTTTCTTGTTTGGATGATTTTGAATTTTTTTAGTTTAGTTTTTGTTTAGTTGTTTATTTTGTTTTATTTCTTCAAAGGAAACGAAATACTTACCCCATGCTCTCCCGAGTATCCCGAAAGGGGGAAAGACATTTGTGGTAGGACTAATTAGAATTTTTTTTCCTTTATATTTTCTTTAGGGTTTAAAATTAACTAGACTGTGCTCTCTTGAGTATCCCGCAAGGGGGAAAGAGACTCGCAGCCGTGAGTAGTTAGTCAATAGCCATCACATTCATGATTATAATAAAAATTGATGAAGGCTCCTTCCCTGTATGCTCTGCACTATTGCAGCTTGTTTGATCAGTTTGTTGTACCAGAAACAGATACGAGTGACTAGAGTAATAGGAAAGTCCACATAAGCCCGATTACTTGAGAAATCAGGAGGTCGCAAAAGGTGAATACCACAGAGTCAGGGGGCTACTCCAAGCAGGTTATGCCTCGCCTCGTTGGACACTTGGTAAGGACACTTTAGCGGTCATTTCAATAGAGCTTGCCCTATTGGGCCAAATCCAAAATTAACCAACTCCTTTAATCATTCATTTAATAAATCTAAAATTTACCAACTGAGACACTGTAACACATTCACCGAGACTACACTAGCAACCCTCATACACAAGCACTCTCTTCATTGGCACTGGTCTACTTTATTTTCTTTTGCATAAATCAATTTTGTAAAGTGTGTTGAATGGTTTGTATATTTTCTAAAGCAACTAAGAGTAATTTATTTGAAGTGATTGGTCGGTAACATTTTAATCCATTTCATTTTAACTCCTAGAATAGTTGTTGTTTTTACTTTCATAGATTAAACAACCATAAATTATTTTCATAGGGACCACCCCCCTTGGTTTCCTTAGGAGTTGGCCTAGATGGAGGAGCCCAGTATTAGGTGACAGCACTTGGCTCATGTTTTCCCCCAAGGTCGCACCCAGTGGCTTGAAGATTTCTGCCACGTGATCCGAGGTGCGAATTAGGTGGCAACAGTATGTACTATGAACATCTAAAAAATAAAAAAAAGAGCCATTGATTGTGTTTGATGGACCTCAAAACACATGTGATGAACAATTGATTTGTTCAAGTCTTTCACTGCTCACTGGAAATCCACCTTAGTGCAACTTAGTGAATAACAGATAGTATTCTGCTGTTCACAACAGATTATATGACAATAAATTTAGAAACTATGCTAAAAACTTGTGGTTTTCTATATATATATATAGAGAGAGAGAGAGAGAGAGAGAGAGAGAGAGAGAGAGAGTTTTCTTTGTGTGTAGCTGTAAATGTTTTTTTTTGACATTAAGAAAATGCTATTTGTTTTTATAGGATCATCCTTCTCAGCCTGCCTTAGTAGTAGTATTCTTTGGATCCAATGATTCTGCCTTTCCCCTTCCTAGTGGAATGGGGCAAAATGTGCCAATCGCAGAGTATAAAGCAAATCTTCGACAAATTTGTGCACATATCAAGGTGAGTACAAATTTTAGTATCTATGTTTCCAGTATTTGATGCTTTTACATTCAATGATATAAATCAATTAATTATTTAGAAATATCGAACTCAGACGAATAATTGAGTACAGATGCATCACGTAGAAAAATACAAAAGAAATGGACTGGGAAAAGCGCATAATGGAGGGAGAATTGTAGTAGAGTTCTGGACTGATCCTTCTGTGGTTCTTTGGTGTTCGAAATAATGATAACCAAAGATATCCTGCCCACTGCATGTTGTGTCCGTCCCCTCTGAATTGCAATGCACTTCTGAATCCATTTGATTTGTCAAATCATGCTATTTAAAATTTTATTAGAAAAGGGTTGTGAAGTTCATATTGTAGCTCAATTGTTAACTATACCATCTCTTTATGTTCCCATGTGTTGAAGAAAACAAGAGGAAGCTTGGACAAGGAATGATCTATTAATGCCTCTTAGGGTGTTGAGCATGTTTCATCTAGTGGAATAACTTTCATTAAAATGATTCACTTGGATATCTCATGGTCATTCTTCTTAAGGTAACAACCAAGAAAGGTCCATTGCCATGGAGCACCTATTCTTTGAACAGGATGTGATCACTGGATAACCTGTTAGAAGTAGTTTAGCTGTAATGTACCTCTTCATATAGTCAAGGGTAGATAATTAATAAGCTAGATTGTAATATTATAATATAATGAATAGTTGGCTAAAAACACAAAAGATATATAAAAAATGGTCAGTCATTTACTAAAGTTCATGTCTTAATAATAAATATGTATAAATAAAGTACCGGACATTTGTATTCTTCACCACTTATCAATTCACTCAAATATATTTTTGTATATCTGCACTTGGTATAAACTAAAATATGATAACTGAAGAAATTCTGCTCACTGAATGTTGTGTCCGTTCCGGCTGAATGGTGATGCACTTACGGATTCGTTTGATTTGTCACTTCAGAGCATGCTATCTTAACTTTTGTTAAAAAGGGGTCTTGAAGTTCATATTGTATCTTAATTGTTAACTATATTAATCCATTATGTTCCCATGTATTAAAAGATAGGAGAACCTTGGATAAGGAACGATCTATTCTATGTCTCTCGAGGGTGTTGAACATGTTCCATCTTGTGGAATTACTTCCATTAAAATACATCACTTGGGTATCTCATGGCCATGCTTCTTAGGGTAGAAACCAAGAAAGGTACATTGCCATGGAACACCTATTTTCTGAACAGAATGTGATGACTGGCTAATCTGTTAGAGGTAGTTTAGGAGCCTTGGGATATGTTTTTATCTAATTGGGGAAAAACTGAATTGCATTTCTATTAAAAATTGAATTCTCACAAATCCAATTTTTGCTCATGAGTTATTTCCAACTAAAAATTAACAATATTTGACTTTTCTGTTCATTATGTTACAAGCCAAACCCTTTGCTTCTTGTGATCAAGCCCCGGAACACAAGCACGAACTTGGTTGAACTAAGAGGGATGCCACTGTCACCTCACCAACCCTTTTCTACTCTTTAGGCTGGCTCTCCAGCACAAGGAGGGCTTCCCTAGGAATAGGATTGCCAAAGTTATATCATTAAAGCTTAAGGTGAAAGAAGAGGCGAGCTCTAGCAAAACATGGTTTTAAAAATGTATTATAAAGATGGGTGATGGTGGGATCAAGACTAGTGTTTAGTTAATTGGGCATATGGAGTCATAGGATTGAAAAACATACGAGGACACTTCTCACTTCATACTTCACTATTTACTTTTTGTGTCTTGCTTTCTCTTTATAGGATCTCTTTTGATGCTCCTGCTCTGTTTCGACGACATTGTACTCAGCAGTCCCATTGAACTACCTTTGGGTCACTTGTTGGACATTAATAAAATGACCTTATCTTATCTTATCTTGCAAAGGGAAAGGGGTATAGAACTGGATGACTGGTTTGCAACACAATTTCCTTGCTGATTACTAAAGCAGATTTGAGTAAGTTGATGTAAGTATACAATCTCTACACTATGGATCAATTGCATTAAAAGGCATCAACACATAGTCTTAGCGCTTTCCCATTATGAAACAATACTAGGGAAATATATGCATTAGGCTTAAGATATGAAGAGCAAGTAGGAATTACCTTTGCTACTTAGCTAATTCAATTGAAAAAATTACCATTTTAGATGTCATTCCGTGAAGGAATCTCCAACAATGCAAATCAACCTAGAAAATTCAGCAACACGGTTCCAACGCTACTACCCAATACTTCGTTAGCACTATTCAAAAATACATCAATCTCTCTTCAAAAACCATTTCCCTTCCAAATGAAGAGAGAACTCAGAAAACCCTTATATAGGTTTTAGCTCAACTTCCTTGTGCAATAAACAAGTAATTGTTTTCCTAGATTCATTAGTTCTCCATGGAATACAATGAAATATTAATTCCCAACCTCCTTAACAAACTCGTTATTAAAAGAAGCAGTAAGTTGTTGAGATCTACTTCCTTTCCTAAGAGAATCAATATAATAATCCTCTTTTCTAAGGAAAACAATATAATAATTCTCTCATGCAAGTAACTCTTTGAGAAGATTAAAAAATAACAAAATATTAGAGCTAGTTAGAAACAAACTCCAAAAATAGATCAAGAAACCAGGGCTAGTGTGCATATTTGTGACTTTAATCACACATGCTAGTTTGGGAGGTAACAAGCGCTTCCCCTAATTTTGAGGATGGTACCTAGGGTAATTTGTTTGGTTGCAGTTTTGGCAACCTATCCGGTGGGGACATCGAGTGAGGCCCACAATATTCAGAGGCAACCAGCCCGAGATTTGACCCCATGCCCTTCTATATGCAATTCACAGCACTCAACCACTTTAGCTAAACAACTGGGCTAAGTCAATCAGTAAGCTATGTACTAGGCCCCTTCAAACAAATAACTGTGTGTTCATTATGGTGAAACGTTGTCTTGAAACTTTAATTGCTCTTATTGATTACAACAGAACGTTTTGTTAAATCTTCATATTGACCAAGTCTTGTATTTGAGTTAAATGATAAATTGGAGGACAGATTTGTTTTGTGGATAAGCTTTGAGTCAGGACTGAGGATCCTAATACACAATGATAGCTAAATGTCAATACACTTTACCACTCAGCTTCATTTATTGTTGAAAAATTAACCCTGAAGGTCCTCACTCATATTTTTGTTGTGGTATGATGAGGACTTAGTGTAAATTTCCCTTTAATTTTCAAATTAAGGCTAAACAGTGCATTCAAAATCTCTACTGATAACCACACATGAATATCTTTTATAGTATGCAACGGAATATAAAACTGAGAAATAAATCACAACATCACATCACAATATTGACACTATTATTTTGGGTATGGAAACCCCCAGAAAAACCCAAGATGGGAAAATCGATGCAGCAGTCAGATATAGATTTTATTATTAGAAAATATGGAACGTTTACAATCACTGCAAATTCACCCAAACCCGACGAATGCAGTACCCCCACAGAATCACTGGGCAAATCCTAGCTAAACCGCAACACCCTCCTGTGTGAGTGTACGACTCATTGTACGACCTCCCACACGTGCGGATCTGTACGACCTTCCTCTGTAGCTGTCGCCTATCGATCTGTGCAGGCTTTGTCCTTCTTGGTAGCTCGGTGATTGTGTTTGCTCGCTCCTCCGTCTTCCCAGCTAAATCCTCTGTCTGGTTTTCTCTCCCTATCTGTATCCCGTCTCTGTCGAAAATACAAGTGTGTGTGTCCTAATCACCAATTGACTTTTCTTTTATAACTTTATGAAAAGCGAAAACCCTAATTTCACTTTCACTTTATAAAAAATATTTTAATTTATTTTCCAAAGTAAACTTAGGAAAAGTAAATTAAATACAACTGGTGTCCTGATTTAAGTATTGTGCATGCAAGGACACTTGCATGTAGGAAGAACTTCCTTGTGTTAGATTTTCTTAAGATTTGATTAGATTGTCTAGGATTTTTATCTGAAAGAATAACAAGTACAACAAAATGCATAAGATATAAAAGATACACAAGACAAAAAAATTTTCATCGAGGAAACCATAAAGGAGAAAACCTCGCAAACTTCTTCAAAATAGTAAGATGATCAAAAGCAGTAATAAGAAATGTTCAACAGCTATCTTTTTCTCCTCCTCTAACTGTCTCTCTTTCTCATGCGCCTTAGAGAGTGTGCGTTGTGTGTATAAATGAGGGAGAGCGCTTCCCTATTTATACCCTTTCAAGTCACTGACCAAATACAAGACTCGAGCCTACATGTTATCTCACATGGGGCCCACTTCTCCTAGAGAAACCACAATTACATATTACATGATGTTACACTGGGGACTATTTCCCTGACTTACAACGGAGGTTGTACCTCAAGGTATAGACACAATTTAAACATCCTGTAAAGGGGTAACACACATCCCCAATGGGGGTACAACAATATACAATGATAATATAAATCAGAATATCTTCCGAAGTTACAAATACACCAACACTCCCTCTTAACTAGGAAGGTATTCTCTCTCTACACAATCATCAACACATCTGGTCAGGTCTTCATTGTATCATCATCATCACGGAACAATAGAGTCTTCAATATAGCTGCTTCCATCATCTTCTTATAATTTGATCATCGTCCCATACTTTCTGTCATCAGAAGTTTCTACAGTGCTGGCCCTTTTTCATGCTGGATGTAGGCCTAGTCCTCTGCCATTCATCTACACTGCCAACCCTTTTTCATGTAGGATGTAGGCCTAGTCCTCTACCAGGTCTTCATCTACAATGCTAGCCCTTTTTCATGCTGGATGTAGGCCTAGCCCTCTTCTAGGTCTTCCTCTACAGTGCCAACGCTTTTTCATGCTGGATGTAGGCCTATCCCTCTACTAGGTCTTTATCTACAGTGCTAACCCTTTTTCATGCTGGATGTAGGCATAGCCCTCTGCTAGGTCTTCATCTACAGTGCATGCTGGATGTAGGCCTAGCCCTCTGCCAGGCCTTCATCTATAGTGCCAGCCCTTTTTCATGCTGGATGTAGGCCTAGTCCTCTACCAGGTCTTCATCTACAGTGCCAACCCTTTTTCATGCTGGATGTGGGCGTAGCCCTCTTCCAGGTCTTCATCTACAGTGCCAACCCTTTTTCAAGCTGGATGTAGGCCTAGCCCTCTGCCAGGTCTTCATCTACATTGCCAACCCTTTTTCATACTGGATGTAGGCCTAGCCCTTTGCCAGGTCTTCATCATCTTTGCGAGCAAGCCATCAAGTAGGTACATCTCAGGACTTATTCTATGCCTCTTGCAAAACCTGCAAGATCTCCCAGGACTGGCTATATGCCACTACAAAACCTGAAGGAGCATCCCAGGACTGATTACATGCCTTGCAACACCTATGTACCCTACTATTACCTCATCATCTTCATATCATCTCATCGTCACACGGAGCACAGCCCAGATACACATAACACAACACTTACATCAACGACCATGGGAGGCCTAGCCTGCCACCATGTCGGAAAGGCTCTCAGCTCTTACATCAACGGCCATGGGAGGCCCAGCCTGCCACCATGTAAGAAAGGCTCAGCACTTACATTAACGACCATGGGAGGCCCAGCCTGCCACCATGTCGGAAAGGATTATGTGTATCTGTGTCTTCCAGACTCATCACTTCCCCTTGGAAGGAATCTCTATCTGAAGTACACCAAGCATCTCTCTGATGTATTCAAGCTTCACTCTGGCCATTTTTAGCATAGAATTACATCAGGACTGATTACGTCCAACGATAACCTGCGAGCTTCGCCAGGACTGATTAAATCTGAGGACAACCTACAGAACTAATTACGTCTGAGCAACCTATGAGCTTCGCCAGGATTTTATGCTCAGACAACCTGTCTCACCGGCTATGCTAGAACTCATCACTCCCTCTTTTAAGAGATCTCGATCTGGATCACATATTGGAGCTTCACTGGTCCTCTCTTGGCTGTACTTAGCGCCATGCAAGACTGCATCCTGCCAAACCAGTAGCCCATACTAGATCTCAGACTGAAGAAGCAACCCAAGGTGCTCTTCTTCTTAGTGGCGCTACCCTTCTGAATCAACATAACCATGCAGGTTAGTCTTCTGATTCGTATCATACTTGAGCCCATACTCAACTGTACCCTTCAGGTACCTCACTGCATGCTTTGCAACCAGGTGAGATGTCTCAGATTCGTCAGGAACTGGCTCAGGTTATTCACAACAAAGCATGTGTCTGGTTTTGTATTCGTCAGGCACATCAATGAACAAATCATCTGACGATACCTCGTGGCATCAACCGTCTCTGATGAAGCATTAATCAATAGCTTCAAGTTCGATGCCATAGGTGTGGCCATGGCCTTGCAGTCCATCATCCCGAACCTCTTCACGATCTCCATTGCGTACTTCCCTTGTCCAAGGGAGATTACATCCGCACTCTGCCACACCTCCATGCCTAGAAAGTAGTGCATCATACCCAAGTCCTTCATCTTGAACTTGACAGCAAGACTCCTTCTTGCATCTTTAATGAGTTCCTCTTTTCCTATCAGGAATAGTTCACCGACATATAACAGGAGCATCACTGGTCTTTCGCCTTCAACCTTGAAGTAAAGGTTGGAATCCGCTTTTTTCCCAGTAAAGCCTAGAGCCATCAGTAAGCTGTCCATCCTGTCGTACCATGTCGAACCTCAAGATCTTCTGCAGTCACTCCCTCTGCAGCAGAGCATCATTCTCCCTCTGCCTTTCGTACTCTATGTATTGAAACATTTTGTAATGGAGTGACAAGTAGCTTCTGTTGCCTCTCTTGACCGGGATGCATGTGTCAAAGCCCAAAATTAGGCACATCGACCCGATGGCAACTGCGAAAAGAGCAACCACTGTCACCACGCTCCTCTCTTCCTCACTTCAGGTTGGCTCTTCTCCAACTCATGGGGGGCGTCCTTAATGTAAAGATCACTAAGGCAGGAAACAATGGCGGACCAGGTGATTAGAAGAGGCTGCCTTAGAGAAATAGTTGTAGCATAAGAGTGTTTGAATGGTTGACAGAAGGAGGGAAAGATGAAACCCCACTAATGGACCAGTGCCGGTATACCTAAAGGGAGAAATGAAGTCAAGGGAGAACCCATGAGGTCCTTGTGTCAAAGGGGCAACTACTAGATCTTCTTCTTCCTAAACACAGAAGATGCGCTATGCAAACAAAGGAGATGTTACACAATCAAACTTGATAAAATGTAAGCATCAAACCTGTGCATGCACGCTCACAAAGGGAAAAGGCTAGCAACTGGTAGGATTTCCACCTTCCAATAGGATGGTAGCATCTGTTTATGGTCATCGACGCAAACATAGAAAGGAAAATCCTCTAGCAACAAACACCCAATTGGCAATAACACAAGTTTACGCCACACACCATAGAGAGCACTCAATTGAACAATCATAAAACCCAAAACAATATTTTTCTATTAATCCCTGGGGAAAAATCCTCCCAATTTTTCCATCCTTACAATCGAGAAGGAAAGTCTTTTTTATAGACCCAGAAAGCCATTCTCAAGAAAAAGAATTAAAAAAAAATGAAAAAGTAGATCTAGATCCACTTTTTTTTCTTTATGAGTATTTTACTAACACTAATTTATTAATGTAACTACTAAAAACTAAAGTGTAACTAACACTTTCAGTCGATTGACTCTCACAAAATGACTTTTATTATTAAATTTATAGATACCCACTCAAACAAAACGCTGATAGCAACTGCAAAAAACGATGGACCACCGATCAAAATAAAAACATTGAGAAAGTATATCCACGTGGATGGATTCCACTATGTCATAGCTTCCTCATACAGCAATTAAAGGTGGTCATATTGAATAATAGTTAGACCAACGTATATTCAGAAAATGACTCTCCTCCGAGCCACCAATCTACAGATCGTAGATCACAGCATACTCCCCAGCAGTTGGCTCATCCAAAGCAGTGATCGACAGAAGAAAGTAGATATAACCACCGTAGCTGCTAATAAAAAGACGCGAGGAAGGGACCAAGCTCCACGTGGAGGGACGTGACCATATTTGAATGTGTACGATCTCTGCCCCTTGTGCACTGAAACCTGAAGCTAGCAGCTCCATCAACTGTCAACGAAAGATTTTATCGGGATCCTATTACAAACTCGAGCTTTGTAGATCAAATTCTCGTCCTCTATCAATCCGCGAAGCATTTGGATTCCTTTAACTTGGCTGTAAATTAACTAAGCGAGAATGGGTTCACGCTTCTACGTGTAGAAAAGTAGACAGGCTTGGGCGTGTATTTGCCACTTGTGGATTGGACTTGCTGCTTATTGTGTCAGATATGTCAACAACTCCACGCTTCTTTTGAAACTAGTTCAAGACTGTGCCACACAATCAAGGCTCCATCGCCTGCCAACTACCCACCGCGCCACAGGGATCCATTATATCCCACGATTGCATATTAAAGTTTGATCTGTGCAAGCTATCCTCTGAAAATTCGCTAGTTCCACGCACACAATTCCGTCTTCAAGTGTGAATTAGGCGGCAACACCCTCAAAGACCAGTGAACGAGTATGTTTACAACACTGATGAGCACGAAACCTATCAAATCAACTCCACCTTTTTGGCCCCCATCCACGAAGAAATAAAGGATGAAAAGGTTGATGAGTTGTGGAGAATGAACTTTGATGGTGCATATTCTAGAGCTGGAAAAGGGGCTGGCATAATCATAGCCTCACCCAAGGGTAAGATTTTCAACTTTGCTTTCAGGTTAGAGTTCGAGGCCACGAACAATGTAGCAGAGTACGAAGCACTTCTGCTAGGTGTTGAAGTTGCCAAGGACATGGGTATAAAATTGCTTAGTATAAAAGGAGCTTCAGATTTAATAGTGCAACAAATTAAAGGTCAATTTGCATGCAAGTGTCAGAGACTTAAAAGATATAGAAATGCAATTTGGGACACTCTGGAATATTTTGATGCACTAAACATAGAAGTAATCCCTAGAGAGCAGAATAGTGTGGCAGATAGATTGGCAGTGGCGGCATCCACCCTTCAGCCGTCAAATGAGATGTTAGAGGGGGATTGTCTTTTAGAGGTTAACTTCAGACCTTCTGTTCCTGATAATATGAACCATTGGCAGGTTTTCAAAGATGATGAACACATCTTGAAATTTATTCATAACGTAGATGAGTTCTCAAATTTCAACATAGATAAGCAGGAGGAAGGAAAGCAGTATAAGGAGGACAACCAACCCATCAATCCAATATCATGTGGCTTTACTCAACTAGAAAACATCTTTGACAGGTAAGATGGGAAGAAAAATAACATTGACCAGATGAAACCGAGAGATTACATTGAAATAAATATTGGGTCGGAAACAAATGCAAAAATTATAAAAATTGGAAAAGGGACATCTGAAAAGGAAAGGAATGCATTGATAAACTTAGTCAAAGAATATAGGGATGTATTTGCATTTACTTATGACGAGTTAAAAGCTTATAGGGAGGATGTGTTTCAACACACCATCCCCCTTAAACCTAAAATGCAAAATGTTAAGCCTTTTCGACAAAAACTTAGGTAAATAAACCCTAAGTTGGCCCCTATTGTCAAGCAGGAATTAGAAAAGATGTTGGCAGCAGGTGTTATAGCACCCTCTCGACATTCATCATGGTGCTCCAACTTAGTTGTGGTTAGAAAGAAGAATGGGAGCATCAGGATATGCATTGACTTCATAAATCTTAACATAGCCTGTCAAAAAGATAATTATCCACTCCCTAACATGGAGACCCTCCTCCAACGGGTTGGTGGGTCTACAATGATGTCTATGCTTGATGGATTTTCAGGATATAACCAAGTTGTCATTAAGGATGAGGATAGACACAAAACAACTTTCACAACCCCTTGGGGAACCTTTGGGTATTTGAGAATGCCCTTTGGTCTTACAAATGCTGGGGCCACTTTTCAAAGGGCCATGGATTATGCTTTCAAGGAATTGATAGGAAAAATCATTGAAATATACCAAGATGATTTAACTATTTTCTCAAAGGAAAGATCCAACCATATTGATCATCTTAGGAAGGTATTTGAACGATGCAGAGAATTTGGTATTTCCTTGAATCCAGCCAAATCTGTCCTAGGGATAGATAAGGGGAAGCTTCTTGGTCACATCATATCAAAAGACGGGGTCAAGTTTGACCCTGAGAGAATTGAAGCAATAAAAAAGATACCTCTTCCAAAAAATGTTAAGAGTCTTCAATCCTTTAATGGACATATCAATTTCATTAGGAGGTTCATCCCAAACTTAGCTGAGTTAATGAAACCCATGCAACGGTTACTCAAGAAGGATGCTAAGTTTGTATGGACTAATAAAGGGAGAGAGGCTTTTTCAACCATAAAAGATGCTATCACTAGATCACCTATATTGGTTAGTCCAAACTACACAAAAGATTTCATGGTGTTCTCTTTTGCTTCAGAAGATACTATTGCCGGAGTGTTGCTCCAGAAGAACTTCAAAGGGTTTGAGCAACCAATTGCCTTCATGAGTAGAGCTCTACAAAATTCAGAATTAAAATATGCTATCATGGAAAAGTAAGCCTATGCCTTAGTAAAATCTCTAAAACACTTTAGAACATACATTGGCTACTCAAAAGTTATAGGGTATGTCCCCCATGCTGTAGTGAAAGACATCCTGTCCCAACAGGATTGCTTAGGAACAAGGGTCACATGGGTATCCAAGATCCAGGAATATGATCTAGAGATTAAGCCTACCAAACTAGTAAAAGGACAAGGCGTAGCTAAGATGTTAACCCAAAAGAATGAGGAGGCTATTGATATGATTTGTGAAAACAGTGGGCCTGAATCACGCATGACACCAACATTACGAGAGCTTGATCATCATTGGTACTCAGATATTATATATTTCTTGTTGCACTTATGTTGCCCTGATCACCTTAAAGGACATAAACGAAGGGCATTAAGATTAAAATCCGCTAGGTATTGCCTCATTCAAGAGGGTTTGGGTTGGAGGAACCCAGACGGTGTGATACTTAGATGTGTGCATGAACAAGATTCTAAACAAATCTTGACTGAATTCCATTCAGGATTTTGTGGGGGCCATTATGCAGCGAATACAACTGCCCATAAGATCCTTCGAGCCAGATACTATTGGCCAACCATCTTTGTAGATGCGCATAAACATGTCAAGTGTTGCCAAGAGTGTCAGCTCTTTACAGGGAAGCAGAAGTTGGCTGCTCTTCCCCTTACACCAGTGGTTGTACTTACCCCCTTTCAACAATGGGGCCTTGACGTTATCGGGAAATTCAAAGATAATTCTAGCAATGGATTTTGCTGGATTCTCATGGCAACCGACTATTTCACCAAGTGGGTAGAAACCATACCCACCAAAAAAGCCACTGAGACAGTTGTTATGGACTTCATTGAAGACAGAATCATCACACGGTTTGGTACCCCTCTCAAGATAACAACTGATAATGCCAAGGCTTTCAGCTCGCAAGAAATGAATGATTTTTGCTTCAAGTATGGCATTGTCCTATCCCATTCATCCGATTATTACCCATAGGGAAATGGACTTGCTGAGTCCTCCAACAAAAACTTGATGACCATTCTTAAGAAAACTATGGGTGACAACAAAAGATCTTGGGATGGCAAAATCAAGTATGCTCTATGGGCAGATAGGATCACCAAGAAGAACTCTACTGGAAAGACTCCTTTTGAGCTAGTCTATGGTATTACAACAACCTTGCCACTCAACATGCAAATACCTATATTCAGACTGCTAAGTGACTATGAAGCAGAAAAGGATGAGATGGAACAGAGAGTTAACCAGATTATAGAACTTGATGAAAGTGGAAGAGCATCACTTGACCAACTGTTGAGACATCAAGAGAGCGTGAAGGGAACCTTCGACAAGTCAGCCAAGCCTAGATCCTTTCAGATTGGAGACACGGTCCTTTTATGGGACAAAAGAAGGGAAAAATCGGGGAAGCATGGAAAATTTGACAGCCTCTCGAGAGGCCCTTATATCATATGTGACTTTGCCGGCACCAATTCCTTCATACTCAACACTATGGAAGGAGAAAGGCTGAACCTACCCATGAACGGACAACAATTGAAGCTGTTCTATAGCAATGACTTATAAATGCCCACTAGGGCATTTTAGGGCTTTTCTAAACCCTCTCTTGTTGTACATTATATGCTTCTATTTTTGTATCATTATATTGTATTATATTTTCATGTATATTGAAATGTTGTACTTTGTATTTCCTAGAATAGATTGTCCTTTTGTTGGTATATATTTGGGATATTTTTCATCATATATACGTGAAACTAAGACACTTCTATTTACATGCAGGTACCAGAGATTCGTGGATTCTTGGGCACTGTCTTTAATCAATAAAACAAGCTAGTACCCGTCCCATAGTTGGAGCCAGATGTTACCAACTATTTTGTACAATAGTTGAACTTCCTATTGAGTCGCCAGTTATCAAGCATGATGAATGCTCATCTCCAGAGTTCAGAAGTTCAGTGTGTTCCAGAGTTAGCCAGTTTTTGGCTGAACTTTTTATTTTTTGTAAAATACATGTTCATACCCCCTTGGCGAAAATGTAAAAAATGTCCTAGCATTTAAATTTTTATAAAAGGCTCGGCTTCCTGGACTTGGGCATCAAGCCGACTATCCCAGAGTGTTTTTTCTCTTGGTTATTATTGGATGTTGAACAAACGACCAATAATTTTTGAGTTTTTCATTCACTCCTCCAAAGCTGGGGTAGTTGTCTTGGTGTTTCGGCCTTAGGAGGTTATTAGATCCTTTGTGTTAGTGTTTTTTGTCATGCTAGGCATTCCGCTTGAGTCGTATGAACATGTACTAGGTCCCCCCAGAGTTTCGTTGGATTCCGAGAAAAATAATTTTTTCCATTTTTTAAGCCATTTTTAATGGTTTAAATGGAAAATTTCAAAATGTAATAGAAGTGTGATCCAGAGTCCGTTTTCGGCATGGTTGGGCTCATTTTCAAGCCCGAAGTAGCATCTTTACCCCAAGGGCCACTTTCACCATCAGTCGGGTAGCCAGAGCACCTCGTGAGGCGGTATTTGACTAAAAATGCATCATGATAACATTTTAATGCTAAAATGGACATTTTGGCACTTGGTCAAAATATTTAAAAAAGTAAAAAATCATTATTTTAATGATGAGGGTGACATGGAGGTGGGTCCCTCATGCCATATAACCCATTTCAAAATATAATATAACTTAAGCTATGGTTTAAAAGAAGTGTGGTGATTTAATTTAGAAGATGGTGACGTGAGTTTTGAAATGCCCACGCTTATGTGGAAGTGGGATGGATGGATTTCGCGCTAGCTTGGAGTATGTGGATGATGAGTGGATATGTGTGGTCCCCTATCCACATTAAATTAGATATTTTAAACCATCATATTATACACCACACCATGCAAATTGTATAAGTCACGAATTAATGCATGAGATGGTGACGTGAAGCATGGAGCTCGGGCATGGTTGGTTTAATGTGTTAGGGGTGACATCAACCCAATATTAGAGCTTGCGTTGGCTTGTTTGGTGGGGTTCTTCCCTTGATTTATGCACAGCAAATCACGACTCCCTTCACCTAAAGCTCGATCTCCCACAAAGACTCGCGCAGATCCCTTTGGTTCACGTGTATGCACTTGGAGCTGCCGCATTTGATGGTTGATGGTTCCAAGGAGGGGATGGGGGCTCCTTGCCAAGGTAGAGGCCACCTCCCCATCTTTTTTAATTGCAATTCAAGTCTACTGAAAGCAGTGTGCACTCCAAGCTGGTTTTGATTGGATCTTGATTGAGAAGTCGATTTGCTATTTGGCTCTCTTCAAGTGCCAGTTCTGTTTTAGGTTTTAGGATGTTAGCTTTTGTATAAAGAGAGGTGCTTGGCTCATCATTCATCATGGATTTTTTTGTGCAAACTTACTATGCCAGATTGTAATTGTGTTATAGCTTTTGCTATTGGAAATAAAGTGACTTTGAAGGTTCGTATGGTGTGTTGATTCTTGTCATGGGAAGTGCTTCATCTGTATCAAGGTGATTTTGTTCTTGTTTATTACTTATATTTCACTATTTTGATCAAATTGTTAGCTTAGAAGGCTTTATTAAGTCCATAGGGTGGGTATTTGAGTTCAATTTGTTCATTTATGTTGGGTTTTATGTGATTTTGAAGGAGTAGACTGTAGTTGGAAATACTTATAATCTTCTAATCCCTTTTTGCTTTGCATACAATATTTGATCAAGATGTATTTGTAAGTGGTTTCTTGTGCAGATCTCCCAGGTTTGAAGAGAAGTTTGAGCTTCGTTGCTTCTCTCATCTCTTCAAAAGACCTATTTTTCTAACATTGTGTGCATTTCAGGGCCTTCTAAAGTCAATCTCAAGCCTAAAAAAGTTTGGCAAGAGGCACTAGTTCGAAGATCCATCTCTCAAAACTACATCTTAAAACTTGGTTACTAGCTATCTTGGAAGCCCTAAACCTCTTGCTTTTGTTTTTGGTCTCCTACCTTCTCCCAGCTTTTTTCTCTCTCTCTTTTTTTTTCGCAGCCCTCTTTCGCTGCCCTCTTTTTTCCTGTCTCTCTCTTTTTTGCAGCCCTCTTTCGCTGCCCTCTTAGCTCTCTTTCGCTGCCCTCTTGTTTTTGCAGCCTTCTTTAGTGCTGCTCGCTTTCCTCTTTTCCTCACTTATTTCAGCCCTCTTTTTTGTTTTCTTTTTGCCCCATTTTACCCTCTTCATCTTTCCCACTTTGCCTGTAAAAGTTTTGTATCTAGTTTTGCTTCAAAAAGACTAAACAATTTGCATTTTAAAAGGGTAGTTTTTGCACTTAGAATAAGTTCATTTTTGTTCGCATCTAGATTTACTTTGATTTTATTAACGAATAATGGGTGCTTGAGTTATTGTTCGTTTTGAGCAGATACTAAAGAAGAGGTCAACCAAAGACAAGTCTAAAAACTTGGAAATATTGAATAAAAAGTTCCCAACAAGAAGACAAACCACATCCTTTTTTTGTACAAGCCATTGGGGCTTCTTCACCCTTTTTAATTTTTTTTTAAAGTTCTCTTCAAGGGTTAAAATCCCCGAGCATCGTAAATTATTAATAAAAAGGCTAGTGGGAGCAAGCCTCCCATCTTTTCCACTTCCCCTATTTGGGGGAAGTGTGTCTTGTGTTTCCTTTTCATTTTTACTTAGTGTAGTTTTAACTTAAAGCACTTAGCTTAGTTCTCTTGTTAGACTTAGTTTTCATTTCCACTAATTGCTAGTTGTTCATTAAGTATAACTACTAATTGCTAGATTAGATTTTATTACTTGCACTTTACTTAATTGTTGTGTATCTTTCTCTATAATTGTTAATCTTAAAAAGAACCAAAATCTCTTGAATCTCACCGTAAGGTGGATCAAGAGTGCTCTCTCTCGAAGAGTTTGTTTAACTGTCTTTCTTTTATTTTCATGCATTCTACTGTTTGCAAGTTAATCAATTAATTTCTAACTCTCTTGAACTTGCCGGAACCCAAGTCAAGAGCACTCTCTATCGAAGAGCATTCCCATTGCATTTCCTTGCATCAAGCATATAGTTTAGCTAAGACTCTTGAACTTTTGTCACAAGACAAAGTCAAGAGCGCTCTCTGTCGGAGGGTTTTGATTAATTAATTTAATAAAATTCTCAACTCACATTCCCCTCTAATTAATTTACTTCGTTGATATCCTTCACCTAGTATGCTCTGCTGACTTGATAGTTGGGCTCGTACTTAGAACGGTGAATGGACTTGCTAAGACCGCAATAACAACACAACTAAAATTTTACTCCTTAACCAACACACCGGTGTTGTAGAAAGTTTCAAGTTCATTCTTAGTAAGGGCGTTGGAACTCCTTGTTGTTTCAGAGTCAAGGCTAGCTGGTCAATCCTCTTGGATACCAGCCCGAGATACCGGACGAGCCGTCATGTCTAGAACGGGATGACTTTGAACACTTTCTCGGTTGATCTCTGATACCTTCTTTGTTTCAAAACCATAATAAACAAGACCATTAAAACTTTTAAAACGTACCAAGAGTACTCACACAACATATCCACTAGCTTTATTTCAAGACTTGTATCTTTGTTATTTTTCAAGCATTGCAGAGCTTTGACTCCATAAGGCACTGGTCTATCATTTCATTTGTTGTTATTAATCTGGATCATTTGTCCTTGGCTGATAAAATCTTTATCTGTGAATGCAATTTTATTTTTTACAAGTTCTTGATAAACTGTTCATCTTTTAATCTAGTGCAGCAACGTGGATTGCCTTTGTCTTGTGTTCAAATTTTTCATAAGTATAATCATCTTTCATCATAATAACTCCTAAACAACACCCATCCGCATCATTCGAACATTAAAATTTAACTTAAACACATTGAGCCATAGAAACTCTTTGTTAGGGACTACCCCCCTTGGCTTCGTTAAGAGTTAGCCTAAACGGAGGAGCTAGGAGTAGGTGACAGTGCTTGGCTCTGTGCTTTCCCCCAAGGTCACACCTCTCCCACATTCTCAAGTGAGGAGACAGCTTTCGGAAGATTTTTGCTGCTGGTGTGCAATTGGCGGACAACAGGTCCAGGTCGTGGGATAACTTTACTTAGGAGGAGATTCGTGAAGGGTCTCTGGGTAGTCAAGTCAATGAAGAGGTGGAGCAGAATGTGGTACTTGCAAAAAAAGTTAAAAAGAAGAAGAAAGACATCAATCAGGTCAGATGTTACCGATGTGGTCAGATGGGATATCATGCCTCGAAGTGTCTTAAGAAGAAGAAAGAGAAGACCGAGAGAGGCATGGCAGCGTCTGCAGCAAAGTTTGAGCAAGAGTTTTCACTTGTCTTGATTGATTCCAATATAGGGAGTGTTGTCGCCTAATTCACAGCTTGGTTCACGTGGCAGAAATCTTCAAGCCACTTGGTGCAACCTTGGGGCAAGCAAGAGTCAAGCGTTGTCACTTGATTTTGACTTCTCTGTCTAGGGTCTCTCTTAGCGAAGCCAAGGGGGGTGGTCCCAAGTAAAAATAAACTAATGTTGCTAAATCTATGAAAGTTAAACAACTAGTCTAGGAGATACAAATGATATAAAATATTACAATTGAGATAACCTTGGAAGAATAATTAAGTCACTAACATGTCAACAACATTCATCCAATCACATGAATTAACTTAAACGCTCAGAAAACAAATTGATATAATAAAGACCAGTGCTATTGGGGTGCTATTGGGTTGCTATTGAGGTCTCTATAAGTATTGTAGTTGTCTCGGTTGGTTCATTTTAAAATTATTAGATGAGTGATTAAGGAATGGGTTTATTCTTGGTAAATTTTATTAAAATATGGTAATGATCTAATTATTGAAGGGGAATGGTATTCTTGATATACCCCAGGGGTACGAGGAATGTGTCCAGATTTACAAAGGGGCGGCTCTCACAGTGACATGTGGGATAGATGGAGCAGGGATAATTTTAGGGGCGAAATTTAGTCCATGGGCTATTTTTAGGGGGTTTTCTCGAAAAAAAGATTCTCCATTTTGCAATTTTTGAAGCCTCGTTTCGCCCAATTTTGATGGAGTAAACTTTTTTCACCTTAAAAATCGCCAAATTATTATATAAACGATATAAAATTCTTGGAAATTAAAATATTTTTTGAAAAATATCGCCAAACATTTTATAGTTGGTGTTTTAAGAATTGGTAAGATTCGCCAACATTTATACACTTTTAAATAAGTATGGTTTCTTAAAATCTTCCCTGAGATGGAGTCGTGGGGTTGTGTTCAACACTACACCAATAAGGGTGTAGCCTAACGGTGACCCACGGTCACTTTCTAGTGGTTCCCGCTTCACTTGTAGAATTTCCCCACAACTTAGTAATATCGAAAAGTGCCGAATTTTCACTGTAGAGATTGATTGAAGTGTTAAACTAATTACTAGTCACTCCAATCCCTTTCTAATTGTCTCACCGATCCTATTAATGGCATGGAGTGGTCATAAAAGCATACGGGCAATTGAAGCCTTGTTAATTTTAAGAGTTTTAGAACTAAATATGAGTTTTTTAAATCACAATGCCGATACTCTCGTTCCCGAGAACACAACTGGATTGGTTAATTTTACTTAAGAAACTTAAAATAAATTAAAAAATATGAAAAAACTGAAAAAATAGAATAAGCGTGAATACCCCCTAGGGGGATGGGGTGTTGGCACTTGGCTTCCCACTTGCTTCTCGTTTTTACAATGATTTCGAAAAAGAAATACTTGTGTTCCTTTGTAGAATAGGAAACACAAGTTTACAAGTTTAAGGCCTTAGAAAAATGACCAAAGAAGAAGATGTAAGAAAATGGATCTCTGGATGGCTTGAATCTTCAAAATTTGGCTAGAGTGCCTCTCTCTTTAATCGAATTCTGCTCAAATATGATAGATCAATCAATAAAAATATAAAAATTTAGCATAAAAATTTTAGTACTTCGAAAAATAAATTTTTGCAATTTTTTTGAATAAATACTTGCTTAAGTTTAGATCTATAAACATATGACTTTTAATATCAGATCTGTACTATTGAGTGCATACAAATATCATATTAGTATGATATTCTTTAAAGTACTGAAAATATTTTACTGTGCACAAAGAACTAGTAACTATAAATTTAATAATTTATGTGATAGAAAGAAGAGAGAAAGAATGCCCCCAAAGCTTAGAAGCTTGGACGATGGAGTTTTCCAATGGAAGGAAGAGTGATATAGATTTTCCAACGATGACACAAAGATGTGGGAGAAACGAACAAGATCCACCACCTCTTTGAAAGAGCTACCTGCACAACTTGAACTAAACTTTGAATGATTTGTTATTAACCGGTATCGCTTGCACAAAAGATTAGAAAAATATGCATACAAACAAGTAAAACATATAATTTCTTGATCTTTACATATAAGAAGGCAAAGAACTAAGCAAGTAAACAAAATTTGATTAGTCCTTCCTATTGATTTGCATTAATCATACCAAGTACGGTTATAACAATATACGAACAAAGCATGAAACTGATATAAGTATACCTCACATAAGCACAGAGATCATCCACACATTGATACCCTACATATGTATGCCTCCAGAGCCTTCACTTTATTGAATAATGATCACAACAAATTACAAAATACATGAGCAAAGGCTCAATGCCCAAATTCATATGTGCAATATGAGGCATGAATGCCTGCTTATATAGAAAACTGAAGTGTTGCCGCCTTTCACACACCTGGGGGGGTGCGTAGCAAAAATATTCAAGCCACGCGGTGTGTCCTTGGGGGCAAGTCTCGAGTCAAGGCTATCACCTTGTTCTTGACTCCTCTATTTATGCAAACTCCTAACAAAGCCAAGGGGGGTAGACCCTAAAAGAGTTTCTAAGGCTGATTAGGCTTTAGTGGTGATGGATTTGGATGAGTAAATTTTTTAGGAGTTTTTAATCAATAATGGAAAACAAGAGATTTGAAAGATAAATTGATTACAACATCATAAATAGCACAAGGATTTATAAAATTACTCAACTCATAAATCACACAGATAGAAATAATAAAGATCAATACCAAATTAAAAATGGAGTCGTAAAAATGTGCGTGCTGAAAGATGATGAAGTAGATGTTTTGCAATTGTCTCTTAGTAAGTTTTAAGTTAATGTGGTGTTTCCGCCTAATACACACTTTATGACATGGGGAAGTCTCCAACCCGCTTTGTGTGTCCTTGGGGGCAAGTTAGAACTGGGGACCACCGTCACCACAGTCCACAACTCCTCCGTTTAGGCAAGATCCCAACAGAGCCAATGGGGGTAGTCTCTACAGGAAACTAGTTTCCAGATTTATTAACTATTAGTTAAAGAGATCTTTTTTTAAGATTACAAAATTACAAGACCAGTGCCTAGATTAAATGGAGTCAAAAGATTACAAGTTACAAACTTACAAAAGAATTAAAAAATGATTATCCACAGTTGCCTAAGCTAAGCAAGATCTACAATATTAACAATATGAACAAATGCTAAAGAATTACACAATATGCACAAGTTATTATGTCAAAGATCAAACAACAGATTGCTTTCAAGTTACAAGATTAAACAATGTGATTACTTAATCAAATGAAATACAGATGCCACCACAAGAGTTTGTGAAACTGAAAGGAAATACTTGTAACTGAAAAAGTGAAAAGCTTGCAGTAAAACCTTGAACAGCAAGGCAAAGATAAATAACAGTGATCTATGTTTGTAGGACGTTTTGCAATGTCTCTTGGTTAATTTTAATAAATTTTATTGAAGTTTTTCTTCTTGAAGTTAAGTTTTAGCACCGGTGGTGTGACTACCCCGATCTAGTACTTCTTAAGTCAAAGAGGGAATGCTGTTGCGCTCAACAAAGTGGGAGCAAAGCCCACCCGTAGCTCACAGGTCAAACCCCAATGGCTTGGTGCTCAACAAGGAGGACGTAAAACGCCTAGAGACCCCCCACGGTCTACTACCCCAAGTCGCCTCCGAGGTCACTGTTTTTAATCAATAGGAAAATTACTAGATGGATGCCTATTAGACTAAGACTTCTCTATCCCTTGTCGTATCTCGCGAGTACCCCGAAGGGTGATAACCGAGTAGAGGAGCAGGAAATATTGAAGTTTTTGTTGGTTAATTTTAGAGGGTAAATTTTAATCTTGGTGCTTAGCATGCAATGTTTATTTTAAACTATCAACAAGATCAACCAAGCGGTATCCCTTATGGGAGATGCTGGTACTTGATTTTGGACTTGGAAAGTAAAATGTGTTGAAATTGTAGCAAAATGAATGTTGTTTTAATTACCTAAACCCCCACTTCTCCTGTTTTTCATATCCAACTTGAAGTCCCTAAAGGGAGATGACAAGTGGATAGAGGATACACAGGATAGATGGGTTGTGTGATTACCCTTTAACAGAAAATTAAAGATTACTGAACTTGAACGAAAAATGCAACTAGCTAAACAATGCCTAACCGCACAGCCATCTCTGTGACAGAGATGGTGGTCTGTCACAGAGATAGTGGGTAAACAGAAATAAAAATTATGCTTAAGCTAACCTCACAACAATCTCTATTACAGAGATGGTGGTCTGTAACAGAGATAGGTGGGTAACAAAAAAATAAAACTGAGTACACTAACCCCACTTCAATCTTTGTGACAGAGATGGTGGTCTGTCACAAAGATAGGTGGGTAAACAGAAAAAATTGCATAAACAGAAATCTAAGCAACTAGTATTCTACTTCCTACTCTACTTCCTAATCTATTTACATATAGATTACAAATGCTTATTAACTTTTGCAGAATACCCCAAGAGAACTTCTCGTTGGGGTTTACAAATATCAGAAAAATGTGAGAGAAGAGTGAGGGTTTGAACCATTTTTGGAACTGTTTGAAGGTTGAGGTATTTCTGGGCCAATTCGGGTAGCACCTCCCCTTCACCTGTGTAAAACCTGTCACAAACCAGCAAGCTATGTTCGCTGGAAATCACAGTAAACACTAAAGAAATTATCAGAAAAATTAGTACCCAAAAAATCACTATTTTACAGAAAAATCTGAGTGTAAAAATGACAGAAATATAATGTTTAGAGGGCTGGAAAATGAGTTTCCAGCCACCTAAATGATGTTTAAACAGCAGAATTAAAAGCCTATACTAATATATAATGGATGGGGGCCCTAAAACAAGGGTTATATTCACTATACAGTGAATAAAACCCAGTTTCAGGAAGGAAAAATGAAAATGGTCGAATTGAAATTTGGACAGACGAAACCCTTGGAGAGATATCCTTGCTTGGAAAACCTGCAAACAAATCTAGATTTGTAAAAATATGTAAGCCTAGAGATGAATGTCCAACAATCCCTGCAAAATACTTTGAAGAAAAATTGTTAAACCATTCACAAAAGAGGGTAAAAATACTTTTACTCTCTAATCTCTCCACAAAATACTTTGTGGAGAGCTAACTAGACTAATACAAATATGCAAAACTAAAAAAAATACAAGTTACCTCATAAGAAATGGATCATGAAATGAGAAAATGATGGCACAATGTTCCTCCAAAGCTTCCTTCTATTATGGCCCAACTAGGGCAAGATTCAATACAAAGTAGCAAGAGAACATGAGAGGAGAATGGGGAAATATTCCGGCAGCATAACAATAGCATGAGAGATCCTCAAATGAGGGAGTGAGACCCTCATTATATAGTTGAGGAAGACCCCAACCCCTTGAAGATCAACGGCCAAGATTAGATCTAGATCTAGATTAGATCTCCACCACTAGATCTAGGTATTTAACTTTGCATTCCTCTCAATCAATCTACACCCTTAAATTACTTTTCAATCCATGGCTTAGGTGCTTGATCCATGTCTTAATGCATCTACACCCTTAGATCTAGGGTTTCCATGACTCAAGTGGGGCCTCCTTTGACTCAATTTTTAATTTTATCTTTAATTTTATCTTTAATTTTTTAATCTTTTATATAATCTTTAATCTTTTATTTTATCTTTTACTTTTACTTTTTATTTTTTAATCTTTTATTTTATTTTTATCTTTTTATTTTTTATCTTTATCTTTTTATTTTTTAATCTTTTAATCTTTTATTTTATCTTTTACTTTTTACTTTTATCTTTTTATTTTTAAATCTTTTAATATTTTATTTTCAAGTTTTAATCTTATATTTTTTATTTTTATCTTTTTATTTTTTAATTTATCTTTTACTTTTTATTTTTAAATCTTTTAATCTTTTATTTTCAAGTTTTAATCTTATATTTTTTATTTTTATCTTTTTATTTTTTAATCTTTTATTTTTTATTTTCTATTTTATTTTTTAATTTTTTAATTTTTAATTTTTAATTTTTATCTTTTATTAAGATGTAATATCCCAAATACTGATATTCTCTAATGTTCTATGATAGTGCTGACTCGCACACTCAATCTCATACAACTTTGCAAAATAACTGTGCATGCAAACTCGCCATGCAAAAATGCCCTAAAATATAGCTGAATTAGGGTTAGAGGTTTGCAGAGAGAAATTAACACTTACCACTAATATTCTGGCTGATAATGACTCCAGAGATAGCTGCATGCATAAGGATCCGGATGGGTGGTCTAATAATGCTCTTTTCCTCTCGTGTCACTGCCCCACAGCGCCGTAAAAACCCTCCAGACTGAAGGTGACGTTTTTGTATGAGGAGAGGTTCGTTCGGGCTAAAACTTTCTGAGCTTGTCCGTCTGCTGATGCCGGAGAGAATGCCTGATGCATGCAGAGGTTCTGAGACCTCTAGGCAGGGATTAGGGTTTTCTGGCTGAAAACCCTCTCTTACGCTGCACACGTGTCCCTGCAACGATCGATACCATGTACTAGATAACTGATGACTGAATGAAGAACAAGTGGTGAACCTGTATGGCTTACCCGGAATAAGACTAGGACAGATGTTTCACTGCCGAAATCCTGTTAGTTGAAGACTCCGTCTCCAACCCCAACTGCTGTGCTGCACGCTGTGCTGCTATCCAAGAGCTCCCAAAATAATAATAATCCAAAGGGAGGTCTCCTCTTGCTTTACCCTCTATTTATAAAGTTCAACTGCGCAAAACCTAATCTTTGACCTAATTAGGTCACTTTATCTTCTAATTTGCCATTGACTTGCATGCAAAGAGCATGGTCATGCATGGAGCATGGAAAGGAGCATGGTCATGCATGAAGGTGGCCCTTCTTGACCAAGTGAGGATGCCGTAGATCTTCTATGGATGGCATCAGTCCTGATCTGATTCCCTAGTTATCAGTAACCGCTCGAACCCACAGGAATCAAATAGGTTAACGGTATGGGCCTCAGGGCCTAAAAGGAAGAGGACATCACATAAGACAAGAGGAGCACCCCACTTGGGAAACCTTCAAAAATTTATTTTGACCATGGGGGGGTTTATGAAAATTTGACTATACTTAGCCACCTCCCAAACTTAATTACCATGGCCTTATTTGATTTTTTCCTTCAAAATCAAATAATTTAATTTTTTCACCCTTGGAAATTAAATTAATTTCCTAGGAAAAAATACCTTGTCTTAACCAAAATTGGTCTAACTTCTTAACCCCTGGTCAGAATGACATGAGACTTGAACCAATGGCTTAGGGGGTGTCATAGCATTTTCATTTGCATTCATAGCCCCTATTACAAAATGCCAAGGTTCAAGAGATTACATTATTACATCAAAACTTAGTTAATTAACCACCAAGGGGTGAAATTAATTAACTAGAAAAATAAAAATACAACAACATAACGAAACTCCGCAAGACTCTAGAGATGCCTAGCATGGTCACGAATAACATTTTGAAACCTTAGCCACCCCATGGACTTGACTGTTAGAACGCCCGTCACCACTTTGGAGGATTTTTGAGTGAAAAACCAAACCAATTAAAATCGTTTACACAACAAGATTAATTGGAAAGGGAAAAAACACTCGATGAGGGGACTTCCCTAACAACTAGTTCCATGGTGTGGCATCCATATCATATGACCCACACTAGCACATATAATTACATTAATTTTCCCACGCAGGGGAGCGGACATTTCATTTTATAAAGGGGCAATTGCCCTGCAGAAGTGAAAAATCCTCAGATTCTTTCCATGGTACAAACTGCACATAATGTACATCTTTAATGTACATGAGGTTGACACCTAGTCGAAATAGGTGGGCAACATGTGGAAAATGAGTGAATTAACTTAGGGGGAAGGGAACTCCAAATATACCCAAAGGTACGAGGAGTATGTCCAAAACCCTTATCCGATATGGCTCCCCGCAAAGAATATGTGGGCTGGCTAGAGTCTCGGAGACGTGTTCAACACTACACCAACAAGGATGTAGCCTAATGCTGTCTCGAGGTCACTACCCAGTTGTTCCCGCTTCCTTTGTGGATTTTGCCACCGCAGCGAATCAAATTGAGGTGTTGGATTTTTGCATGGGGAGGTTAATTGAAAAGTGAGATCTAATTAAGCTAGTCGCCCACGTTGTTTTTGATGCAACCAATTGTTCGGTCGAACTGCAATGGTGCAGAGCATACACAACAGAGCCTCGTTAATTTTTAAGGATTTTAACTTTGTAGCGTGTTTGGTTGTTTGTTAAAATCCCCAAAAATTTCTTTCAGGCTGATTTCCTAGACGGGAGAGTAAGGGGTGTAAATTACTAAACAAAATAAAAGCAGTATAAACACAAGGCTTTTCTAATTAATCCTACCATGCATCTCTTTCCCCTTTCAGATAACTCGGGAAATCACGGGGTTAGTATTTGTATTACTTTGCAACAAAATTGAAATTGGAAATGACAAAGTGTATAGAACTGTAAAGCAAAACTACACTAACAAAATCAAAACCATGAAAAAAGTGCTCCGAGGCAAATCCCCCCAGGGGGATGGGGAGTGAGTTCCCTCTGAATGAGCCTAATCCAAATTTTTTATTATGGTATTTACAATGCTTGGGGTGGATGCCAATGGTCCTTATAGATCTGGATCCAAAGGCTTACGGGTTTTATGAGTAAGACAAGATCAAGAGGGGTGCTCCGGGAGGTCTTTTAACAACTTAGATCTTTGATTTTCCAGCAACACTTCTCCTTGTCCTGGCAATAAAAGTAAAAAACAAGCCACCTGTAATGCACCAAATGTGTCAAATAAAGCATTAAGAACATAAAAATATTAAGTACTGGAAGATTGGAAATATGCACAAGTACTTAATAAAAACTAGATTTACTTTGAAAATATTACTTTATGTTTCTAGATCTAGATACATGTTTAAATAGATTAGCTCCTAGATATTGCTTGAAAGAGAAACTAAATTACTTAAGCATGTGAGTAATCGTAACCGAGAAAGATTTATTTTTTCTTTAAAAAATGAAGGAAAGAGAGATAGAAAGAGTGCTGGAAGCCTGGGAATGTTGGGCCATGGAGTCTGCTTTAGTGGAACACTGAGGGATTATGTCCTTAAAAAGGTCTTGAAGATGATGAAGATTCAAACTAGCTCAACCCCTTCTACAAGTGAGATCACCTGCTACTTAGAAGTCCTTGCACAAACCGATGGTTAAAACATAGGGGTTGCTGGAAAAAGACAATTAGAAAGCATGCAATTAAACTTAAAATACATGCAATTTCAAGAGATCTAAAACAAACGAACAATAAGAGCATAAATCAAACTAGAATAATCTCTTACCCCACTAGGAGGGACCTCCCCTTCAAGGCCCACAATTAATATACAAAAAACAAAGACCAATAATTCAAATTATACCTCATAAGCACTCGACAATCACCATCCACACATGAAAAGCATTACACTATAGATCTTGCCTCCAAAGCCTTCTTTATTCCAAATGGTAAACAATACAATACAAGCAATAGAATTCCTTCAGTCCTCTGACCATGCAAAAAAGAGGGAAGGAGCCTCACTTAAATAGCAAAAATGAGACCCAGGGGGGGTGCTACGAACACTGAAGATAAACCCGAAGTTATCTGAGCTTGAACTAAGTTGAAGTGAAGAGGGACTGGGTTGAACTACAGAGGTGATTGACACCTCTCTCAGTTAACTCATAATCATTTTTTGGTTGCCAACACATCAAACCACTCACCAAACTAAAAATGGCGTCATCCTCCTCCACACACGCGAGCTCACGAGTTGGTGAGATGGGTTGACGTCACCTCATACATGCATGCGCAGACTCCCAAAGGAATGGACCAAGGTTTTAAGCTAAAAGTTAGCATCAACGCATGTTTCAAACAATGAAGGGGTGGACCCCTCACTCCCTCACGTGAATGTGACGTGAAGGGAGGGTGACGTTACTCAAAAGTTATAACTTGGTCTCCCTTTGTTTTATACCAAAGTTTGAACATGTATACAAACCTAAAAAAGAAATGCATGGCATGGGGGACCCATGCCATGTCATTTCTCCATTTTAAATAAATGAATTTTGACTTTTAAAATTTTTAACTTTAGTGCCAAAATGTCATAATTTAGCATTAAAATGCCATTCTGACGCATCTTTAGCTGAATAATGCTCCACAGGGTGTTCCAACTGCCCGACTAATGTGTAAAGTGCCCCATGGGGTAAGATGGACGTTCCGAGTGCGAAAACGGGTGTCCTCACGTCAGAAACAGACTGCCTATCTGACATTTATTGCATTTTGAATTTTTTTTAATTAAACCATTAAAAAATGGCCTTAAAAAATGGAAAAAATTATTTTTCTCGAAAATTAACTAAACTCTAGGGGGACCTAGTACATGTCCATACGACTCAATTTGAATGCCTAGCATGTTAAAAAATACTGACACGAAGGCTCTAATAACCTCCTAAGGCCGAAACACCAAGACAACCGCCCCAGCTTTGGAGGTGTGAGTGAAAAACTCATAAATTATTACTTGTTTGTTCAACAACCAATAATAACCAAGGGAAAAAACACTCTAGGCTAGTCGACATGACGCTCAAGTCTGGGAAGCCGAGCCTTTTATAAAAAATTAAATGCTAGGACATTTTTAGAAATTTCCCGAAAGGGGGATGAACATGTGTTACAAAATTTTTCAAACAGACACCCAAAAAAAGGCTGATAGACTTCTGAACTTTGATTCTGAACAAGTGCACTTGTTCTACTTCGCCATTTCGCTTGAAAAAACCATCAAGTATAACTTAGGTGGTAACACGGAGCAAGAGATGGGGGGCACACCTCTCAAGGATGTGCTAAGGATGAGATAGATGGCAATGAGTTGGATCTGGGTTGGAAAAGGAGTTTAGGGGTGGCAACATCATACTCTGGAGGTAGTAGTTGCCTAAACTCCATCTTTTTGCCAATCTTGAAGCTTTTCCACATGTGCCTGCGCCCCCACTTGGAGATATGTGCCCCTCTTGAAGAGGAAAAATCCAAACTCAAAACTCTCATCAAAACGACAATGTTTGACTTGTCCAACTTGGCCGGGTACTTGCCACTTTGATTTGCCAAGTCATAAAATTCACTTTTGGCAATTTTCTTTTATTTTTTTAATTGCCAAAATTTTTAAATATTTCATTTTTTGGGTCTTTTCTGGGTTTTTCGAGTAATTATTAATTTTGGGTTTAAATAATTACTCAAAAACTTAGGAAAGTGGGTCTAGAGGTTAAGTGGGTGCTCGAGTTAGAAAATGAGCACCCCCATGGGAAAAACAACCTCTTAGCCACACTTTTATGACTTTTTACAATTTTACAATTAACTTATTAATAATAAGCCTGTAAAAACGGAAAAAATAAAATTTTCCGGAAATTAAAAAAAACCTATGGGGGACTTAGGACATGTTCATAATGACTCAAAATAATGATTAGCATGGTATTATACATCGATACATAGCTTTTAATAACCTTCTAAGGCTTAACCACTAAGGCAATTATTTTAGCTTTGGAGGTTTGGGTGAAAAACTCGAAAATTATTTATTGCTTAAAAACAATAAATAATTAACAAGGAAAAAACACCCTGGAATAATGCATTAATGATTAAGTCCTAGGAAACCAAACCTTTTACATAAAGTCATAATGCTAACTCATTTTATTACAATTCCCATGGGGTATGAACATGTTAATTTTTTTTTAAAAGGGCGTAAAAGGCCTGCATGCATGGACTTCTGCACTTGAAAATTTGAACAAATGATTTTTCATCTTTGGCGGCTCATTTAGAAATCCAACTTAGTGCCACTTAATTGGTAACAGTGAGCTTAGTTTTGAGAATGTATGGGTTGTTGACAGTGGTGCAACCACACACATGACTGGAATCTATGATATCTTTGAGATCATCACAGAGTTGGGGCCAGGACACTTTATTCAAACAGACATCGACAGTCCACAAGTAGCAATACGAGGGGTTGGAACAATCAGGTTCCAACTAGACCTTGGTGAGATCCTAGAAATACACAGAGTGCTTTTTGTACCGAGGATGAGAGTTAGCAAACTCTTAGTATCATCCTTTGAGGATGAAGGTTATGGGATGATCGTGAGGTCTGGCCATGTTTTTCAGTATTGGAGATATGAGCCAGTTGGTACTACCATTTTGTTAGGAGATCGTATAGACAGGCTCTATGTTTGAGAGGGCACATTGTACGTCTAGGTGCAGGTGGGTGGTTGTCAGAGTCAGAGGATGAGGTGAGAGTTGCATATGATAGACATGGTTCTGATGAGGAGAGTGACTCTCTCTGAAGCACTGACAGGAGACTCAACTAGTCCAGTGATGGTGTAGATGAGCAAGTGGATGAGGCTGAGGTCGAGTCTCAGGCTTTAGAGTTCCAGTATGGAGTTGAGCACTTGTATCCGAGAGCGATTCTAGAGCAAGAGGGAGCTGTTTCAGGATTTAGAGATGGAGATGGTGTTGTGGACCTTCCTCGTTAAGAGGGAGTGTTGAAAAATTAACTTTGAAGGTCCCCACTCATATTTATTGTGTGGTGTGATGAGGAGGACTTAGACTTTGTCCTTGTATACTTATGTAATAAGTGAATGTTATATAAATAAAGTGATGTTTCATACTTTATAGAATGGGTCTTGTTATCACATATACATTTGCAGCTTGGCTTCCATGATGCAACATGCAGACTTGTCTCTTGTATATTTTGGGCTACCTTTTTACATGGGGTTTTAGCATGGATTTTCACAACTTCAACCATTCCAGAGCCTTATTCATTGGACTTTCCTTGCGAGAATGAGATTCAGGATTCCATTGAGATGCTTTTGGTGATGATCTAGTTCATTAGAGGAGTTGGTACATATTGTTATAGAGGGGCTTGTCAGTTGGAGACAGGTATACATTGTGAGATCAGGTATATTTCCTTGGTTTAGTTTTGATCTATGATGTATCTCAAACACCTATGCTTGTCATGTTAGGATGATTATGGTGACCTATGCTTATATCTTTTGTATTGTTCTAACCTGTTTTATGATTAATCAAAGAATTCGATGTGAAGATTGTTGCCCATGCCATGCTTGAACAAAGTGTAAACCTTAATGCTAGGATGGTTCCATGTCATTTGTCCCCATCCATCCAGTTCATCCACCTTTTTTTTATCCCATGACTTAGACTCATGGAGGCTTCTAAGATTGAAGATCCTTTTCCCTATTCTCACCCCTATGCATGATGGATCCCATGTTGTCTTGTGTCTCAACTTTGAGTTGTGCAACAAAACTTGCCGAAGCCTTGATCCTTCTAGGCTAGGAGAACCCGTTGGTGTTGGTTCCCGAGCTTAGGTGAGTTGGGTTTTGAAGCCTTGACCTCTCTGGTCGGTTGCCCCCGATGTTTGGTCTTGATTATGGATGATCCCCTCCAATTACCTAAGTTGTGTCAACTAAAACTTGAAGCACATTGTACTACCATCATTACATGCATTATGAGTTGTATGCATTATGGGGGGGGCAAGAGAGGTGCCCCCCCCCCCCCCCCCCCCCNGTTGATGTTTTGATGATCCGATGATTGGCATTGCTACTCTTCTATATCGAGCTTCACTTGGGTTAAATCTTGAGTTTTTTCTTTACCCATCTTATCTGCAGGAAAGGGAGGCGCGCTAGGAGAGAGAGGACATTTTTGTGGGGCAACTCACCTTCGTCCCGACTCCTGGGTGTTCGAATCAGGGAGTATCTTGTTCTTTATGATTTTTTATTCTCTTTCTTCTCTGTATTCTGCAGATTTCGTTCGTTTGTTTGATCGGTTGATTTCTCTCTGATCTGGCATGTTGAAGGAGGCGCTAGGGTGATTGGCTATGGCAAAATAACAACAAGATCTTCCTTGAAAAAGCTCATTTCGATTGGAAAGCGGCATTCTTCATCATTTCTCAACTCATCTACAAGTTCCAGGTATGTCTCACAGGTAAGTTTATCTTCTTTTATTTTTTGTATATGCATTGCTCATCATTCTATTACATTTAAACCCTCGTTTTGTAGATCCATAGGTTCTAGCTTGTGGCGAGCGATAAAATTTAAAACCCACTTTGGAATTAACGTAAAAACCTTAAGTTTAAAGTTTCATCACAATCAAACTCCATTTTCCCATCAAAAGCAATGGCCTGCTATTTAGGGAAAAATGCCCGCCTTGGGGAAAGTGGGTATTTCACAAACCGCAAACTAGGTATTGTTGGGTTTCAGCTTTATTCGCTTAATTTTACATCCAACAATCAATCCAAGTGTTCAATTTTACTTAATTTCACCATTTTTCTCTAGATCCTAATTTTTCTGTATAAACCCTAGGGTGGATTTTGGGTTTTTCACCTGGATGCTCGAAATTTCTTGGTAATCGTTCTAAACTCTAATTAACTATCATACTAAGAGATTCCACCAAGCTTCCCTCGGCTACTCATTCTTTTTTCTTGTTTTAGGGTTTCTTGGTCATAGGGACGGCCCCTGGGCTTTGTGTTTTCATTGGTCTAAAGTGCCGGTATCCTTGATTGGTGTGACATCCGAGTTCTTTCGGAAGTATTGGATATCGTAGGTCATGACTTTGGTTGCCTTTCCTTTGCGGTCCTGACTCCTGAATAGGGTTACCTCACGGGGCAATTACAAGATTCGTGATAATAGGTCTTACTTAAGTGTTTATTTAATAATTAAAGTGAATTATTATTAAATGTGAGTGCATTAAATGATGGCCCTTGATTTTGTAAAAGAATTTCAGCCATAGATTAGGTGCTTAAGATAGGTGGTTACAATTTTTAAAGTATTAAACAAAGAGAGAGAGGACAAATTGAAAACAACAATAATGAAGAGAGAGGAAGAAGAAGATTGATGAGAGAGAAGGAATGCCCTAGAGCAGTGGCACGATTTTCAAGGCAAGGAGCAACACATTTCCCAAGGCAGCCTAAAGGTGACTGTACAATAGCAGTCTGACAACAATCCATACAGTAGCACGTGTGGGCACGAATCTCAAGGAAATGCTGTCACATTTATTGCAGACTAATAGGCCGTACAACTGCATTAATTGCAGTCACGTGTGGCACGATTTTCGAGGCAGGAAATTCCAGCAGAAAGTATAACCGTACAAGACATGTGTGGAGGCTGTACAACTGTTAATGAGCATGAAATGAAAATCGAGGTATTTTGCTGCTGCTTCAGTTTGGGTTAATTCTATCAGTGAGGGTTGAAGGAATTAATTCATGTGTAGATGAAAAAAGTTTCTGAGTATTTTTCATAATAAAATTTTCTTCTTCTAGGGGTTTCCCTGGAGTTGGGGTTTTGCCCGGTCTTATTACCAAAATATCTGTGTTTTCATGTGTTTGATGGATATTTCAGTATTTGAGAAGATCTTGAAGTGGTGGTTTTTATTTCAAATTAATGAGTAAATTTTTAATAAAAAACCCTAGATATTCAAGTGTTTGACAGAATGTGTGAATGAAAATTTTCATGTTAATGTCATTTATTTTTTTCATTTATTGCTTAAGAATTTTTGACATGTTTCATCTAAATTAATAACTTACATTAATCAATTAGCTTTATTTAGGTATCTCAAGCTTATGTTTCATTAAGTGCAATTAGGAATGGTCTACTGCTATGTAGCACCTATTTTCTGAACAGAATGTGACAAATGGCTGTCCAGTTAGAGATAGTTTAGCTGTTTCAGAATATTGCTGTATTTTATTGCAGATGGAATGAGTTGCATCTCTATTAAGAATGTGTTTTTTTTACCAATGCAAATTTTCTTATGAGCTATTCCTAGCTCAAAATTAAGTTTATTTGTCTTTCTGGTCATGGTAAGATGTTTGTATAATTCTTGTTTGTAAACTCTAATGACCATTGTGAGTTCATTTTTAGTAATGCATTTCCCTAGTGTCTGGTGGGAAATGTTTTGAAGCCTACAATTTACTATATTACATCCTAATCGGGCTATAGGGAACATTAACTTTAATTACTACACTAGTAAGTAAAGGAGGGCATGTGGCCCTTGTCTCCCATTGCATTACTAGATGGTTGGATGATGTAACTGTGTACCATTGTCTGCTCTGGATGCTAGTAGATGTTAGTAATCTATCTATTTATCGCCTTTTGTCATATCTACAGATCTCATTTAGCTCATGGAGGCTCTCTCTGCATATCTTTCGATGTTTTATTTGACAGCTGTCTTATGATCTTGATTTCATACTATCTGAAGTAGAGATGTTTATTCAGGATCTTTCAGATACATCTCGTGTGGTTCTTATAACTCCTTCACCTGTGTTTGATGAAGCACGGCGAGCTTATGCCAGGTATGGCATTTTGTATACCTTCCCAGTTACATTATGTTCTAAGTAATTAGATGATATTAATACAAATTTGACACTTTTGTTAATTAGTTTACAAGAGAACCGTGTGATGGTTGATTTCAACCAACCTGTCTGCAAAAGAATCTGTCCCTTTCACAGTGCAAGTTAGTGGTTATAACCATTTACTGAGGGTTGTAATGCTCTTCTCTCTTTTCTCTCTTTCTTTATCAAGTATAAAATGTAAAAAGTTTCTGAAGCCTTTTCATTGCTGATGCTTTTCCCTTGTTTACATGGGCTACATGCAATTACTAACAATTGTTGATCTAATGTAAAACTGAATAGTTATGGTCAGTCAGTCACTTTACAGGTCAGTTGTGAGAAACAATTCGTATCCATAACTTGTGCTCCATCAAATTTATTGTGGAAAAAAATGAGCTAATACATTAATGGGAAGTAAATGAAGCTAGCTTGAATAGAACTCTGTCAAAGATCAGTAATGGACATTCACAGTTAACACAGGCCTCAACAATCTGTTCAAAACAATTCTTCATGCTTATTGGGGTCATTTCTTGTTTTATAGCAAATGTTTCATTTAAAGTCACGCTATGTATTACTATTTAATTTAAAATCATCATTTAAAAGAGGAATGCTAAAAAGTGAATACACAAAATATTCAGGAGATGTGGAATATATCATTTTTATTTAAATGGAGTTATTTTGTACAATGAGGTGCATCACCTTATATTGCATACAATAGGTAGTCGTGCTACCTACTTTACCTCACTACCATCATTTAATATAAATGATGCCTCTTTTTTATCTAAATACGTTTTATATTTACAAAAAAGTATTTACAAACAGAAGACCAAAAAATTCGAAGGGTGTATACAATGAACATCATAAACTCTTCCAAAGAGCTACTAAGGCAGAAATAAAAGCAGAATACTCACTGTGATCTAAAGATTGAGTGTCTTTGATAAACTAAATTCCTTTTGCCAACCATTGATAACGAACCTTATCGCTTTATACCAAACTGAACACAGAGAAGGAGCTAGGCTCGTGATAAAAAACAAGTTTACACCGCAGCTTCCATAAAACAGAAAACATCGCTATCCTCAAACAATTCCAAAGTCCATGAAAGGCAGTATGAGAAAACAAAAGCTCGACCATCAGCAAACAATGCTGCTGGCTAGTGAATCTTGCCCTGAAACATTTTGGAATGCTGATCCTCAAACCAACTCCAACGTCCCCTGGCAAACTGGCAGTCCAAGAAAATGTGCCTAACTGTCTTTGGGCATGTTATCACAATTCTTGTAATTGCCCCTTGAGATGATCCTATCTAGGATGGTAGAGGGGAAGGAAACTAAAGTTGTGACCTACGAGAGCCAAGACCTCTGAAATAACTCAGTTGCCACACTAGTCAAAGCTACCCTGCAGTTTAGGCAAAGCTAATGGCTAAACCAGGGGGTGTCCCTAGTCAATTGGTCAGGTCGGCTTGTAATCAAGACAACCTTATGAATGGTAAATTCAGTGAATTGGTGAAGGCATCTTGATGGACACTCTAAGATCTAATGTTTAATTAGAGTTTGGATCAGGATCTAAGAGATAAATCATGCCTACATGGAAAGCCCCAATTTTCCGTAGCTAGGGTTTAACCAAAAATTCAAATGTAAGGACAAAAATGTGAAATTAAGTTAATTAGGCACTATAATCAGATGTTAGATGATGGATGTATCGATTAGGAGTGATTCTAGCAACACTCAATTCGAGATCTAAGCCAAACTGACAGTTTTCCCAAGGAGGGCAAAATTCTCTAAGGGAGACTAGTGCTTTGGATGGGCAAATGGAGTCCGATTAACTTGAAAATTGGTCCCTAAAGGTTTTGAATTGTTTCCTACTTGGGTTTTAAATATTAAATGTGGCTGCGACCCAGAACTAGTTAGATCTAAAAATGAGGGTTTTAGAATTTATTATTATGCCCGTGAATGAAAATACTGAAGACAAAGTTTATAAGAGATTTGACTTACTTGGAAATGAGAAATGCCATGAGATGTTTCCCTTTGTCCAACATTGTCAACTTGGAAGCCTAAATTTATTCTTGGTTGAAGATCCAAATTTGCCAAGTGCGACCTCTTGCTAGAGAGAAATTAAACATGTTACCACCTAAGTTGCACTTAGTTGGACTTTCAAGCGAGAGATCAAAGAGGAACATATTATATGCTCACTATCACGTTCAAAAGTCTTTTCAGGCCTCTAAGGGCCCTTTTTATTTTTTATTTTTTCACATGTTCATACCCCATGGGGAATTGTAATAAAATGCCTAAGCATGATGAATTTATGTAAAAGGTTTGGCTTCCTGGGACTTAGTCATTAATACATTATTCTGGGGTGTTTTTTCCTTGTTAATTATATATCATTTTTTAACGATTTATAATTTTCTAGTTTTTCACTCAAGCCTCCAAAGATGGAATAATTGTCTTAGTGGTTAGGCCTTGGGAGGTTATTAAAAACTAAGTGTCCATGTATATTACCATGTGTTGCCACCTTACACACACCTGGGGGAAAACAAAACATAAATCTTCAAGCTTCTTTGGTGTAACCTTGGGGGCAAGTCTCGAGTCAGGTGCTATCACTTGATCTTGACTCCTTTGTTTAGGCTACTCCCAGCGGACCCAAGAGGGTCCTTACGAAAGAGTTTCTAAGGCTCTTGAAGTTTATTAGTTATGGATGAAGTGGTTGTTAGGAGTTGTTTAGAATCAAATGACTGAATCAAGATATTTGCAAAGATGAAAAGTACTTCAACAACTTTAAATAACATCAACATACAAGGTTTAAACACAATGATACACTGATAATAAGCAAATGAAGATTATTGTTGTAAATGCAGATTAGTGCCAATGGAGTCGAATAAAACAGTGCTACTGAAAACGTAAAGTGTTTTGCAAATGTCTCTTGGAAAACCAGTGCAACAGTTTGAGGAGATATTTTATTAGCAAGATATAGAATAGTAAAATTCCAAAAATCGATTTTACCCAACTTGGAAAAATCGTACAACCAAAACTCACAGAGAAAACCCCACAAAATCGTATGACCATGTGTCACTGCCTATGTCACCTTGTACGGCCTTTGCGTCATTCGTACGACCTTTGCATCACTGCATGGATGCTGACATCACCCGTACGGTTGTCTGCGTCACAACCTCTGCGTCACTGTGTACGACCTCCTTGCATCATTGTATGGTCTCTTGGATTCGTCGATGTTTCCCTGTTGATCTCCGGGAAATGTTTTTTAGTCTCACTCTTTGTGAAATTCTCCTGCAAACTCTCTTTCTCACTCTCTGGTTGAATGCTATGAGGAAGAAATCTCTGTCAAAGCAATTATGTATGTGTCTTCTCCACCAAATCAATCTCCTTTTAACTCAACGGCCAAGTGAAAACCCTAACTCTCACTATGGATCAATGGATGAGATCCTCCGGTAAGATCAATGGCCAAGATTATATTAACCATCACTTAAATTATTTTTCACTTGAACTTTATAAAAGTTCCTCCATTAAGTCAAATTAAAATAAGATCACGTACTGCACTTTTCCTAAGTATAAACTTTGGATAAAGGTAATGATCAATTTGGCTTCCTGTTTTATGTCTTCCATCAAGCAAGGACACATGCAAATGATAGAAGACCTTCCTTGTTGCCACTTTTAACACCCGTTTCTACAACCTATAAAAACGTCTCAACTCGACAAAAGAAACCTTTAGTAGCACAAGTTTTATATAAAACCAAATGAATCATAAGTTGCTTTATTCAAAGGAAAGACTAAACTTAACTAAAAATTTATTTATTCTTGTACAGAAGGAAAATGCGAAAAGTAAATGCTCACTTTAAGGAGCCTATTTTCCTACTCTGAGCATAATATAAAAAGTTAGGTGTAATCGAAAATCCAATGTAGCCACCTAAGCATTTTATTATTATAAAAAGCTTTCTCCTTGTCTTTGGTTAACAACCAAAGTAAGGACACATCTTTCAGAAAATGCAAAACTGTGTGAATATTCAAGATGGGAGGGCTCGATGGGAAATCATAGGTATGTAAAACCTCGTTGAAATGCTTCTACAATTGGCAAGTCCTCTTGCAAGCTTCTTCTATCCAAGATTGGATAGGACTAATGTGCAAATTCATATGATGAGGAAGATCATCATACTCATCAGAAGAGCTTATCCGCTGATAACTCCATGTGTAAGCTCCAAACTGCTCCAAATCATAAGGAACCTCTGTATGCAAAGATGATGGCTGAGAAAAATTTTCAACTAGTTTCACCCAATCTGATTCTTCATTGCATTGCTTCTCCAAGTCCTCATTACATATACTCAAATACAACTTTGACTGACGATATGAAAACTCTGACTGTTTTTCTTTACAACTTTCATAAGTCTTAGAATAAACACTCCCCTTGCTAGACATATCATAGATGCGATTATCAAAAATATTTTCAAGAGTATTGTTATCACATATATAGTAGCCAGGCTACCATATTCTATTTTTCAGATTTCAATACACTGTTCAGCCAGTTCCCCTACATACGAGATGCTGAGATGAGAATCTATGATGGATCATGATTTGATTGATGGACTATAGTACTATCCTATGCCATGACCGTGCAGTTATTAGTGCCCAGAGTTGTATCAGTGCTTTATCATTGGACAAATGTTGGTTCAGATGGATTATTTACATGTTTATGACTCAGCTTGTATTATCTTGTGTTATGGTTATCATTGCTCTTATACTCATTCTTGTGACATGTATTAGCACTTAGTGTCATGATTTGGCAATCATATAAATATGTGGACTTGGATGTATTGTTATTATGTATTGATCTAAGTTGCAGGAAACGTCTAAAACCCCCACGTACCAAGCTCGTTTCCTGTAGGAAACGCGGAAACCCGTGTGATACTCCATTGAAACGCGTTTCAGAG